>SJYF01000049.1:710959-732769 GCA_006410515.1 Procapra przewalskii
ATAAAGAAAAAATAAAAGAAGTTCATTTACGACTTCACATTAACTGTTAAGGGAAATGCAAGATATGATACACTGATGCAGAGAGGTTCATTAATCTATTTTTGCCAACAAACTAGTCTGTTTTTATATGTTATAAACCATAATAAATATAGTAACAAGTACTTCAGTGTTATATGTGTCTAAATTTACTCTCACTTTATTTTTATCCTAATATTTTAAAATAGAATTGTGTTTTTGGTCATTAATGGTTCTATCTAAATGTTGGTTAAAGTCATAAAAAGTATTTAATATCACTTCAAAAATAGAAGTATGACTGAGAAAAAGTCAATTTAATGTCTTTAGAATGACTGTGTTTTTGATGTTTTAGTGTCCTTCTCAAATCATTATTCATGATCACATTTCCTTTTTTGTCTGACCCTTCAAGCTTTTTTTCCTGATGCCCACAATTACTGTTGTATTAAAAACATAGGTGTAAGAGTCACCAAAATTATTTGGCACTTTGTGTGGTGTCAAAAACTTTGAAAATAACTACAGGTTAATATGACATGCTGAACATCACATTTTCCTTGTCCTCGTTATTAGGGATTTAGAGAACTTGTGAATAGCTTTCCCGCAGAGTCCTTAAACATGAAGGACAGAAAAAAGCAGGCATTTCTGATAAACACATATCAGTAGGATATCGTTTGAGAAAGTGTCAACAATGGGTTTTCTATCAGTTTGCTAAGAATTGCACAAGTTTACCTCCTCCCTTCCACCATTCCCCAAGTTTTCATCCCCCCCACAAACACCACCTAACCATCATCACAAGCCTGGGCCTAATAGAGCAAATATTCCTACAGCAAGGAAGAGGATGAAGCAGGATTCCTGCAGGTAGACTGGCTGCCTAAAGAACTGACTGCAAAAGTAGCTGAGCCACAAGAAAATGTATATCCTCTCACATTTGATGTCATTCTGAATATTTTGCATGAAGTCCTCATTCCTCTTAACCAGGGAAACTTGAAGAGTTGATTCCTTTGAAATTGATACTACTGAGACAGGTGTTTGTGTAACAAAAGCAAGGCACAAAGCCATTGTGAATTCTTCATGTTGGGATTAGAAAGGAAGGGCTTCCTGTCTACATTCATTTTGTTATTCAAATACTGTTTTGGACAAATCTTTCTCCTCTCCTGCAGTTCATGCCTCTCCAGGTGAAGCCAAGAACAAACTATAAAGCCTTGCCTTGGCACCTGAGGTGTTCAACTGTGGTAAGACAGCCTCTTTAGAGTTGTAAAAATGTGTTTCTAAAGTAAATAGCTGTGTGTCCTTCTGTGTCCTTCTAGAGTATAGATTTTGCTTTTTCCATCTCATAACATGCCAATTTACATATATTTTGAATTAGGCTAAACATTTTTTTTTAATGTAGTGCTGTTTTATTGCAAATGGTTTTTTGTTTTTCCTATTTTCTTCTGCCTCTCAGGAGTTTGCAAGAGAAGTGCAGAATTCTATGGGGAGCTTCCCCAGCTCTGTTCTCTAGGGCAGAAACATCACCAGGGACGAGACGAGCTCAGGTTTCCCATACTTTGGTAGAGGTTTAGAGGAGCGTGACAATGCTCCTACCATGAAAAACTTGTATAACCCAGCAACCACCCCAAATATGTTTTCTGAAGAGACTTTGACTTCTGTCTTTCATATTACTCCTGTAAGCCTAAAATGTACTAGGTAAAATGCAACATGCTGGGGTTTAAAGGAAAAAAATAATAATTAAAATATAGTCTTTGTATTTAGAGAGCTCATGTCTAAATACATGAGATATAGAAAAGCAAATTAACTATCATAAGTCAATGGGATAAATGTTACCATGATGGAAACAGAGAAAAAATTTTGTGGCTTAAAAAGTACTGATCTTAATATATAAAAAAGTTTATTAATTTATTATAAATCTTGTGTGTGTGTGTGTGTGTGTGTGAGTGTGCGCGTGCACGCACACACAAGTGCTTAGTTGCGGAGTCATGTCTGACTCTGCAGTCCTAGGGACTGTAGCCTTCCAGTCACCTCTGCCCATGGAATTTTCCAGACAAGAATACTGGAGTAGGTTGCCATTTCCTACTCCAAGGGGCCTATCTTCCAAGCCTAGGGACTGAACTCACCTCTCTTGCATCTCTTTGGCAGCTTTTTTTTTTTTTTTTAACAAGTAGCAATTCCTGGCCTTTACTTATATTGCTGCTTGATTTGAATGGATTCATCTGGTTACTTACCAGTAGTTTCATATGTCATTAGCTCTCGGTAATGTTCAGTCAGTTCAAACCACAGTTCTATTTCAACAAAAAAGTCAAATTGATACTTCTTACCTATGCCCATCCAAATAGGATTTAGACTGACTGAATGAACTTTGCCACATTGTCTTGACTATGCTTTTCAAAGGATCCATTGTTTTGCTTACATAAGGACAAAGATAGCATAGGCAATGAATGGGAAGATTTTCATTAATCTGCATCTTTCTAGGGAAAATGGTAAATAATAGAATCTATCAATAACAGTAAAAAGTACAGAACAAAAATGACGAAAGCATTTTAATTAATATGAAAATAAAGACATGTGAAGGAGAAAGAAAATTAAAGTTTAAACTGGAAGAGAAGTAATTTAAATTTGAGAAATTGAATTCAAAAGTGTTCTTTTTACAGCAAGCTTCTTCTATTCCTCCAAGAACATAAAAGTAACTAAAACCAACCCTTCTGAAAGTTGATGAGAATCAGGAAGCCAATTAAAAAACAAAGTCAAACATTATAAAGAGAAAGCAATTTGGACACGACAAAATAGAAGAGTCAAGCAATTAATAGTTTTGATAACAAAAGGAAGACTAAGAGAGGGGAAAGTCAAATAAGTTAAACTTTAAATAACTTCATAAATAAAAGCCAAGTTTTAATTCTGTTGCAGGCAAGTCATTGGCTTTACAAGATGCCCTTGAAAAATATTTAGTGATCATGCTACTTATTATTCTGAAAACTAGTGTGGGGAAGTTGTTTCTGCTTTTAGTTGGCTTCTAAAAGGGCAAAGACTAATAGAGTTTTGCCAAGAAAATGCACTGGTCATAGCAAACACCCTCTTCCAACAACTCAAGAGAAGACTCTACACATAGACATCACCAGATGGTCAGCATCAAAATGAAATTGATTATATTCTTTGCAGCCAAAGATGGAGAAGCTCTATACAGTCAACAAAAACAAGACCAGGAGCTGACTGTGGCTCAGATCATGAACTCCTTATTACCAAATTCAAAGTTAAATTGAAGAAAGTAGGGAAAACTGCTAGACCATTCAGGTATGACATAAATCAAATCTCTTATGATTATACAGTGGAAGTAGGGAATAGATTTAAGGGACTAGATCTGATAGATACAGTGCCTGATGAACTATGGAATGAGGTTCATGACATTGTACAGGAGATAGGGATCAAGACCATCCCCATGGAAAAGAAATGCAAAAAAGCAAAATGGCTGTCTGGAGAGGGCTTACAAATAGCTGTGAAAGAAGAGAAGCAAAAAGCAAAGGAGAAAAGGAAAGATATAAGCATCGGAATACAGACTTCCAAAGAATAGCAAGAAGAGATATGAAAGTCTTCTTCAGCAATCAATGCAAGGAAATAGAGGAAAACAACAGAATGGGAAAGACTAGAGATCTCTTCAAGAAAATTAGAGATATCAAGGGAACATGTCACGCAAAGATGGGCTCGATAAAGAACAGAAATGGCCTGGACCTAACAGAAACAGAAGATATTAAGAAGAAGTGGCAAGAACACACAGAATAACTGTACAAAAAAGATCTTCATGACCCAGATAATCACAATGGGGTGATCACTCATCTAGAACCAGATATCCTGGAATGTAAAGTCAAGTGGGCCTTAGAAAGCATCACTATGAACAAAGCTAGTGGAGGTGATGGAATTCCAGTTGAGCTATTTCAAATCCTGAAAGATGATGCTGTGAAGCACTCAATATGCCAGCAAATTTGGAAAACTCAGCAGTGGCCACAGGACTGGAAAAGGGCAGTTTTCCTTCCAATTCCAAAGAAAGGCAATGCCAAAGAATGCTCAAACTACCGCACAGTTGCACTCATCTCACACGCTATTAAAGTAATGCTCAAAATTCTCCAAGCCAGGCTTTAGCAATATGTGAACCGTGAACTCCCTGATGTTCAAGCTGGTTTTAGAAAAGGCAGAGGAACCAGAGATCAAATTGTCAACATCCACTGGATCATGGAAAAAGCAAGAGAGTTCCAGAAAAACATCTATTTCTGCTTTATTGACTATACCAAAGCCTTTGACTGTGTGGATCACAATAAACTGTGGGAAATTCTTCAAGAGATGGGAATACAAGACCACCTAACCTGCCTCTTGAGAAATCTGTATACAGCTCAGGAAGCAGCAGTTAGAACTGAACATGGAATAACAGATAGGTTCCAAATAGGAAAAGGAGTACATCAAGACTGTATATTGTCACCCTGCTTATTTAACTTATATGCAGAGTCTATCATGAGAAACACTGGACTGGAAGAAGGACAAGCTGGAATCAAGATTGCCGGGAGAAATATCAATAACCTCAGATATGCAGATGACACCACCCTTATGGCAGAAAGTGAAGAGGAACTAAAAAGCCTCTTGGTGCAAGTAAAAGAGAAATGCAAGTGAGAGATGCAAGTAAAAGAGAAAGTGAAAAAGTTGGCTTAAATCTCAACATTCAGAAAATGAAGATCATGGCATCTGGTCCCATCACTTCATGGGAAATAGATGGGGAAACAGTGGAAAGAGTTCACACTTTATTTTTTGGGGCTCCAAAATCACTGCAGATGGTGACTGCAGCCATGAAATTAAAAGACGCTTACTCCTTGGAAGGAAAGCTGTGACCAACCTAGATAGCATATTCAAACCAAGAGACATTACTTTGCCAACTAAGGTCCGTCTAGTCAAGGCTTTGGTTTTTCCAGTAGTCATGTATGGATGTGAGAGTTGGACTGTGAAGAAGGCTGAGCACCGAAGAACTGGACCACCAGTTTGAACTGTGGTGTTGGAGAAGACTCTTGAGAGTCCCTTGGACTGCAAGGAGATCCAACCAGTCCACTCTGGAGGAGATCAGCCCTGGGACTTCTTTGGAAGAAATGATGCTAAAGCTGAAACTCCAGTACTTTGCCCACCTCATGCGAAGTGTTGACTCATTGGAAAAGACTTTGATGCTGGGAGGGATTGGGGGCAGGAGAAGGGGACAACAGAGGATGAGATGGCTGAATGGCATCACTGACTCGACGGATGTGAATCTGAATGAACTTGGGGAGTTGGTGATTGACAAGGAGGCCTGACGTGCTGCAGTTCATAGGGTCAGAAAGAGTCAGACACTAGTGAGTGACTGAACTGAACTGAACTGAAAAGGGTAAAGTTGTCTTTCTCACTGAAATGTAAGCTCTAAGAAGACAAAGATTCTTCTGCTTCACTCACTGGTATAGCCCTGGTTTTTCAGTAGTTTTTAACATTTTCTAGGCACTGTGGAAAATTCTTCAAGAGATGAGAATACCAGACACCTTACCCATCTTCTAAGAAATCTGTATGCAGGTCAATCAGCAACAGTAAGAACCAGACATAGAACAATGGACTGCTTCCAAATTGGGAAGGTAGTAAGATGAGGCTGTACCTTGTCACCCTGCTTATTTAACTTATATGAAGAGTATATCATGTGAAGTGCTGTGGTGGATGAAGCACAAGCTGGAATCAAGACTGCCTGGAGAAATATCAATAACCTCAGATATGTAAATGACACCACTATTATGACAGAAAGCAAAGAAGGACAAAAGCGCCCCTTGATGAATATGAAAGAGGAGAGTGAAAACGCTGGTTTAAAACTCAACTTTCAGAAAACTAAGGTCATGGCATCTAGTCTCATCACTTCATGACAAATTGATGGAGAAACAATGGAAACAGTGACAAACTTTATTTCCTTGGGCTCCAAAATCACTGCAGATGGTGACTGTAGCCTTGAACTTAAAAGGTGCTTTCTCTTTGGAAGAAAAGCTGTGACCAATTTAGCATATTAAAAAGCAGAGACATTACTTCACCAACATAGGTTCATCTAGTCAAAGCTATGGTTTTTCCAGTAGCCATGTATAGACATGAGAGTTGGATCATGAAGAAAGCTGAGTACCGAAGAATTGATGCTTTTGAGCTGTGGTGTTGGAGAAGACTCTTGAGAGTCCTTTGGACTGCAAGGAGTGCCAGTCAGTCCATTGTAAAAGAAATCAGTCCTGAATATTCGTTGGAAGGACTGATGCTCAAGCTGAAGCTCCAATAATTTGGCCACCTGATGCAAAGAACTGACTCCTTGGAAAACACCATGATGCTTGGAAAGATTGAAGGCAAGAGAAGAAGGGGACAACAGAGGGAGAGATGGTTGGATGTCATCACCAATTCAATGAACACAAGACTGAGCTAGCTCTGGGAATAGCCGGTAGTGGGAAAGCCTGGTGTGCTTCAGTCCATGAGGTCGCAAAGAGTCAGACATGAGTGAGTGACTGAATTGAACTGAAGGCACTGAGATATATTTTTAGAATTAATATTGATGAACTTGTGGCAAAACAATTTATTGGAATATCCATGTATGTTTCATTCTACTTCAGATACATAGAAGGTTAGTAGTAAGGAAATTAAAAGTGAAATTTATTTCAGTCACTCAATCAACTCCTGCTTTCATCCCAAAGGAAAAGAGTGGTTTAAGTATAGTAAAAAATTAAATAGCTTTGTTGAATAAAACCTAAACTTTTAAAGGAAAAACAGTACATTTTTCATAATAAGGTAGAGATTCTAAGTCTTGCAGCCAAAAAATAATGGAAATTTTTATTAGCTTCCATCAATACATGGACTTTTGATGAAGACAGCGAAGAACACAGTATTTAGAATATGACTAGAAGTATAGATCCTTGTTTGTCTCCCAGTAGAAGCCTCTAAAAGTAACAAAATCCCAGAAAGGAATAGATCTGGGGTTCCCATTAGCTGAAGGGTAAATCCCATGAAATTCCAGATGTTCAAGCTCATTTTAGAAAAGGCAGAGGAACTAGAGATCAAAATGCCAACATCCACTGGATCATCAAAAAAGCAAAAGAGTTCCAGAAAAACATCTCTTTCTGCTTTATTGACTACGCCAAAACTTTTGACTGTGTGGATCACAATAAACTGTGGAAAATTCTGAAAGAGTTGGGTATACCAGACCACCTGACCTGCCTCTTGAGAAACCTATATGCAGGTCAGGAAGCAACAGTTAGAACTAGACATGGAACAACAGATAGGTTCCAAATAGGTAAAGGAGTACTTCAGGACTGTATATTGTCACCCTGTTTATTTAATTTATATGCAGAGTATATCATGAGAAATGCTGGATGGGAAGAAGCACAAGCTGGAATCAAGATTGCCAGGAGAAATATCAATAACCTCAGATATGCAGATGATGCCACCCTTATGGCAGAAAGTGAAGAGGAAATAAAAAGCCTCTTGATGCAAGTGCAAGAGGACAGTGAAAAAGTTGGCTTAAAGCTTAACATTCAGAAAAGGAAGATCATGGCATCTGGTCCCATCACTTCATGGGAAATAGATGGGGAAACAGTGGAAACAGTTCAGACTTTATTTTTGGGGTCTCCAAAATCACTTCAGATGGTGACTGCAGGCATGAAATTAAAAGACGCTTACTCCTTGGAAGAAAAGTTATGACCAACCTAGATAGCATATTCAAAAGCAGAGATATTACTTTGCCAACAAAGGTGTGTCTAGTAAAGGCTATGGTTTTTCTAGTGGTAATGTATGGATGTGAGAGTTGGACTGTGCTGAGTACTGAAGAACTGATGCTTTTGAACTGTGGTGTTGGAGAAGACTCTTAAGAGTCCCTTGGACTTCAAGGAGGTCCAAGAAGTTCATCCAAAAGGAGGAAAGCCCTGGGTGTTCTTTGGAAGGACTGATGCTAAAGCTGAAATTCCCATGTTTTGGCCACCTCAGGTGAAGAGTTGACTCATTGGAAAAGACCCTGATGCTGGGAAGGATTGGGGGCAGAAGGAGAAGGGGAGGGCAGAGAATGAGATGGCTGGATGGCATCACTGACTCGATGGACATGAGTTTGAGTAGACTCCAAGAGTTGATGCTGGACAGGGAGGCCTGGCATGCTGCAATTCATGGGGTCGCAAAGAGTCAGACACGACTGAGCGACTGAGCTGAACCAGAGTTCTCAGCACTAGCAAACTAAAATTCCCACTCTGACCATATGATTGGAGCAGTGTGAAATTTGGTTCAGGGAATAAACAATTATTTACCAAGTGAAGTGAAGTCGCTCAGTTGTGTCTGACTCTTTGCGACCCCATGGACTTTAGCCTACCAGGCTCCTCTGTCCATGGAATTTTCCAGGCAAGAATATTGGAGTGGGTTGCCATTTCCTTCTCCAGGGATCTTCCCAACCCAGGGATTGAACCCAGGTCTCTTGCATTGTAGGCAGACACTTTTTACCATCTGAGCCACCAGGGAAGTCATTTACCAAGACACCAGTTTTAAAAAAAAAAGTTTCATTAACCTCATTGATTAGGCTAATTGATTCCTGGTGTCTCAGACGGTAAAGAATCTGCCTGCAACGCAGGAGACCAGAGTTCAGTCCCTGGGTCCAGAAGGTCGCCTAGAGAAGGAAATGATTTCCCACTCCAGTATTCTTGCCTAGAGAATCTGTTGGACAGAGCAGTCTGGTAGGATACAGGGTCCATGGAGTTGCAAAGAGTTGGAGACAACTGAGTGGCTAACACATGTACACATGTCTTCTCAGAGGATTCCACCTATGTAACCATTATTGCACTTAAGTTATTACTTTCATTTGTGTGACTTGATTAATAACTGTGTCTGTGGTTAGAATGCAAACTTGATGAAGGCAGATGTCAAACTTTTATCTGTCTTCTACACCATAGAAATTTAATAATGAAAGTAGAATGGATGAATGTGCCTAGTAAAATATATATATATGCAAGCTTGCCAAGAGTCATATATGAAAAAATAATAATTCCTCTCAGATATATTTTATAAAGAAACTCATACTAGGTATATGGATTAGATATTATGATCAAATTATCAAATTAAAATAAAACACTGAAGAGAAATGCAAGCAATATATCTCATAGGAAAGATGAGGGTTGGCAAAGTCCATGACCACTGGTAAACTTCAGGAATGCCTAAGGCCTTTCCAACTGGGCAGTTAAATATGTGCTTCCCATGTTCTCTCTCTTGGTGGTATAGCATTGTTTTAGAAATCCAGTCCTCAAATAACTAAAAGATATATATTTTTTCTGTTTAAATCATTTACAACGAGTTAAATATTAAAGAGCCAGACATCCTGGAATGTGAAGTCAAGTGGGCCTTAGAAAGCATCACTACAAACAAGGCTAGTGGAGGTGATGGAATTCCAGTTGAGCTATTTCAAATCCTGAAAGATGATGCTGTGAAAGTGCTGCACTAAATATGCCAGCAAATATGGAAAACTCAGCAGTGGCCACAGGACTGGAAAAGGTCAGTTTTCATTCCAACCGCAAAGAAAGGCAATGCCAAAAAATGCTCAAACTACTGCACAATTGCACTCATCTCACATGTTAATAAAGTAATGCTCAAAATTCTCCAAACCAGGCTTCGACAATATGTGAACCATGAACTTCCAGATGTTTGGGCTGGATTTAGAAAAGGCAAAGGAACCAGAGATCAAATTGCCAACATCCGCTGGAGCATGAAAAAAGCAAGAGAGTTCCAGAAAAACATACTTCTGCTTTACTGACTATGCCAAAGCTTTTGACTGTGTGGATCACTATAAACTGTGGAAATTTCTGAACGAGATGGGAAGACCAGACCACCTAACCTGCCTCTTGAAAAACCTATATTCAGATCAGGAAGCAACAGAACTGGACATGGAACAATAGAATGGTTTCAAACAGGAAAGGAGTATTTCAAGGCTAGATATTGTCACCCTGCTTATTTAACTTATATGCAGAGGACATCATGAGAAACACTGGACTACAAGAAGCACAAGCTGGAATCATTGCCAGGAGAAATATCAATAACCTCAGATATGCAGATGACATCACCCTTGTGGCAGAAAGTGAAGAGGAAATAAAAAGCCTCTTGATGAAAGTGAAAGTGGAGAGTGAAAAAGTTGGCTTAAAGCTGAACATTCAGAAAACTAAGATCATGGCATCTGGTCCCATGACTTCCTGGGAAATAGATGGGGAAACAGTGGAAACTGTGTCAGACTTTATATTTTTGGGGCTCCAAAAATCACTGCAGATGGTGATTGCATCCATGAAATTAAAAGATGCTTACTCCTTGGAAGGAAAGTTATGACCAACCTAGATAGCATATTCAAAAGCAGAGACATTACTTGGCCAAAAAAGATCCAGCTAGTCATGGCTATGGTTTTTCCAGTAGTCATGTGTGGATGTAAGAGTTGGACTGTGAAGAAAGCTGAGCACCAAAGAATTGATGCTTTTGAACTGTGGTGTTGGAGAAGACTCTTGAGAGTTCCTTGGACTGCAAGGAGGTCCAACCAGTCCATTCTAAAGGAGATCAGCCCTGAGATTTCTTTGGAAGGACTGATGCTAAAGCTGAAACTCCAGTACTTTGGCCACCTCATGTGAAGAGTTGATTCATTGGAAAAGACCCTGATGCTGGGAGGGATTGGGGGCAGGAGGAGAAGGGGATGACAGAGGATGAGAAGGCTGGATGGCATCACCGACTCGATGGACATGAGTTTGAGTAGACTCCAGGAGTTGGTGTTGGACAGAGAGGCCTGGCATGTTGCAATTATAGGATCACAAAGAGTCAGACACGACTGAACGACTAAACTGAATTGAAATATTAAAATACAGAATTTAAAGTTAGTATCTTAAAACTATAAGATAACTCAGTAAATTTCAGCACATTAAGAAACCTCAGTGTTGAATCAAATGTGTGTGTGTGTGTGTGTGTGTGTGTGTGTGTGTGTGTGTGTGAGATAGTCACTCAGTCGTGTCTGACTCTTTGCAACCCCATAAACTGTAGTCCACCAGACTCCTCTGTCCATGGAATTCTCCAGGCAAGAATACTGGAATGGGTTGCCATGCCCTTCTCCAGGGGATCTTCCCAACCCAAGGATAGAACTTGGGTCTCTCTCATTGAAAGCATATTCTTTACCATTTGAGCTACCTGGGAATTCAGGAAGTCAAGAGATGTATTCAGATGATGAATTCCTCTCTTGCCCCTTCGTTATTTCCTCAGCCAAATATACCAGGAGAGTTTTCATATAAGCAAAGGTATGAACAAAGTTTCTGGTATATGCTTCTGGCTTGACTTCCTCTGAAAGTGTTATAGCACAGATTATGTGATTATAATTTTCAATGCCACCTTATCTATATTTGAGTTTTCTGAAAAAGAAAGTGTTGGCAATTTAATAGACATTTAATGCATTCAGACAGTAATATATTTTGAGTTTATGCAGCAAGAGAAGAAACTTGTTTCTCCTTGTTGGTTAACTCTCTATATCTATTATATCTTGTTTATGTGAATTGTATTTGTCCAGCCAGACCTGGTTTTAAATACCAATTCTATGTAAATATAAAAATATCAGCAATTTATTTAACCCTTCAGTGCTTTAGTTTCCTACCTGCTATAAAGGACATAATAATGGAATTTTGACTAAAACGTAGTTCTGAGAACTAAACTAAATTTTATTACAGAGTGTGGTACATAAGAGGTGGTCAAGAAGTGATAAGCAAAAATGATAGTGGTAAGGGATTAATCACCCACCTATTATATTCCTGGGACTTTTCTTATGTATTTAAAATAATTATTTGGATTTGGAATCCATTGTCAATGGCAATGCAGTCTGTAATTTTCTCTTAAATTTTAGTCTGTTTCATTTGAACAAATATGGCATCATTGCATTTATTCTTATCTCTTTCCTTTTATTACCTGACGAAGTTTATTTCCACAGGTATAAGAAACCCTCTGCTTTTACATTCTTCATTTTGAAGGATATTGAGTTGAAAAACAGATGGGTGGAGTTAGATAATATGAGGATATTCAAAAGCAGGATTTTTCTGCCAGAAGGGCCTTTGAAAGTATTTTTTTTCCACAGTGCTCTGAACAGTTTCAGGATACTTGAGAAAATATGTTGACGTCACTAAATTTCATAAAGTATCTTAAAAGAAAAAAGGAACAAAGGGAAAAAAACCCCGCTATCTAACAATGATAAAAGGTTAATTAACCATGTGTCTGGGCTTCCCAAGTGGCACTAGTGGTAAAAAACTTGTCTGCCAGTGCAGGAGACATTAAGAGAGGTGGGTTTGATCCCTGGATTAGGAAGGTCCCCTGGAGGAAGACATAGCAACCCAGTCTAGTATTCTTGCCTGGAGAATATCCATGGACAGAGGAGCCTGGTGGGATACAGTCTATAGGATAGCAAAGAGTCTGGCACTACTGAAGTGACTTAGCATGAACACACAACCATGTATTTATTGACTGCTTAGTCTATTAGTCAACGTTCCAAGCTTGTTATGGACACAGGAACTATCGTGATGTAGATTAAAAATCTTGGACTTCATAGAAGAGAAATATGCACTGAATGTTCTCCATCTTCCTCTCCAGGTTCATACTCCACCATTTCCCATGCAGCTCTGAACTTCTGGAAGCCAATTTTAAGGCAACATGGATGGACTCTTGCCCTCCTTTTCTTTGTTGTGTTCAGTCAGTTGGATGTTCTGGAAGACCTGCTCTGGAGCAAAGAGAGTTCAGTGTATCTTCTACCACAGTTCTCTCTGTGACAAGCTGCCTGCTATGAGGTTGCCCTCCTGTTCTTCACCCAAGACCACCTGCCATCCTCTGATTCAGTTCGTGGGTCCCTTCGCTTCAGGTTAGTAAGTCTTCCAACTGTTGATGTTGCCGAAGTGTTTCACCGCTCTTTGTTGGTTTCCCTTAACTGAGCCTTGCAACTTAAATCACTTTACTAAGCAAACTTCAGTGTAATAAAAAATAAATAAATAAAAGTAAGGGAAGCAAGAGACTGCCCAGCTTAATTGGGTAATAAACATATTACTTAGACGCTCTACTCAAATGCTCCCTCAGAGAAAGCTTTCTTGGCACAGTTGCTGGGAATGCAGTTAGCAGACAGCCTTGATCTCCTCGGTTCCTGGAACGGCCTCATTTGCAGTGTTCCTTCTTTGCCTGAGAACAGGCCTCTTCCTGTTTGAGCCTGGGGCGATGTCAGCCATAGGCAGGATAAATCTGAAAGGTCGTTCTTGTTCTAGAGTTTACCAGTAAGGTTAGAAGGGGCTGTTACTGTACCCATTTTGCATCTCAGTGTCTCCCTCTGCCCGTTTCCATTTCTTTCTGTTCCTTCCATGTTGCTGATCACACGTAGTGCTGGTTAGTCGTTAAGTCATGTTTGACTCTTTGGACCCCATGGACTGTAGCCCACCAGGCTACTCTGACCATGGATTTCCCAGGCAAGAATACTGGAGTGAGTTGCCATTTCCTTCTCCAGGGGATCTTCCTGACCCAGGGATTGAACTCAGATCTGAACTCAGACAGGTCTCCTGCATTGCATGTGGATTCTTTATTGACTGAGCCACTAGGGAAGCCTACCGATCACTTAGGTCCTCCCAATAAACACCCTGGATGCCAAGCTCTGTTAGAGTATGCGTATTAGAATTTCATTCTCCACTCTACTTTTTATTCCCGATACATAGTATTTTTAATGAAGGGGGTCAAAAATTGAACTTCAAAACATTTTATTGGGTAACTAATGAAACTCTAGGACAAGTAGCAGTAATAATTCAGGCAAAAAATATATATAAAATATAAAGTAGCATCTGGTTTGTGTACTTTTCATACCATTTTTATTATAACATGTTACCTTTAATTTTGCCACTGGAAAAAGCAAGTAAAAGATTTTGCAAAGAAAAAGCAATTGCAGATTTCATAGGGAAGTGTTATGGGTGCCACATGGTGATGCAGCTTTAAGTTTACAAGCATATGTACATGTGGAAACCAGAAATGCACCTATCAACTAACTACATGCATTGTAATGTGACCCAAATATAAGAAATGATTCAGTTGCATTGATGATCAACTTGATGTCCTCTGACATTTTTATTTTTGTTCCTGTTTTTGAAAAGGTGTCCTATTTTTCAGTTTTTATGACAGGAACAATTTCTTGTATTGCTTCTCACAGTAAAGGGGAAAAAAGGATGAATCAAAGGTATATATGATAAGATAATTTTTTAAATTTTTTCACATATTCTTTTAATTTTTAATGTATATATTTATACATTCAAATTGTAAACAAATAACCTGAAAAATTTCTCTCTAATATACCTGGATGCTCCATAGATTGTATCATTATATGACCTTTAATTTCTTATCATATTCTCAAACAAACATATACTGAACAAAGTAACTTGGAAATGGTTTCTTTTCAAGACTCCAGGCCATGACATTTTCCCATTGTTGAACGGGGTATTGTAGCTCCACAGTAGCTAAAGCCCTTTGCAAGAGTTTTATAGAGAGCTCGTCAGGACCTTTTCTACACTTCTCAGACTTCCTGCAAGATGAGAAAATAAACTCAAGCATCTTTCTGTGAAGTCTCACATGGTCAGGAAATTGATTTCTTGTAGAAGAATATACTTCTAATTGAGACAAATGGCAATTCCATCTTTCTGTCTAGACTTTACAAGAGAAAGCTAGACATTAATCAAAGATACTCTTTGATGATAATTCATAAGAGTTCAGCAACATTTCTCTATCCCTTTTCGTGATGGAGGTGATGCATTTCCATTTCCCCAGAATCAAATAAAGAAGGCACAAGTGAGCCCATTTAGAAAGACAGAGAACTGTTGCAAGAGTGTAGATCTGCATGATGCTTTTCCAGTGCAAACACTCAACCCACCCCCCACCCCCACCCCCCCCGCTCTGCCCTTGTGTAAATGAAGCAGCAGAACATTATAAAGAAGCAGGTCCTGTGTCCTCCTGCCATTTGGGGAACAGAGAAGAGAATGCTTTTCACTTAAGAGATGTGCAAAGGTTCTAGGCAGGCTGGAACAGCTGGCAGTGACTTAGCTGTATGAGAGCAGGAAGCAATTTCAAACTGCGTTTCTCTGTGTACAGGGCAAGAGTATCTATTGCCTCAATTTTGACCGCAGTGTCTTGAAAGAACCTCACCAAGAGACCTGGAGGAGAAAATGACTGGTAGTGTACCATCAGAGGAAGGAGTGGAGCAGTTATCACAAAAGTTCAGGTTGAATTTGCTAGCACTCATTAGGAAATGATGCTATGACAAAAGCTTGAGTGGGATAGAGAGTACCCCTAAAATCTAGAAATGCAGCCCATGAAAGAATTGGCATTTGTAGGCTAAAAATGGCAAAGGTTACTCAGCAACCAAAGGATAACTACAGAGAGCATCAGGTGAAAAGACCATTGCCCCCTTTTCTCTCATTTTGTCTTATTCACCATTATCAACCTCAGGGATCCTGGGAAGCCAAAAGGAAAGATGGCAAATGTGTGGGAATTAAGGAACAAAAAAGACATTATCCCCTTTCACTTCATAGGTGGTCAGGCTAGCAGGCTGTGATTCAGCCGGACCTGGGATTAAGGAAGAAATTTTAGGCTATATTTGAACATGAAGTTTTAATTAATCTGGAAATTCAAATATCTGAAAATGTCAAAAGTATAGGTCACTACCTAAAGTGCTCTCTAGTTTTGTAAAAAGAGCATCTGAGGGAATTCATCTGAAAGCAATAGCAGAGAGAGAGTGAGAGAGGGAAGGAAGGAGAGGAGAGACAGGGAGAAGCAAATTCCAATTTGCAATATAAGAGATTCAGTATTTTCAACAGATAGCTACTTTGAGAAACTAAATATGATTTTGTGTACATCTTTGTGAGTTATAGCCCATTAAAGGCATATGCAACCCCCGCTGCTATTGCAGGAAGGTGGACCCCTTCCAGGGCCCAACTGGGCTCTTGTCTAATACTCGGAAATGAATTGTCTGAGGAGATACATGAGCTAACAAAGCAAGAGATTTTATTGGGAAAGGGCACCTGGGTGGAGAGCAGTAGGGTAAGGAACCCAGGAGAACTGCTGTGCCATGTGGCTCGCACTCTCAGGTTTTATGATGATGGGATTAGTTTCCAGGGGGTCTTTGACCAATCATTCTAATTCAGTCTTTCCTGGTGGCACACACATCTCTCAGCCAAGATGGATGCTAGTGAGAGGGATTCTGAGAAGTGGTTGGACTCGCGGTGTCTCCTTTCAACCTTTCCCGAACTCTTCCAGTTGGTGGTGGCTTATTAGTTCCACTGTCATCACATGTGTCTCCTGGGACAATTAGGACAATTAATTTCTGAGTGTTAGACAAGAGCCCAGTTTCAGGCCCTGGAAGGGGTCCGCCTTCCTGCAACACTGCCTTTCCAAAGGCAGCTTTATTATTTCTGTGTAATTAGCTGGAGTGAATAAAGGATAAATATTTAACTTTATAAATTACTAACATTTTTGTACCTTAAACAATATTTGCCTCTTGGTGAGTGTTGTTTTTTTCCTTGTATAACTTGGAAGTGAGTGAAGTAGGGAGTCGAGAAGTAAAATTTTTTTCCACAATATTAGGAAATCATCCTGTGGAAAGTAGGCCAAGAGTTCAGTCAATATAGTTCATCAAGGTATTTTGTGAAAGTATTTTATTTGTTGCTTACATTTTTGAGTATAAAGAAAGATTTTTATGTTCTACTCTAGAATCTCAGTTGTAAATCACAACCAAATGAGGAAAATAATTTTATTGCCTCATATAATTGAAAAGTTCATGGAATCATCCTAGCCTCACACATTTCTGAATCCAGCTGCTCAAATAATGGCCACAGAAATCTGCTCTTTCCCTTTCTTTATCTGAGGGAGAGAAATAGCATCATTATTATTCACGATTAAATTTATTCATGACAAAACCGCAGTTCATCAATGTAAGAAATGTCACAAGCTAGCAATTTGGAGAGTTTAGACATATATTTTATTTTCCCCAATCATTATACTCTTTTTTATGCTGCTTTTCATTGAAAATAGTTTATCTATCTACATTTATCAATTCATATGCATGTGTATGTATATATATGTAGTAAATCTAATAAATGATGAATGGAAAATAAAAATCAAATATATAGTTTTTAAATGTCTTTCTTTTCTGTAAACAGTAAACACAATCTGGCTCTTAATAAGAAAAAAAAATGTGAGTCTTTCTGTCAATTAACACCGTAAAAACATAAAACAATTTTTAATCCTTGTAGGACTCAGTGTGTTTATTCTACCATTTCATAAGCATCCTCTAGTGATAGTATTCAAAAAGGAGTCAGTACATCCAGGGCATATACTATACAATCTTTCAGGGTAATTAAAAGGAAAATATTAGATATAACTACTTACTTCTAATTTTATTGATAATAGCAACATATTACTATAGATAAAATACTTTTATTATAATTGATTATAGATCACTTATTGCTTATATTTAGTGCTTAATTTTATAAGTACTTAAATTGCATGTAGAATTTGTCACTAGCTCTCTAATTTAGCTTTTATGTCAGACAGTTGTGTGTCACAAGCCACATGACATATTTAAGCTATAAAATTAAGCACAGATATATGCATGGAGATTCCATGGAAAAGGGATTTGATTTCAGTTTATTCCAGTATGCTGCAGTTTACATGTTCTTAGAAATGTAAGGTTAGAAATTTTATCTAGAAATTTTATTACCAAGCAAATCTGGTGCATATTCTGTCAGCCAGTCAGTTTCTTACAGAGTTATTCTGATACCCAAATCTCCTTTTTGGGTGGGTGTTGTGTTTGTTTTGCTTTTATTGCTCTTTACCCTGATCTCATTCCTACTGCTCTCCTCTTTGTAACCCCTGCAACAGCCTATTCAATGCAAATCCTTAAATGTGCATATTGGCTTGTATTTCTTGGGACTTTTTTTGTGTGTATATGTTCCATTCAACCTGGTGTAGCTTTTTCATTTATTCAACACAATACTTTTAATTACTAGCAATATTACCAAGCATAACTTTTTGTTGCTACTAAGTATGCAAAAATTATTCCAAAGTTTGTATCTACTATATTTTACATACCAATTCCTTTGATTGCCATCTTAATTTTGTTCAAATCTATGGCAATCAATCATAAATTCATTAATTACATAAATAAATCATAAGTAAATAAAAATTAAATGCCTCAGATTGTTGTCTTCATTGCACCTCCTTTTTGCTTGGGAATTTCTAAAAAGATAAACCCCAATGCCAGAAGTGGGGTTGCTAAATCATGGGGCACATGCATAATTATGTACTGCCAAAGTGTTTCCTGTAAAGGCTGCTCCTGGTTGGACTTCTGTTGGAAGTACTTGAGACTTCTCCTTCAGTGACATTGTTTATGCGTGCCTCTGCTCATCTTCCACTTGATTTTTTTTATTCCTGTTCTATTGACTGTTAGGAATTCATTGTCTATTCTAGGTAGTAAAAATTTCTGGTCTGTTTTAGTAATTGGAAAACTATCTATGTCTGTTTTCTTTCTTTTTGGTATTCTTCACTGAATAAAAATGACTAATTGCTAATCTTAATGTATGTTGAGTTGGGCATTTTTAGGAAGTCAGATCCTTTTTTGCATCTATTGAGATAATCACATGAATTGGATGTTTATTCTTATAATATAGTAAATTGAATGACAGTCAAATACTAAAATAACTTTGCAGTCCTGAAATAATCTTTGAGATGCACTAGTCTCTTTACTGGAGAAGGCGATGGCACCCCACTCCAGTACTCTTGCCTGGAAAATCCCATGAACAGAGAAGCCTGGTAGGCTGCACTCCATGGGGTCGCTAAGAGTTGGATACAATTGAGCGACTTCACTTTCACGCATTGGAGAAGGAAATGGCAATCCACTCCAGTGTTCTGGCCTGGAGAATCCCAGGGACAGGGGAGCTTGGTGGTCTTCCATCTATGGGGTCACACAGAGTCGGACACGAGTAAAGTGACTTAGCAGTAGCAGTCTTTTTATGTGATTATGGATTAGATCATCAAATATTTTGTGATTTGGATGTTTGTATCTTTGTTCACAGGATATACACTGATTGTTAACTGAGACCTAAATGTGTGCTTAGTTGCAAAGTCATGTCCAACTCTTTGCAACCCCATGGACTGTAGCCTATAGGCTTCTCTTGTCCATGCAGATTCTCCAGGCAAGAATAATGGAGTGGGTTGCCATGCCCTCCTCCAGGGGATCTTCCCAAACCAGGGATCGAACCTAGGTCTCCCATATGGCAACCAGATTCTTTACTCTCTAAGCCACCAGGGAATAGATAAATAAGTAAACAGAAGTATATTTGTATTGCATCCGTCTGACTTCAGGTAATACTGGCCTCTGAAAATGAGTTGGTAAAAATTCCCTCCTTTAGATGATCTTTAAATAGTTGGCGGAATTTACCAGTGAATCCATCATGACCTGGAGTACTCTTTGTGAGAACGTTTTATTCAATTTTTAGGTAGATAAAGGGATGTAGATATAAGGATTAAAATACTTTAATAGATGTAGGATTGTTTTTCTGTATGTCCATTTATGTTGAAGCTCTATAATTAAGCATGTCAGTACTTAAGATAGTTATCTGTTCTTCGTGAACTGATTTTTTATCATTATGTAATATTTGTTTTTATTTCTGGTAATGCTACTTGTGTTAGAATCTTTACTGGTTTAAGAAAAAAAAAAAGAATCTTTACTGGTTAATAATATTATCTTATCTGCTGTTTTGTGCATACTGTTTGCTTGGTATAGCTGTTTCCATTCATCTACTTTAGTCTGTTTGTTAATTTTAAATAGTGTCTCTTGTAAATAATATATAGCTTTTTATTTAGACTGAAATCTTCTGTCTTTTTTTGGAATGCTTAGTGCAGTCTATGTTTATGTGAGAAGACTATTGATATGGTAGTGCTGAAGTGTATGATCTTACTCTTAGCTGTGTACTTGTCTCCAATTTTTATTACTTATTCTCCTTCTCCTGACTCATTTTGATTGACCCAAGGATTTTATTTACAAATTTTTATTGAAATATAGCTGACATACTGTATTATGTTAATTTCAGGTGCACTGCATACAGGTGATTTGACATTGCATACATTGTGAAGTGATCACCAGTATAAGTCTAGTAACTATGTGTCCTCATACAAATTTATTACAATATTATTTACCATATTCTTTATGCTGTATATTACAACACTGTGGCTTATTCTTTTTATAACTGGAGATCTGTACCTCTTAATACCCTTCACTTATTTTGCTTCCCACCTCTCACTATCCACTCCTCCATTAACGACCAATTTGTTCTCTGTCTCTATGAATTTCTTTTCATTTTATTTTGTTTGTTTTGCTTTTCCACATATAGTTGAGATCATACAGTAGTGTCTTTATCTGCTTACCATCTAGATCCCTCCATGGTTTTACAAATAGCAAGATTTCATCATTTTAATGGCTGAGTAAGAATCCATTGTGTATAGTGACCACATTTTCTCTCTCTATTCATTATTGATGGGCACTAAGCTTGTTTGTATATCTTAACTCTTGTAAATAATGCTGAAGTGAACCTTGATGCGTGTCTTTTTGGAATTAGTGTTTTGTTTTCTTTGGTTATAATAGTCAGCAGTAAAATTTGTGGACCAGGTGGCCATTTAGTTTTTAGTTATTTTGAGGAAACTCCCCTCTGTTTTCCACAGTGACTGCATCACTTTATGATCCTACCAACAATGCACCAGGGTTCTCTTTTTTCCACAACACCCCCCCCACCCCCAATACTTGTTCTTTGTTTTAGTACTTGTTTTAGAATACCATTTCATTTACTTTCTTGTATTGTAGTTTTTGCCTTTTTTATATCTTAGTGACTGATCTAGGCATTATATATCCATCATTAATTATCAAAATCTACCTCCAAGTGACATTAAAACATCTGCATAGCCATATTGTATATTGTTATAGAAATAATTCTTTCTTTTGTCCTTTAGTTATCATACTTAGTTGACTACATAGTTTATTGACACTGTAATGTATAGTATGTAATTGTATGTATGGGATTCTCTGGTGACTCAGACATTAAAGAATCTGCCTGCAATGAAGGACACCTGGGGTTCCATCTCTGGGTTGGGAAGATGACCCAGAGAAGGGAGCAGCTACCTGCTCCAGTATTCTTGCCAGGAGAATTCCATGGACAGAGGAGCCTGGCAGACTACAGTCTATGGGGTCACAAGAGTAGGACATGACTCAGTGACTTTCATTTCACTTCAAGTGTATGTGTGTTATTGTTTTAGATATTTAAATAGATGACTGAAAGAAAATATAATTATATTTACCCACATGTTATCATTTTTAAGCAGGAATCATTCCATTCTAGATCTAGTTTTCATCTAGTACCATTTTTCTTCTAATATTATATTAATAAAATTAAAGACAAAAAACACCTGATCATCACAACAGAGACATTAAAAAAAAATTTAAGTAAGTGTACATTGATGATACAACTACTGAGCAAACTAAAAATTAAAGGCAATCTCTTCAATTTAATAAAGAGTGTTTACAAAAGTTTAGAGATACTGGCAATCATTACTTCTGAAAGACCTTAGCTCTTAAGATTAGAAAAAAGCAAACCTGTTGGTTCTCACCATTTCTATTCAGCATCATCCTTGAAGTTCTAACAAGTATTATCAGAGTTAGTAACAGAAAAAATAAAGTCCAGCCAAATAGGG
>SJYF01000049.1:740299-760594 GCA_006410515.1 Procapra przewalskii
GGAATGATGCTAAAGCTGAAACTCCAGTACTTTGGCCACCTCATGCGAAGAGTTGACTCACTGGAAAAGACTCTGATGCTGGGAGGGATTGGGGGCAGAAGGAGAAGGGGTGACCGAGGATGAGATGGCTGGATGGCATCACAAATTTGATGGATGTGAGTCTGAGTGAACTCTGAGAGATGGTAATGAACAGGGAGGCCTGTCGTGCTGCGATTCATGGGGTCACAAAGAGTCGGACACGACTGAGCGCCTGAACTGAACTGAACTTGGTTATTTGTGAAAGGCTTTGCACGTGTTATGAAGTTAATCTTTACCAGCCCTCAATATTATAATGTCTTAATTATTATTATTATTATTATTATTAAATATTTGCTTGTTGTTTCTTAAGCATGACATTTTGTCAAGTCAAGGCCATTTTATTTATTGTTTCCTCTGCCAAGAATGCTTTTCTTTCAGATAATCTCATCGTTGGCTCCCTCACTTTATTCAAATCTTGGCTCATATATGAGGTTCTTAGCTTTTTCTGTTACCCCATCCATAACTACATGCCTATTGTTATTTCTTGTTATCTCTCTGTTGCATGATAATATCATATAAATTGCATGCAGGTTAAAACTTTCTCTGTCCTGTTTGGCTATTTCCTCAGTAGCTAAAGCAGTGAGCTAAAGCAGTAGCTAAACCCAAATAGTAGATAGTCTGAATATTGGCTGAGTGACTGAATGAAACAAGTAAAGCAAATGGGATTTGGACTCATGAACTTTGGATTTTTATACTTTCTCTTGACTACCTATTATTGAAAATATTTAGTTATCATCAATCATCTATCAACCTTTATGTCTGTACTCGCATTCTCTATATATCTCAATTACAATGAAATTGGTATCTCTCCTGCCATTAATTATGCTCTGAATATCAAATTCTTCTCATTCTCATGGACTTTGCTTATGTAGTTATCCATCATCCCTGGCAGCATCAAGTAGAATTTTTTCTGTCCCTATTGATCATTAACATCAGCCATCAGCATCCATAGTCTATCTTCCCAGTTAAAAAAAAGACTTCAATGGCTTACCTTATTCCAGTTATCTAGCCATTTGTTTGATTTCCTTCAGAGAAGAAGTTTTCTCTATAACTCATCTCAATCTGGAATATAATCCTATCAGTTCTACTTAAATGTCAAGATAGAGGTCACCAACCATCTTCCTGTTGCCAAACAAATCACTGCTATGTCCTCATTTTTTAGATATTTTTATCTTAGGAATTTGTTTCAGGTAAGCATGATTTCTTCCTTAAAATACTTTAGTGGTTTGGCTGTGATGGCACTTCAATTTTCTGAATTCTTTTTTCTCTTATTTAAATGACCGCCCGCTGTCAGTATCCATCATTGCTCACTACATGGCTGAACCATGGGCTTCTGCTTCTCTTCCATGTGTACTTTCTTTAAAACATGCATTCCTAAAGTTCTACAATTCTGTGTGATTTCTCCTACATTAATATTTCTAGTACTAAGTTTTCTGGGCTCATGCATTTGCAGTCTTCTTGCCAGAGATAATGGAGCTCTAACAAGCATGTAAAACTAAATACATTTTAAAAATAGTCATTCATCACTGCAATCTTTTTTTTTCTTGTTTAATATATTGCTGGAAATGGCACCACCAATCATTCAGTTTTTCAAATTAAAAACTAGTGAAACTTAAATCCTCTTATGTGCTCAACTTCCAAAATTAACACATCCGAGATAACTGAGATTTCTTCCAAAACATACCCCAATGTCTTCCCATTTCTTATATTCCCATTGATACAACTTCTAGTGCAAATTAGGCACTTGATAATATACTTACTGTATCTAATTATTTCTGTTCAGTTATCTAAATTGTCTAATTCAGGTTGTACTTACTTGTTTTTTACTAGGATTAGTTAATTTTATCTATAGAATCTACATATCCTGAGGATAAAGATTATTTCACAGATTTCAGTGACAGGAAGAAATTTCAGCACTCCTCCCACTTCCCTTCCCCACAATAGCCAGGAAATAGGAAATTAAAAATCAAGGCCTCTTGCTACTTCTCCTTTTCCAGTGCCAACTTCCTTCTTTTACCCTCCTGCTGACCAATGAGTACTCATTATTGGGCCTCACAAGCCAAGCTTGATTTATTCAAACACAGCCCTCACCCACCTAGATTATATCACCTTAAAAATGTAATGCCCCCAGCAGATTATTTGAAGTATATAAACCAATTTTTCAAATGACTAGAAAAAATAAATCTAATTGACTCCTTAAGTCAGGTGTCCACTAAGTCACTTTGACTGTAGCCAAGGGATAAGATGATTTTAATGTTCAGTATCAAGTGAAAGAGTATATTCTCTAAAACTGAAATGTTAACAATCTCTCAAAAGGCATGAAGATAACAAAGGGATCAAAACCAACCTTAAACACTTAAATACCCAATATAATATAAGGGAGAAATTATAAGAATATAAATTAAAGAAGAGAATCATCCAGTGGACAGAAACCTCAAGGATAATCTTCAAGATATTGTTTCAGTTCAGTTCAGATCAGTTGCTCAGTCATCTCTGACTCTTTGCAACCTCATGAACCACAACACGCAGGCCTCTGTGTCAATCACCAACTCCTGGAAAGGTGATAAAGGTGATAACATTTCACTGGGGAAAGTTTAATATTGTCTAATAAATTATAAAAAATTATAAAAATAATATTTTATGGAGGTGTATAAAGTCCCCCAAGATGTACAAAAAAGACAAAAAGGGATCGTTCTTCAAATTATTTAAAATAAAGATATTGGAGGCCAAATATATAAATTTACTTACAGATAATTATTTTTTCATATGCTGCTGCTGCTGCTAAGTCGCTTCAGCCATGTCCGACTCTGTGCGACCCCATAGATGGGCAGCCCACCAGGTTTCCCCATCCCTGGGATTCTCCAGGCAAGAACACTAGAGTGGGTTGCCGTTTCCTTCTCCAATCTATGAAAGTGAAAAGTGAAAAATGAAAGTGAAGTCGCTCAGTTGTGTCCGACTTTTTGCTACCTCGTGGACTAGCCTACCAGGCTCCTCTGCCCATGGGTTTTCCAGGCAAGAGTACTGGAGTGGGGTGCCATTGCCTTCTCTATTTTTCATGTAAGAGAGACAAAAACAAATTGTCTATGCAATAACCAATTAGAAACCAAGAATGTAAGCCAGATAAGAACTTGCCAAAAACTTAACATCAATCATTTTATGTCATTTGGCATTTGAAACAAATTGGAAATTTGTAGAAAAGCTCAGTAAGTGCATGCCTCATGAGTTGCCTGAAAAATAAAAAAAAAAATCATCAGTTTGAAGTCTCATCTTCTCTTATTCTATACAACAACAAGGAACCGTTGCTCAATTGGATTGTGACATGCGACAAAAAATGGGTTTTATACAACAACCAGTGACTACTAGCTCAGTGGTTGGGCCAAGATAAAGCCCCAAGGCACTTCCCAAGGCCAAACTTTATCACTTTTTTGACTATGCCAGAGCCTTTGACTGTGTGGATCACAGCAAACTGTGGGAAATTCCTTAAGAAATGGGAATACCAGACTACCTGCCCTGCCTCTTGAGAAATCTGTATGCAGGTCAGGAAGCAACCATTAGAACTGGACATAGAATAACAGACTGGTTCCAAATAGGAAAAGGAGTACGTCAAGGCTGTATATTGTCACCCCATTTATTTAACTTATATGCAGAATATATCATGTGAAATGCTAAGCACACACTGGAATCAAAATGCCAGGAGAAACATCAATAATCTGAGATATGCAGATGACACCACCTTTATGGCAGAAAGTGAAGAACTAATGAGCCTCTTGTTGAAAGTGAAAGAGGAGAGTGAAAGAGTTGGCTTAAAATTCAATTTCAGAAAACTAACATCATGGCGTCCAGTCCTATCACTTCATGGCAAATCAATGGGGAAACAATGGAAACAGTGGCTAACTTTATTTTGGGGGGGGGCCTCCAAAATCACTGCAGATGGCAACTGAAGCCGTGAAATTAAAAGATACTTACTTCTTGGAAGGAAAGTTATGACCAACCTAGGTAGCATATTCAAAATCAGAGACATTACTTTGCCACCCAAGGTCCGTCTAGTCAAGGCTATGGTTTTTCCAGTGGTCATGTATGGATGTGAGAGTTAGACTGCGAAGAAAGCTGAGTGCCAAAGAATTGATGCTTCTGAACTGTGGTGTTGGAGAAGACTCTTGAGAGTCCCTTGGACTGCAAGGAGATCCAACCAGTCCATCCTAAAGGAAATCAGTCTTGAATATTCATCAGAAGGACTGAAGCTGAAGCTGAAACTCCAATACTTCGGCCGCCTGCTGCGAAGAACTGACTCATTTGAAACGACCCTGATGCTAGAAAAAACTGAAGGCAGGAGGAGAAGGGGACAACAAAGGATGAGATGGTTGGATGGCATCATTGACTCGATGGACATGAGTTTGAGTAAGCTTTGGGAGGTGATGAGGGCAGGGAAGCCTGGCGTGCTACAGTCCATGGGGTTGCAAATAGTTGGATGTGACTGAGCTACTGAACTGAACTGAAAGCCAAACTTGCACCAAAAACAAACAAAAAAAGGTCATGGTCACTGTTTAGTGTTCTGAGCTGGTCTGATTTGCTACAACTTTCTGAATCTCAGTGAAACAATTACATCTGAAAAGTATGCTCAGCAAATCAGTGTGATGCACTGAAAACTGCAATGCCTGCCACTGGCATTTGTCAACAGAAAGAGCCTAATTCTCCACGACAATGTCTGAGCACATGTCGCACAAGCAACGCTTCAAAAGTTGAATGAATTGGGCTACAAAGTTTTGCCTTATCCAACATATTCACCTGACTTCTTACCAACCCACTACCACTTCTTCAAGCATCTTGATAATGTTTTGCAGGGAAAATGCTTCCACAGCCAACAGGAAGCAGAAAATGCTTTCCAAGAGTTCCTCGAAGCACAGACTACAGGAATAAACAAACTCATTGGCAAAAAAAAATGTGTTGTTTGTAATGGTGTCTATTTTGATTAATAAGGGTATTTTTGAGCCTAGTTATAATGATTTAAAATCCAGTCTAAAACCGCAATTACTTTTGTACCAAACTAATAATATTTCTTATACTATTTCTCAGGGTTTTTTACAATTGTTTATTTTTTTCTTGTTTGCCCCTAATTGTTATGATTAAGGAGTCCTATAACTTATAGAAATGTAATATTAAACCATGAAAAGACATGGAGGAAACTTAAATGCGTATTGCTAAGTGAAAGAAGCCAATCTGAAAAGGCCATGTAACATATGATTTCAGCTATATTACATTTTGGAAAAGGAAAAATTATGGAGAATTTTTAAAAGATCAGTAGTTGCCATGGCTTAGGAGAGAGGCAATGTCGAAGAGGCAGAGCACAGAGCATTTTTAAGACAGTGAAAGTATTGTGTACCATAGTGTACAAAACCCATTATTGTACATTTGTCGAAACCCATAGAATGTACAACACCAGAGTGAAACTTAAGCTAAACTGGAGTTTGAGTGACAGTAATGTGTTGATGTAGGTTCATCAGTTATAACACATATACTAATTCAGTAGAGGTGTTGATAATGGAGGAGATTATACACACATGTGGGGACATGGGGGATATAGGAAACCCCTATGCCTTCTGCTCAATGTTGATGTGAACCTGAATAGCTCTAGAAAATAAATTTTACTTTAAAATGGAGAGAAAAGTTATAAAAATATATAATTTATATTTGTGTTAATGGTCTTAATGGATTTTTAAAACACTTAATAGCGCTTTTTCAGATATTTCTTGGTTTCTGATAAATACATGGGCATAATACTAATATACATAAAGTATGAAGCAGGCATTCAGTGTTAGCAAACACATCATCATTATTCCTTATTAGCAAGCAAATTTGGAACCAAGGAATTCCGTATGAAAGGAGAAGCTGTCTATTAAAATGGTTATAACCACAGATTTTCCAGATGTATCATCCTATATTCATGTTTTTAAGAGCCCATTGTGAAAGACTAAAGAATAGATGGAAAATTGGTCCTATAATAATCATAGTGGGGATGTAACCCAGGAATTGGCTCTATGGTGAATTTGACAACATAATCTAAGTTTCCCAAATTTTTGAATGTGCCAGAAATGGAAAGATGTGAAGTAAGTAAAAATCGGAATTGGGGATTTGATAATATTGTATTTTAACACAATGGGGATTTTGATTTAAAATAAGGTAGAGCTAATTTTGGCAGGAGGTAAGAAAATGACAGATTACTTTTAGAATTTGGAAATTTAAATTTTTCTTAATAGTTAACAGAGGCAACTATGCCTTCATATTAATAAATCTGTTAGCTTTAGAATTGAAAAAAAAAGTTGTCAGTATAATTATAAACACAAAGACATAATGAAGAATTCCTTAGGGGAAGAAGGACAATGTGTATAAATTATACCAGACTATAAACTTTAAAGTACTTTAAAGTTTAAACTTTAAAGTAGTCTATGCATATGAGATTTTTCTCTCTCAAGAAATGAACTGTTCAAACAATGACTTCAGAGTCCAACAATCTGGCATATTTTTAACTGTTTGGGAATTAGATCAGAATGTAAAATTTTGGCATGCCTAAAAGCATTTGGAAATAGTATCACAGACTGAAAATCTGGCTATTCATAGGTTATTTGAAACCATATCATAGCTAGGAAATATGGCTTCCTCCTGTACATTTAGAAATTAAATCAAAGCATAACAACTTGGCATACCCAAAATGATCTGGGAAAGTTAACACGGTGGAGTGATTTGGAACAACTTTCAGTATCTGGAAAGCCATCACTGTCCAAAGCTCTATACAGCTCCAGAATCACAAGTTTCAAAATATGTTCTACAATAACTTTTACAAATGCCCTTGCCATTTTAAGATTCCAAAATTCTAGATAACTTTGTATTTCATATAGTCAATGAGAATCATTATTGTTTAATTTGTGCATCCAGCTAGAGTATTTTTGAAAGTGAAAGGGGCATTGTTATTCTGGGAAAGCAGACAAAAATTGAGATTGTTATAAATATGTTTTTTTATTACACTAAATTGAACGTAAAATATAGGCATGATATTAGGACATAGGAGTAAAGGACAGAAATCTTACTCAATATTTAGAGTAGCTAGTTAAAAAAGAAAAGAAAGAAAGAAAGGAACAATTACAATAAGCTTATAATACCAGGGACTCTCTCCACCCCATCCTCTCTCCATAAAGAGTAATGAATAGAGGTAGTGTTGGTATCTAGCATTAATTTGCATCCTGAGTTGCAGACTGTTTCTGTTTGCCTCACTATACAAATGCTCATGCCAGGAAACTCACCAACTCTACAAGGTCATTCGGATTCACATGCTTAGAGTGCCAAGTTGAGAGGAAACAGTTATTTCAATGAAAGATTTTTTTTTGGCCTAATTGTTGCTAGGATATAGGTAGCTATTTTGACCCTGCCTTGACCAAGTGCCCATCCTATAAGGGTGCAGATTACCTTATAAAAAAGCACATGATAAGAGGAGCAGCCGAAACATAGCTAAAAAAGACTTTTATTTCTTTAAAAATGATATGACTCTGTTTAGGTAAACAATTTTTTCTTTTTTTTTTTAATTTTTTTTTAAATTTTTTTTTTACATGATAGTATACATGTTTTTATGCCATTCTCCCAAACCAACCCACCCTCTCCCTCTTCTGATNNNNTTCTGATTGAAGAATAATTTATCATTTTTGTCTTCCTAACATACTATTGAGAAATATTTGTTTTAATTATGAAAAATAAAAATTAACTATTACAGTATTTCCTCTCTATTACTGAAAATAATTTTTAAAATATTTGTTAAAAACTAAAATATTTGTTTTAAGGCTATTAGCAAACAATTCTTATATTTATTCCCATTTCACACTTCAGTTTTCATGTTGAGATAATATATGGGAAGCTCAAAAGGAAGGAGATACACACACACACACACACACACACACACATATATTTAAATGACTGATTCCTGCTGTTGTACAGCAGAAAACAAGACATCATTGTAAAACAATTATCCACCAATTAAAAATTTAAGGAAGGATATTGCAAAAATGCTAGAGGGTGCCACAAATCCTTCACCAAGATTCCCCAATGAGTTGCCCTATTTGCTTACACTCCTCCAGTCTATGACAGTTCCTCAGTCTATTGTTGTTTGCTTATTTTTCACACCATTGCATATTTGGAAATTATTGGTCAGTTAGTTTGTAGAAAGTGGATTTTACCAAAAGCAATTATTACTGATGTGACATTTCAAACAGTAGCTTTTGATTTTCCTCACTCATTCTACATTGATTAATTGAAGTCTTTCTGTAAGAAAAAGCTGTCTCTGAGCTCTTCATGCATGCATGCTAAGTTGCTTCAGCCACGTCTGCCTCTGTGTGACCTCACGGACTGTACCCGAGCAGATTCTCTGTCCATTGTGATTCTCCAACCAAGAATACTGTAGTGGATGCCATGCGCTTCTCCAGAGCTCTATTTATTCATAATTTCTGTATATAAGTATGGGTCCATGAATAAGTATGGTCTGGTGGGTCATAACCTCAGGATATGCTAAATATTTCTTTTGCTGTTCAGGTTGTTCCTTCTTTGCTTCCTCTAGCACTGGAATCAACCAGCTGACAAAAGAGCTCTATTTCTTTTCATTGGAAAATGACATTTAGAAACCAAGATATAGGTGTTAGTTTTGACTGTTGCTACTGCAGTTTCACTGCTTCTAGCTTAGTAGATGAGCTAGGAAATACATAAATACATAAGCATAAACACATGCAAAGACACATATTTTTTAAATTTTAAATTTATTTAATTATTTTGGCTGTGCTAGGTCTTCACTGCTTTTTCTCTAGTGTGGGGAGCAGAGGCTACTCTCCAGTTGCAGTGTGTGGGTTCCCACTGTGGAGCTTCTCCTGTTGTGGAGCAAGGGCTCTAGGGTGTGTGGGCTTCAGTAGTATGGCTCACTGGCTCAGTAGTTCTGGTTCCAGGCTCTAGATCACAGGCTCAGCAATTGTAGTGCACAGGCTTAGTTGCTCCTTGGAATGTGGGATCTTCAAGAACCAGGGATCAAACCCATGTTTCCTGCACTGGAAGGCAGCTTCTTTACCTCTGAGCCACCAGGGAACTCAGCAAGCCCACGTAGTTTTTGTATCTGCCTGTGTAAAAACCAAAATTCAGCGTCTTAGATTGTGATAGAAAAACAATCAAACACACACACACATATATTTGTATACCCTCTATATTTATATGCATACATACATATATCTGTATATATATATTATATATATGTACATATATATATATCCATAAAGATAGGTAGGAGATGTGTGTGTTTCTATGTATGCTGGTCTTTCATATGCCACTCTACAATAAGACTTCCACATAATATCTAATTATTTATCAGAATTAAAGTCTTTTTATCTGAAGAATGTTCAGCTATTACATTTTAACCACATCCCAAGACTTGCTACATTTTTTAAATGTTATTTTATTTAATTTTTTTATTTTTTTTAATTTTTATTATTATTATTATTTCCCTACATTACAATACTGTATTTGTTTTGCCATACATTGACATGCATTGGCCACAGGTGTACCCAATCTCCCAATGCCAAAGCCCCTTACTCTCTAATTATAAGCATAGTTGTAAAAATGTTCTTACTCATAAAACTCATAAAATTTGTACTCAATACTTGTTCATTCTGGATCTATACATAATAATATATATATTTGAAATAATTAAAATGATATATATCATTGCCTTTGATTTTAGCAGTATGGAAAAACTAAGAGAGTTCCAGTAAAACATCTATTTCTGCTTTATTGACTATGCCAAAGCCTTTGACTGGGTGGATCACAATAAAACTGTGGAAAATTCTGAAAGAGATGGGAGTACCAGACCACCTAATCTGCCTCTTGAGAAATCTGTATGCAGGTCAGGAAGCAACAGTTAGAACTGGACATGGAACAATAGACTGGTTCCAAATAGGAAAAGGAGTACGTCAAGGCTGTATATTGTCACTCTGCTTATTTAATGTATATGCAGAGTACATCATGAGAAACGCTGGACTGGAAGAAACACAAGCTGGAATCAAGATTGCTGGGAGAAATATCAATAACCTCAGATATGCAGATGATACCACCCTTACGGCAGAAAGTGAAGAGGAACTAAAAGGCCTTTTGATGAAAGTGAAAGAGGAGAGTGAAAAAGTTGGCTTAAAGCTCAACATTCAGAAAATGAAGATCATGGCATCCGGTCCCATCACTTCCTGGGAAATAGATGGGGAAACAGTGGAAACAATGTCAGACTTTATTTTGGGGGCTCCAAAATCACTGCAGATGGTGATTACAGCCATGAAATTAAAAGACGCTTACTCCTTGGAAGAAAAGTTATGACCAACCTAGATAGTATATTCAAAAGCCAGAGACATTACTTTGCTGACTAAGGTCTGTCTAGTCAAGGCTATGGTTTTTCCTGTGGTCATGTATGGATGTGAGAGTTGGACTATGAAGAAGGTTGCATGCCAAAGAACTGATGCTTTTGAACTGTGGTGTTGGAGAAGACTCTTGAGAGTCCCTTAGACTGCAAGGAGATCCAACCAGTCCATTCTGAAGGAGATCAGCCCTGGGATTTCTTTGGAAAGAATGATGTTAAAGCTGAAACTCCAGTACTTCAGCCACCTCATGTGAATAGTTGACTCATGGAAAAGACTCTGGTGCTGGGAAGGATTGGGGGAAGGAGGAGAAGGGGACAACAGAGGATGAGATGGCTGGATGGCATCACGGACTCGATGAACGTGAGTCTGAGTGAACTCCGGGAGTTGGTGATGGACAGGGAGGCCTGGTGTGCTGCGATTCATGGGGTTGCAAAGAGTTGGACACGACTGAGCAACTAAACTGAACTGAACTGACAAACTTTGATTTTCCTTCAGTGACTAGCATCACCTGTGAAGAATGGATTCGTACATTTTACTTGTAAAAGTACAAAATTACATTCATGTAATACCTCATATAAGACATTCACATAATACCTCACTTGAAGTTTAAAAAAATAAAGGTCCATCTAGTCAAGGCTATTAAAATATATATATATATTTGCTACCACACAAAGAGGACAGATATGGAAACTGGAAAAGAATCTCCATCTATTAAATCTGGTAGATAATTGTATGATTTTTATAGCAAACATTTTCAGAGTAAGTTATTAAAAATGTATCTAACATTGAAACATGGTAATCATTCCAAGGCTATAATATATAGGAATGGTCTTTTCTTCAATGTCAAATCTTATTTCAATTTAAATTTTTTATAAGCTTAATATGGATATCAACTAAGTGATTGTAAATGTTTCTCTGAGACTCCAGTTTGTTTAGAAAAGCTGGCTAATTTCAGCTTATATTTTATAGTTGTCACTGCCATCAGTTACACAACCATCATAATAACCAGACAAATACACAAATCTGCAATTTAATTTCTCTACCTAATATTGTTATTATATTTGAAAAAATAACCTCATTCTTCTTGGGAAACAATACGCACACAGATACCCACACACACACAAACATATAAATACATACTCCATTAAGATTTTGTTATAAAAAAACACTATACTTTTAGCAAAACCAGGAGTCCAAACACTATTTTTACCTCATTTGAGATAGATTTTTACCTCAATGTATTGAACTTCTTCATCATTCAAACTGTTTATAATGGAAACAGGTACTTTATGGCTGTACTTTGCAGTCTCATTTCAGGCTAATATCAACTGTATTAGTAAAATGATAAAGAACTTGTAAGAAAGAAATGACAGACCAATATACTGGAAAAACATACATATAGAAATACTTAATATTAGAAATTTGGATGTAGTGGTTAATAAAGAAGGATAATACTTTGTAAAAAAAACTTAACAGATTAAATAAAGTGGTACTCAGTTAAATGGCTCATCAGTAAAAAAAAAATCTGCCTGCAATGCAGGAGACACAGGCTATGTGGGTTCGATCCCTGAATCAGAAAGATCCCCTGGAGGAGGAAGTGGCAACCTACTACTCCAGGAGTCTTGCCTGAAAAGTCCTATGGACAGTAGGCTAATGCCCAGAGAGTCACAAGGAGTCAGATATGACTGAATCACTGAGTAGGGCATCCACTCAGTTAAGAGAAGGGAGGCCAGAAGGGGGAACTCTCATGCCCTGTAAAAACAATCAAATCCAACAGAAAGAAGAAAGACTTATTTTTCACTGGCAAGGACTCAGGCGATAAAAAGCCCTGGAAACTTTGTTTGTTACAGCCTTTCCAACTTCCTTTCCTCCTCAATAAAAGCATTTTCCCTCCTTCGCCCAGCTGGGACTTGCATGTGGCTGGCCATGATTGCAGACCTCATATTGCAATTCTCTGCTGATTGCAAATAAACTTGTCGTTGGGTAAGAAATGTTTGGCAGTCCATTTGTTTTAGATCAATACCTTCATAGGGTTTCCAGGTGGCACAAGTGGTGAAGAGGCTGCTGCCAATGCAAAAGGACACGGGAGACCCAGTTTCAATCCCTGGATGGGGAAGATCCCCTGGAGGAGGAAACGGCAACCTGCTGCAGTATTCTTGCCTGGAGAACCCCCTAGACAGAGGAGACAGGCAGGCTGCTTATCTGTAGGGTCACAGAGTCAACGGAAGCAGCTTAGCATGTGTGCAATAGCTTCATATTCCATCAGGGTTTATCCCAGAAAGGCAATGCTGTTTTAACATTAAGACAATAACAACAATGTAATTCACCACATTAACTGAAAAAAATACAGACACATAATCACATTGCATTTATATAATTGCTTTCTTAAGTTTTGTGATGTTACTCATTATCAGTGAAACCACATGGACTCAAAGCTTTACTTTCTGGTAATGGCTCTCTATTCACTTAAAATTTTATATGTAATATGTGATGATGCATACTTCTATTTTTTCTTATATTTAGCATAGGTTATTTTTTCAAGGAATTTGTGTATTTCACTTAATTTATCAAATATATTGGCACAAATTGATTATATCAGTACCTTGTTATATCAGGAGGCCTGTCGTGTTGAAATCCATGGGGTCACAAAGAGTTGGACATGACTGAGCAACTGAACTGAACTGAGCTGTTATATCTTTAAGGTCTATAAAATCAAAAGAATTGCCTCTTCCTTTATTTACGATATTGGTAAGTTATATTTTCTATGTTTTTGCTTAATTATCTAAAAGTAAATTTAACATTCAATTTTGTCTTATATTTTCATCTTTTCTATTAGTGTTGGTTTTCTGTTTGTGTGTGTGCCCTTGTTTTTATGTTTCTGTTCATTCTACAGGTCTTGAGTATAAGTTTCTCTCCCCTTTTTAGTTTTTTTTTTAGGTGAAATGAAGTCATTACTTTTTACTCCCTTCTTTTCTTCTCTTCTTCCTCTTCATCTCCTTTTTATTCTCACTCGTCTTTCTACTCTTCCTTCTCTTTCTCTTTGTTTTTCTTCTTCATCTTTATTACAAACAAATTTTTTACTACTGTTAAATTTCATCTAAGAACTCTTTAACTGCAACTCTCAAATTTTGACATGGTCTGTTGTCGTTACAATGACAATCAAAATGCATTTTAATATCCTTTGTGATATCTACATTGATCAGTTGGCTATTGAATATGGGTATTAAATAATTTGTGATTTTATTGATTGCTAATTTATTTTCATTTTTGTCCTTTTGTACAAATTCCAAAATTTGCATAATCTCTGGTGCTTTTGTAATTTTAAAGTAGTTCAGAAGTACCATACCTGACAGTTTTTATTTGTGTGCCAGGCATGATATAAGATTGTAGGCAGTCTGAACAGTGCTGTTTCCAATTAAAAGGTGGTGAATTTTATTCTAATGTCAAAGAAGTAACTGGCAGCTTTTGAGCTTTCATACATTTCATTTATTTATATGAAGTTTTTTTTAAGGAACGATAAATTTTATTTTTGATCTCAGTTCTCCAACGTGATTCTCCATTTATGTTTTGTTTACTAACCCCTAAGTTACAGCCTGTATGGTTTCTCAAATAAATGGTTAAAGAACTCACTGAGGTCTCCCTCTTCTGACTCTCCTAGAATTCCAATGCCCTGAATCCCTACCCGTAAACAACGATCTCCATTCAGGTCTCAGCCATGTAGCAGTTAGAAACTTCTGAGTCTCACAGACTGACTTTTGCTCATGCAGCTTAGCTTTCACCTGAGGAACCACAGTGAACCTCCACTAGAACTGGCTGCCACCTGCTCTGCTCAGCTATGTTTTCTTCAGGACCTGGGCCCGCAAATCCAACTAGAGTATCCATGAACTTTGACACTTGCCTGCTCAGCCCACTAAGAGCTACGTGTTCTGTGTTGATTCTACCTAGCTGTGTGGTGGATAGGAGAACTCCTTCAGACAGAAGCCTGGGAAATGGGGGAAGGGGTTCTTCATAAATTTCCTTTTTTCAAGATTTACCTTCTTGAATTGTTTGTTCTGTAACGCATACAAACAGTTGCTTCATGTATTTGTCTGATTTTATAGTTCACAGCAGGAGCCATTCTGGTGCTAATTTCTCTGAAAGCATAAATTAGTAATTAATTTCCAGTAACATTTATTACAAATATATCAAACCTGTAATATCACTGATGTGCTATAGAATAAAGTAAATTTCTAAAAGTGATTCAATTCAGAAAATTCCTAATTACATGAGAATACAAGTGAACTTGGCATAAAAGTGAATTACTAGCAATCATAGAAATCCTAGTAACTAGATTAAGAATACTGATAATATTTTGAGCCAGAAATCCATGAATTTGATTCCCATCTCCATAGCACATAAGGTATGGTTTTCTTTTTCTACTTGGTTTTTTATAAATTACTCATATCTCGAAACCTCAGTTGCCAATGTCTAAACAGGACTGATATGATTGATAGCTAACTCATGTTTTACTTAGAGCTGAGAGAGAAACACGGAGAGACATTATATGCCCCGATATATTAACATGAATGAATAATGTACATAAAAATGAGCATCAGTTCAGTTCAGTTGCTCAGCTGTGTCCAACTCTTTGTGACCCCATGGACTGCAGTACGCCAGTCCTCCCTGTCCATCATCAACTCCCAGATTTGACTCAAATTCATGTCGGTTGAGTCGGTGATGCCATTCAACCATCTCATCCTCTGTTGTCCCCTTCTTCTCCTGCCCTAAATCTTTCCAAGCATCAGAGTCTTTTCCAATGAGTCACTTATTTGCATCAAGTGGCCAAAGTATTGGAATTTAAGCTTCAGCATCAGTCCTTCTGATTCAGGACTGTATTCCTTTAGGATGGACTGGTTGGATATCTTTGCAGTCCAAGGGACTCTCAAGAGTCTTCTCCAACACCACAGTTCAAAATCATCATTTCTTCAGCATTCAGCTTTCTTTATAGCCCAACTCTCACATCCATATGTGACTACTGGAAAAACCATAGCTTTGACTAGATGGACCTTTGTTGGCAAAGTGATGTCTCTGTTTTTGAATGTGCTGTCTCGGTTGGTTATAACTTTTCTTCCGAGGAGCAAGCATCTTTTAATTTCATGGCTGCAGTCACCAACGGCAGTGATCTTGAAACCCCCTCAAAAATTAAATACTGCCACTGTTTCCATTGTTTCCCCATCTATTAGCCATGCAGTGATGGGACCAGAGGCCATGATCTTAGTTTTCTGAATGTTAAGTTTTAAGCCAACTTTTTTCTCTCTCCTCTTTCACTTTCATCAAGAGGCTTTTGAGTTATTCCTTGCTTTCTGCCCTATGTGTGGTGTCATCTGCATATCTGAGATTATTGATATTTCTCCTGGGAATCTTAATTCCAGCTTCTGCTTCTTCCAGTCCAGCATTTCTCATGATGTTCTCTGCATATAAGTTAAATAAGCAGGGTGACAGTATACAGCATTGATGTACTCCTTTTCCTATTTGGAATCAGTCTGTTGTTCCATGTCCAGTTCTAACTGTTGCTTCCTGACCTGCATACAGATTTCTCAAGAGGCAGGTCAGGTGCTCTGGTATTCCCATCTCTTTCAGAATATTCCACAGTTTATTGTGATCCACCCAGTCAAAGGCTTTGGCATAGTCAATAAAGCAGAAAGAGATGTTTTTCTGGAACTCTTGCTTTTTCCATGATTCAGCGGATGTTGGCAATTTGATCTCTGGTTCCTCTGCCTTTTCTAAAACCAGCTTGAACATCTGGAAGTTCATGGTTCACATATTGCTGAAGCCTGGCTTGGAGAATTTTGAGCATTACTTTACTAAAGTGTGAGATGAGTGCAATTGTGCAGTGGTTTGAGCATTCTTTGGCATTGCCTTTCTTTGGGATTAGAATGAAAACTGACCTTTTCCAGTCCTGTGGCCACTGCTGAGTTTTCCAAATGTGCTGGCATATTGAGTGCAGCACTTTCACAGCATCATCTTTCAGCATTTGAAAGAGCTCACCTGGAATTCCATCACCTCCACTAGCTCTGTTTGTAGTGATGCTTTCTAAGGCCCACTTGACTTCACATTCCAGGATGTCTGGCTCTGGGTTAGTGATCACACCATCATGGTTATCTTGGTGTTGAAGATCATTTTTATTCAGTTCTTCTGTGTATTCTTGCCACCTCTTCTTAATATCTTCTGCTTCTGTTAATTCCATACCATTTTTATCCTTTATACAAATGGTATACAAATGTATACAAATGGTATATATGTATCCATATATGTATGTAGATGAAAAACATAAACTGTTGCATCTTATAGGAAATGGTAGGCTTTTCAAATATTTCCAATGAATTCCCCTAGAAACTTGTAAGAGAGCGTGATGATAGAAGATTGCATATCTAAATTTTTGACTTTTATTTCAAGAAGTATACTAGGCTTTATTGAAATCCTGTTTTTGCTTATGACACTTATAGGCTTTGTATTGTGTAGCTCACCATCTTTTTCTTTCTTTTTTGTCCATCATCTACTTTTAAATGACTTTGACAAGGATATATAGGTCTTCAATTTACGTGAACATTATTTATCAAATATCAAAATTCTATGNNNGAAATCAATGTTTAGAGAAGACTACTAACATCCTTCAAGAATCTCCGATTTCCTGAGAGAAAAAAAAGAGGTAAGGAGAGAGACAGAAAGGAAGAGTTTTGTTTTCTAAGTAGTCCCTGCTATTATTTTATGTTGATAAACAGCGTTTTGTAATTACCATTCACCTTCTATGTACATGATGTAGCACCCAGAGCATAAAGTCCTAACAGTACTTATAATTATCACATCAATTACACCAGGACCCTTGGGTTAAGATTAGTTAATGTAAAGGAATAGTCCTTGCTGACAAATCAGATTTTAGAGATTGTAAGATAGTAAATTTACCAAAATAATGTCATGTTTTGTGGACATTGAGCCTTTATCTGGAAAATATTATCTGAAAAAATTAAAACAAAATAAAAATTATTAGTTACCTGTGAGTTCAGCCTCTTTGGAAACAGGATCTTTGGAGATGTAGTTAATTAAGATGAGGTCCTACTGAATTCATGCTGGAGAAGACTCTTAAGAGTCCATTGTACAACAAGGAGATCAAACCAGTCAATCCTAAAGGAAATCAACCCTGAATATTCACTGGAAGGACTGGTGTTGAAGCTCCAATACTTTGGACACCTGATGTGAAGAGCCAACTCATTGGAAAAGTCCTTGATGCTGGGAAAGATCAAAGGCAAAAAGAGAATGGGTAATAGGGGATGAGATGTTTGAATGGCATCACTGACTCAATGGACTTGAAGTTGAGCAAACTCCAGGATATAATGAAAGACAGGGAAGTCTGGTATACTGCAGTTCATGGGGTCACAAAGGGTCAGACGTAATTGAGGCTGAACACTAATACTGCATTCAATATGATAGTTGTCTTTATTACAAGACAGAGACACAGTCACACAGAGACAGTGCCTTCTTGAAGACTGAGGCTGAAGTTGGTGATGCAGCTGTAAGCTGAGGATGCTGGCAACCACCAGAAGCTCGGAAGAGGCAAAGAAGGATGCTTACCCTGAGTCTTTAGAGTACCCATACCCTGCAGACCTTCTGTTCTGGGCTTCCGGAAACTAAAATTATGAAATAATACTTTTCTGTTATTTTAAGTCTCTCAGTCTGTAGAGTTTGTCATGACAGCCCTAGAAAATTAATACATATGGTCACTGTTTTTATATTGATATATATTTTTCCAGAAACAAATGTTTTCTTTTAATCATACTTGTTAAATCAAATCAGAACCTTGCTCCTTTCACTACTTTGTACTCAATTCAGTCACGTCTTTTAGCATTTATTCCAGTTAGGATCAGTTGGTGGAAAACAGTTTATATATGTCTAAAAATGTCTATCTGTATTTATGGAAAACACATCAACAAATATTTGTTTAAGCGGTTGAGTTGAGTTCACTTCAGCTCAGTTCAGTCGCTCAGTCGTGTCCGACTCTTTGCGACCCCATGAATCGCAGCACGCCAGGCCTCCCTGTCCATTACCATCTCTCAGAGTTCACTCAAGGAGTCCGTGATGCCATCCAGCCATCTCATCCTGGGTCGTCCCCTTCTCCTCCTGCCCCCAATCCCTCCCAGCAACCAGATTTTTTACTACTTCATACGGTCTGTTTTAAAGATCAGTCAGTCTTGTATTTTTTTTTTTTTAGCATAAGCTTTAAAATGCTATTAATGTATTAATGCAATAACTGTATACTTTTAATTTCCTTAGCCTGCATCTGCTGGTCACTCAGTAGTTTCCAACTCTTTTTGACCCCATGGACAGTAGTCCTCCAGATTCCTCTGTCCATGGAATTCTCCAGGCAAGAGTACTGGAGTGGATAGCCATTCCCTCCTCCAGTGGACCTTCCCAACCCAGGGATCGAACCCAGGTCTCCAGCACTGCAGGAAGATTCTTTAATCATCTGAGCCACCAAACCCTTCCTTAGCCTCTTTTTATTTGCCCCCTCCTTTTTTTTTAAGGTAAGCCATGCGGCAAGATTTTAATTGTTTTTTATAGCCTAATTGAAAATACATGTGAAGCACAGATGACTGTATCAAATATTAGTTAGTCCATGTTTATTATTATTTATAAGCAGTTGCTCTCAGTAATTTTATATCGGTTCAAACAGACAAGACACATATGTTGTACTGAACCCAGTGATATGAGTGCTTTTTAATAATGTTATGAAAAAGTAACTGACTTGGCCAGGTTTCTTTTTTACTAGATTTCTTATTAAGTATTGATCGACAGAAATAACTCTTCCATCAAAGCAAAACTACCCTTTTGAAATTTGGAAACTTTCTCTTTCAAATGTATTATCTAGAAATCCTGTTCACATAAGTTCCAATTAATTGTAATGTTTGGAGAGATGAGTCTGAAAATTGTGAACCCTGGGCCTTCAGCACAGGTGTTTTGCTCCTGTTCACATTATTTCTGTGAGAACGTCTGCTCCTCTGTGCCTCACCTGGCATCACTGCATCTGTCCGTCAGTTCACTCCACCAGCCAATAGTGCAAAAACTCACATCTTGGGTAATTAGGGCTTACCATCAATCATGAAGCTTTGACACCTTTTTGAATGTCTGGGAAAAGAAGAATTTGATTAGCTGTGGCTGGAAAATGATACATGCGGTATATTGTGAACAGGCTGAGCAAGAGTAATTCTAGAGGTATCAACTTTTAAAAGATAGGAAAGAAATTGTCACCATAATAAGGTCATCCAAAAACAAAGTTTTAAAACTTTGCCAGATTATTTGGATTTAATGTACACTGTTATTACAAAATCTTTCAAAAGTATATTGACCTCAAGGAAACTTTACTTAGAGGTAATCATGGATAATGAAAATTCTTGAACCAAAAAACAGCTTTAATATAACATTTTAGTTCAGTTCAGTTCAGTCACACAGTCGTGTCTGACTCTTTGTGACCCCTTGAATCGCAGATACCAGGCCTCCCTGTTCATCACTGTCTCATTTAGGGGTCTGATTTTAATAATAAAAATCAAATTAGTAAAGAGTAAACCAGCTCTGCTGCCATTCAATTCAAAAGTTAAACCTTAAATTCTGTATAATTGGTTATCTTTTATACAATGTTTAGAGGTAGTGAACTATTGTATTATACTTGGAAGCATTAATTTTTGGCATAAGTTTAATATAAGGGACCTGAAAATACAGTTTTTTCATGACCAAAATTATGTCTAAATTTGAATAGACATTC
>SJYF01000049.1:811078-823262 GCA_006410515.1 Procapra przewalskii
TAATAAGGGAAAAGCCAAGAGAGGTTTATTAGCATGTATACATTGTGTGTACATGGGAGTTACAAATGGGAAAATAAGGTGACTTAGAATTTAGATTTAAATACCATCTTAAGAGGGCCGAGAAGGAAGGATGTATGCCTCTTAGAAGAGAATATTTTTTTCTTAAGAAAGATAAATGGGCCTTTAGAAGAATAGATGGGAGTTAGTATAATTTATGAAAAAAATCTAACTGAGTGTGATGTCCATTTTTGGTCTCCTTTCTCATGAGATGAGTCAGTCTTCCCTGGTTAATGAAATTCCCCAGAAGAGGATTTATGGCAGTTGAGTTCTTTTTGGAAGATCTGTCTCTAGGCAGACAGATAAGGGCAATTCAGAGAAAGCCTCTCCCTGCATATGCTATATCCAGGTGTCCACGTGTCCAAAATGTGGTAAATAGCTTCAGTCGTATCTAACTCTTTGTGATACTATGAACTGTAGCCCACCAGGTTCCTCTATTCATGGATTCTTCAGGCAGAAATATTGCAGTGGGTTGCCTTGCTCTCCTCCAGGGTATATTCCCACCTAGGGATCAAACCTGTGTCTCTTGTATCTCTTGCATTGGCAGCTGGGTTCTTTACCGCTAGTGCCATCTGGGAAGCCCCATCCATATATGTCTACAGCTCAAAATAATCAATATAACAAAGCAAAACACTTTGGGAAAGCATGTTCTGAACTCCTGCAGCCATATTCTGGATTGACACAGACTGCTAGACTTCAATAAGTGGAAGTAGACAATTAGTCATAAGGATGAAAAAAAAAGGGGGGGTGGAATTTGAAAAAGTAGAGGCATCATTGGAACAAAGCAGATTCCTAGATGATGTCAAATACTGTGCAGACCATAAAATTCCACTAGGTTGTTGTATTTAACTCATTGGTAAGATTTTTGCTCCGAGTGAAAGTGAAGTCGCTCAGTCACGTCCAACTCTTTGCAACCCCGTGGACTGTAGCCTACTAGGCTCCTCTCTCCATGGGATTCTCCAGGCAAGAATACTGGAGTGGGTTGCCATTTTCTTCTCCAGGGGATCTTCCCAACCCAGGAATCGAACCCAGGTCTCCCTCATTGCAGGCAGATGCTTTAACCTCTGAGCCACCAGGGAAGCCCCAAGTAGAAGTAGTAGGTTATGACATTTCTGCTAAAAACAGGTGAAAAAGCTAGATAAAATACTAAATAACTTAATGAAAGACATCAGGTAACTGTGCATGCAGAGAGGCTTAGCTTGACTAAAATTCCAGAGAAAGAATGCTTCTCACAAGTGAGCTGAAAATTACAGACACTTTTCCCCAGATTTCTGATTATGTTTGTAGGCTGGAACTCAAGTTTGGCAGAGGCAGAACTCCCTCCTGGCAGAAAGAGTTCCCAGAAAATCGTGCACTGGTTGTTCAGGACAGGAGTGAAGATTTGACAGTCTTCAAACACATGGTGGTTTCCCCTACAAGGCATTTTCTTAAGTGGCTACAGAGGAGGTTAGAAGCTAAATTGAAAAGCTTCTCTGAAATATCATGCAATATTCCACATCTCAAGGGATTTAAGAAACCATTGACCAAGCACAAAGACAAGACTTGCCAAAGACAAGGATCTGAAAATAAAAGACATGAATTGAAAATCAGAGGTGAGGTGAGGTGAAGTCGTTCAGTCGTGTCCAACTCTTTGCGACTCCGTGGACTGTAGCCTACCAGGCTCCTCCATCCATGGGATTCTCCAGGCAAGAATACTGCAGTGGGTTGCCATTTCCTTCTCCAGGGAATCTTCCCAACCCCGGGATCAAACCCAGGTCTCCCACATTGAAGGCAGCCGCTTTAACCTCTGAGCCACCAGGGAAGGTCAAATTGACAGTAAGGATCTATAGTTTGTCCATCCAAGATCCCTTTCAGCTAGAGGCTTAGACCATGGACTTTAACTTGCTCTAGGACACAAGAATCCACCAGAGATTTTAGCATTTGCACAGGACTGGAATGAGGAGCCTGTAGGGCCAGCTTCTCCCTAACAGAATGTGTAAGTTTTGAATGTAAATGAGATAAAATCCTAGATGATTAATTCTAACATCTCTGAAAAGCAGAAATGAGTCTCTTCCAGTCATTTAGGTCTAAGAACAAAGACTTGCCAGGCTCTCAAGTGAAAACCTTGCATAAATTTACTGCAGTAAATACAACAATCTCCAGTGAAACTAGGGCTTCCCTGGTGGCTCAGATGGTAAAGAATTCACCTGCAATGAGTGAGACCTGAATTCATTCCCTCAGTTGGGAAGATCCCCTGGAGGAGGGTGTGGCAATCCAGTCCAGTATTCTTTCCTGGAGAATTCCATGGACAGAGGAGCCTGCAGGCTACAATCCCTGGAGTCACAAAGAGTCTGACAAATTGAGCGACTAACACTTTCTTTCAAAAGTGTTATAGAACTGGGCATAAAGTAGAAGATATGGTTTAAAAGTTTGAGGGGAGAATCAAGTGGGAGGCTGTAGCAATAGTGATTTCCATGATTTTGAAGTAACACTAATATCTTGCTTTAGTAATTTTGATCTGTACCTCCTCTACCAAAACCCCTCTTCTAAGACTCATTGTAAATTATCTACATAGTATTAAGGATCCACTGAAGTTCATGAGGTGGACAATACCCAGAACAAAAAGGACAGGGGTAGTAGGTAGACAGAGGGGACCTATGAAGGGTTGAAATATGCCATTGTTAGGAGAGTCAGTAGAAAGAGTCTCTTAGTTCTTCAAGACTGCTCTTTGGTTTGAAAGCAGTTTCATAGGAAGTGGCTTATTAGAGGTTTTCACATCTGATAAGAAGAAAACAAAATTCTCTGTGGATTTAATGGTTTAAATGGGCCATGATGGCGAGTCAAGTTTATACTATTTTACTGAAAACAACTGGAACTGTACATTAGATTAAATCCTGGGTAGAATAGAACCTCTTTGCCCAAAACTTCTTATGAGACAGCATTGACCTAACTTTGAAGTATAGCCAGAGCTTTTCAGAAATTAAGCTGCAGTATATCATGTTATAGGCAACCGTGGTACTTTTTGGAAGCCAGGTTCCATTTATCAGCTCCTAATTCAAGGGATATATTTATAATGACCTGTAGTAACCCAGAAATTGGAGATAAAGAAATGGCAATGTGTGTCAATGAGTTTTAGACATGGCAATATATGGTGTTTTCAAACTTCTGTGTTATAGCAATTAAGATGGAAGGATTAGCTCTGATAGAAAATATTGGCAGATGGTAAGCCATGACTTCTGTCTCAAAGTTTGGAAAGATTTCTCTCTATCAGTTTGGAAAGGGCTGCACATGTAGATACTTGACTAGTTTGTCAGTCAAAGGATTCTGTGGTCTTCCGAGAACCATAACCAGAGACTAGGGCACTTTACTCCATCCCCAAGTCAGAGAGACTAAGAAGAGTGCTTTTTTCATCATCACAGACAGAGAGGATGCCCAAGTGCTCCTGCTGCTGGGAAATTTTTAAGAATAGATTTTCTTAGAGTCAGAGGAGAACAACTTGCACCTTCTCCTTCTCTTTTTAAAGCAAAAATGGAAAATGTATCACACACTTGCTGTGAGCCCAAAGCTGAGAGATTCCTATGCTGCTGTTGCTGTGAGGAAACAGAGGGCAGCATGTTTGGGCTGAAAATCCCATCTCCCCAGATCCACATCCATCAGTCCTTTATTTTTTTTTTTTTTCTTTTCACCATGAGTATTTTTTTTTTAATTTCCCTACATTACAATGCTGTATTTGTTTTGCCATACATTGACATGAATTGGCCACAGGTGTACCCATCAGTCCTTTAATCCAAGCCTCATCTGCCTTCCTCTTTCACACAGAGCTAGACTGGCACCGATGAACCTAAGCCACCCCATCTCGTTAAAAAACACTCCATTTTAGAGTTCTGAGGAAAGAGTCTTTGGAAATCCCCTGACCTCACCTCTCCACCTGTGAGCCAATCAGATCCCAGATCAGGATCTCCTGACTTTACGTTCAGGACTTATGACCTGCCCAGGAAATTAGAATTAAGCCCGGGAAATGGGAAACAATCAGAACCCAACACCTAACCCTTCCACAGCATTTTTCCTGCGAGAATACCCTATATAAGCAATGAAACCCAGAATTCGAGGCTCCTCTCCTTAGCCGCTGTGTCGGTAGCGGTGGGAGCCCCAGCTCTAGCTTCGTAATAAAAGCTATTGATTTTGCATCAGATGCCGGCTCCCTGGTGGTCATTGGGAGATTTCGCGGCTTGGGCATAACAGCACTCTCTTCAATTCCAAGTTACAGCTTCTATATATGTTTATATTATAATAAAAATGTATGAGGTTGCAAAAGGTTACAGAAATAAAACCCTAAAAATTATACTTTTGTCTAAATGAGGGAGAAAAATTATTAAAATAGTAATATTTAAGAATCTGTATATTAAAAAATATAGGGCTTCCCTGGTGGCTCAGAGGTTAAAGCATCTGCCTGCAATTCCAGAGACTCGGGTTTGATCCCTGGGTTGGGAAGATCCCCTATAGAAGGAAATGGCAACCCACTCCAGTATTCTTGCCTGGAGAATCCCATGGAGAGAGGAGCCTGGTAGGCTAAAGTCCACGGGGTCACAAAGAGTTGGACACAGAAAACTGCATTGTCCAGTTATACTGACTGAAGAGAAGAGAAAAAAATCATTCTTAGGACAAAATTGGATAAACTGAAATTAGGATAACTAGTGAGTGGTGATGGAATCTATTCCAAAATTTATCACACTTTCTTACTCTGTGTTTCTTTATTCTACATTTTATCCTGAATTCATTTATTAAAGAACTGTTATCTCATATTAACTAACCACAATTAGTAACTTGCATAAGTTCAAATTAATTGTCATAAATATGGATATACCCTTACTTTAATAAAGATGGGAGTGGGATTAAATTGTAAATCATGTTTTTGTTTAGTAAATATAATTACATGGGATTATATTGATTATCCATACTTAAGTTATTTCCTGTGTTGATTTCATTATTTAGATTAATAAATGAAAACTAGATACCAATGTACACATGATTCAAATACCTCAAGAATTTGATTCCTGGAATGAAATAATCTTGATAATTGTCTCATTATAAATTCAAGTTTTTGATAGCAAATGTCACACAAAATGATATAAAACTTTAAAGTCATTTTATTGTTTGCCAAATTAAAATTAATGATGTTATACTTAACATTTGAAGAGACATGCTTATATTGTTTTTCTTAAAACATGTTTCTTTATCAAAGAATAGCATATTTATAGTTTTATATAAACTATCACCTCTTTGTCTCTATGTGAAAATAATTAAGTCATAATATTTATAGTGATCCTATATAAATTCTTATTTAATATTCATAACAATGTTGAGAAAGAGGTAATGTACCCATTTCACACCTTTCAAAAAAATTGTTCAAGAGGTTAATTAACTTGCCCTTGGTTAAGCAGATGGTAAACAGCTGAGATTTAAACCCAGCTCCCAATAGACCTGATCATGGTAAGGATAGGAGACTGCCTCCCTGGCTTAGCTAGTTATTATTCAAAGGATGAGAAATATTTGTTTTTAATGTCTTCGGAGTATTTTTTAAAACCGTAGGACATGCACATTTTGGAATCAAATAAATAATAAATTTCAAGCCTTACTTTAAATAAAATGCTTATATAAACAATGTAACATTTCAAAAATTCTCATAAAAAGGTCATTAAAAAAACCTCAAAAAAAGATCATTTCAAATCCATTCTATTTGTTGTCCCAATATTAATTATTATGGAAATAGCTCAAAGGAGAAGCCAATCCATTCCTATCGACAATTTGTGATGGATTTTTTTTAACACTGTGTATAGGGCAGTAAGGGTACTGGTTTTGATAATGACTTTGCTTCCTATCAAGATATAAAGGAAATTGTCAAGAAACTAGTCCTTGGAGTTCAAAGTGACAGTCAGATAGTGAGAAGAGTGGCAGGATCAGGGGAGCAGAGGGAATTATCGTGGAGGTTAGTGGTGCACTAGGATGCTGATGGGGTGTGAAAAAAAGACGAAAGAATGAAGGAGGAGAAAATTTTAAGTCTCTGTTATCTTAAGGCTAGAAGCAGTTATATCTGAAGGCCACATAAAATGCCTGTTCTTATCACATTTACTGGAGTTTTCAAATCCAAAATAATTCAAAGCACCTTTACTGTGGAGCAGAGTTCTAGACCTGGATGCCCCACAGTGTTATCTGGGAAGTAAATGCTAAAAAAATAACACAGGGAGCCCAGCCTCGCATTCTGTCAGGATCTAGGCGGGTGGGATAGGAGAAGGCAATGTGACCCCACTCCAGTACTCCTGCCTGGAGAATCCCATGGATGGAGGAGCCTGGTGGGCTACAGTGCATGTGGTCGCTAAGAGTCGGATAGGACTGAGCGACTTCAATTTCACTTTTCACTTTCATGCATTAGAGAAGGAAATGGCACCCCACTCCAGTATTCTTGCCTGGAGAATCCCAGGGACGGGGGAGCCTGGTGGGCTGCCGTCTATGGGGTCGCACAGAGTCGGACACGACTGATGAGACTTAGCAGCAGCAGGGGGTGGGATGAGAGTGGGGAGGGAAGATGGAGGGAAGTGATATATATATATAAATATAAAATTATAATTGATTCATGTTGTTGCATGGCAGAAGCAAACACACCATTGTAAAAGCAACTTTCCACCAGTTAAAAAATAAATATAATTAATAAAAATGCTAATGCCTACATTCCATTCCTCTATGTTATGATTCAGTCCAATTTGGGACCGGGAGAGGATCCTCTTCCTGACTGGAATTAGTAGCCAGTTCCACAGAGTATGTATGTATGTATGTATGTATGTATGTTTGTACATGTATGTGTATGTGTATATAAATGTGTGTGTGTGTGTGTGTGTGAATCTTGATTTATTTTCCGATGGCCTCTGAAGTTTCGTCTGTGTGTTTCCTATTTGAGGGATTGAGAATGCAGTCATTTTATTATCCCAAGGTACCCTCCTTCATCGTCTGTCATCATAGAATTCTGTCCAGTCTTTATTATGAGGTACAGCAGATTTGAGGCACTGTTTGTAAGTCAAAATCATATCTTAATACTTGCATACTCAATATCTAAACACATTAGGTTTAAATTAATTACATTTGCTAAGTCTGGCAAACAGTATTAACAACAGCCTTTTCCCCCTTCTCTGCTTTGCCAACAGGAACTCTGATTTGTTTTGTGGGGATCATGTTTCCTGGGAAATTAGGATCAGTCAGTGACTCCTGATTATATTTATGTAATCAGTTATGGTAATCCCATTCCCTTTACCAGTGATTGGCCTTACTAATTTCTGACCAGTAAGATATAAGGGAGGGAGTGGAATAATCTAGGTTTCTGAAGTTTTCATCTAGGATAGAATGCTGGGATCTGAGGGTTTCTTTTCCCCTCTCTTGGTTGCTGTCTTAGGAGTTTTCTGATGCTTGGAACTGGTGATATATGGAAGTGCTGTCACCATCTAAAATTTTAGAAGATGACGTGGCCAGGACAGTGAAGGTACAAAGAAGAAATATGCAGAGAGCCATGATCCTTAAGGGTACTGCCAGGCTGAGAATCCATCCTGCCTCTGCCCGTCTCTGAAGGTATCATGAGGGGTCACTAGTATTTTCACTGTTCAAGTCACTTTTGCCCAGGCTGTTTTATTGTCTCTGAATCATTGATTTACATTCTCCCTTCTAGCAAGATAATTTTTACTTAATCTTGCTTAGAAGTTTGAAGCTACAGGATACTGCTCCTATTTAATTTTATTTTAGCTGCAGCATCACCTCACAGACATTTCTCCAAGGGTTTCCAACACCTCCAAGTGATGGTTTTAGCACAAGTTACTTATATTATCTTCAACATGACTAGATTAAGAAAAAAATCCTGGAGTTTTCCATATGTGCTGATTAAAATGAGCAGCAGACCAAGGTGAGTTTATTAAAAGCAGCTAGCATTGGAACAAGGAAGATTCGAAAGGCCACCAGTAGGGAGCACCACAAAATTAAAATTACAGCTTAACCAAGCTGTGCTGTCAAAATCCAGTGAGCTCTGCCTCTTAACTCTGGTGTGGAAACGTGATGAGGCTCAGGTGAAAAATATTATTTCAGGGTCTGGAGACTAAAAGGCAAAGTAGTTCCTAGCTGGAGGAAATTAGCTGAGTTCAGTGGGGCCTGCATGCAAGACGCTGGAGGTGGCAGGAGGAGAGCGAGCTGATTAAGAAGATCCATCATACCATGCTCTCAGAGCTCGGGCTTGGGAACACATGCTTACAATCACTAAAACCCAAAGCAGAAGTGTAGCCAACTCTTAAGTGGTTCTGGCATCGAGAAGCTGGGAGACCATCTCAGAGATAATTCATTTCAGGGGTTTAGCTGCATTCCCTACTAGAGAAAATATGATCTAACTAACAGGAATATGGAAAAGCTTAAATGCAACAACACGTAAACTGCTTAGCATACTTCCTAACCCATAATAAATATGCAGTAAATGTTATGTATTTTAAGTGAAAAAAATCATTAAAAATATGCATATTTCTCAAGAGTTATATATTAAGAAGGGGGCTTCCCAGGTGGCTCAGTGGTAAAGAATTCACCTGCTAAGGCAGGAGAGGTAAGAGATGCAGGTTTGATTCCTAGGTCATGAAGATCCCCTGGAGGAAGAAATGGCAACCCACTCCAGTACTCTTGCCTGGAGAATCCCATGGGCAGAAGAGCTTAGCAGGCTACAGTCCATGGGGTTGCAAAGAGTTGGACACAACTGAGTGAAAAACTCTGCACTCATATGTATGAAGAAGGATAGCTATTTGGCTATCAGAAGTGACAAATAATTGATACTTTGGTATTTTTTAAAGTGATGAAACAAGCTATGATTTGGTCATATTGCTTAATTCAGTAAAATAAAAAATACATAACCAGAAATAAAACGTACAATAAGGTTGTTCAGAGAATACTTTTAAAATTTTGTGTACTTACAATACAGGGAGTTATAATGCTTACAAAATATTTTTACCTGCATCAGAATATGACTAATTTTTCTTCTTAGAGTAGACTATTTTACAGACACTAGTCTTAAATCAGGCATCAGTCTTGCTCCCCAGGTGACATTTTGCAGTACCTAGAGACAGCATCCCTATGGCCCTGGCAGAGAGTTTGTTGTTCAGTTGCTAAGTCCAGTCTGACTCTTTGCAACTCCATGGACTGCAGCATGCCAGGCTTCTCTCTCCTTCACCATCTCCCAGAGGATGCTCAAACTCATGTCGATTGAGCCAATGACGCCATCTCCTCTGCTGCCCTCTTCTTTGCCTTCTTCAGCAGAGAATTATCTGGCTTCAAATATCAATAGTGCCAACTTTGAGACTCTCATCTTAAAGTGGTTCTTGTTTCTATTTACTTTAAGCTAGTAAATAGTAAGCTAGTAGTAAAATAGTAAATAATTTGTTTCTATTTACTTTTTAAAATATTGAAGTATTGATTTACAGTATTAGTTTCAGGTGCACAATATAATGATTCAATATTTTTATAGATTGGGGCTCCCAAGGTGGCTCAGTCGGAGAAGGCAATGGAAATCTACTCCAGTGTTCTTGCCTGGAGAATCCCAGGGACAGCAGGGCCTGGTGGGCTGCTGTCCATGGGGTCGCACAGAGTCAGACATCACTGAAGCAACTTAGCAGCAGCAGGTGGCTCAGTGGTAAAGAATGATTCTGCCAATGCAGTAAAATATGGGTTTGATCCCTGGGTCAGGAAGATCCCCTGGAGGTTCAGTTCAGTCGCTCAGTTGAGTTCGACTCTTTGCGACCCCATGAATCACAGCACGCCAGGCCTCCCTGTCCATCACCAACTCTTGGAGTCTACTCAAACTCATATCCATTGAGTCAGTGATACCATCCAGCCATCTCATCCTCTGTTGTCCCCTTCTCCTCATGCTCTGAATCCCTTCCAGCATCAGAGTCTTTTCCAGTGAGTCAACTCTCCACATGAAGTGGCCAGAGGGTTGGAATTTCAGCTTCAGCATCAGTCCTTCCAAAGAAATCCCAGGACTAATCTTTAGAATGGACTAGTTGGATCTCCTTGCAGTCCAAGGGACTCTCAAGAGTCTTTTTCGGCACTCAGCTTTCTTCACAGTCCAACTTTTACATCCATACATGACCATTGGAAAAACGATAGCCTTGACTAGATGGAACTTTGTTGACAAAGTAATGTCTTTGCTTTCTAATATGTTATTTGGCTGGTCCTAACTTTCCTTCCAAGGAGTAAGCGTCTTTTAATTTCATGGTTGCAGTCACCATCTATCGCGATTTTGGAGCCCCCAAAATAAAGTCCGACACTCTTTCCACTGTTTCCCTATCTATTTCCCATGAAGTGATGGGACCAGATGCCATATTCTTCGTTTTCTGAATGTTGAGCTTTAAGCCAACTTTTTCACTCTCTTCTTTCACTTTCATCAAGAGGCTCTTTAGTTCCTCTTCACTTTCTGCCATAAGGGTGGTGTCATCTGCATATCTGAAGTTATTGATATTTCTTCTAGCAATCTTGATTCCAGCTTCTGCTTCTTCCAGCCCAGTGTTTCTCATGATGTACTCTGGTACTGCTGCTGCTGCTAAGTCGCTTCAGAGATGTCTGATTCTGTGTGACCCCATAGATGGCAGCCCACCAGGCTCCCCCATCCCTGGGATTCTCCAGGCAAGAATACTGGAGTGGGTTGCCATTTCCTTCTCCAATGCTTGAAAGTGAAAAGTGAAAGTGAAGTCATTGAGTCATGTCCGACTATTAGCAACCCCATGGACTGCAGCCTACCAGGCTCCTCTGCCCATGGGATTTTCCAGACAAGAGTACTGGAGTGAGGTGCCATTGTCTGCATAGAAGTTAAATAAGCAGGGTGACAATATACAGCCTTGACGTACTCCTTTTCCTATTTTGAACAAGTCTATTGTTCCCTGTCCAGTTCTAACTGTTGCTTCCTGACCTGCTTAGAGATGTCTCAAGAGGCAGGTCAGGTGGTCTGGTATTCCCATCTCTTGAAGAATTTTCCACAGTTTATTGTGACCCACATAGTCAAAGTCTTTGGCATAAACAATAAAGCAGAAAGAGATGTATTTCTGGAACTCTTTTGCTTTTTCCATGATCCAGCAGATGTTGGCAAGTTGATCTCTGGTTCCTCTGCCTTTTCTAAAACCAGCTTGGACATCTGCAAGTTCATGGTTCGCATATTGCTGAAGCCTGGCTTGGAGAATTTTGAGCATTACTTACTAGCATGTGTGATGAGTGCAATTGTGTGGTAGTTTGAGCCTTCTCTGGCATTGCCTTGATTGGAATAAAAACTGACCTTTTCCAGTCCTGTGGCCACTGCTATGTTTTCCAAATTTGCTTACATATTGAGTGCAACACTTTCACAGCATCATGTTTTACAATTTGAAATAGCTCAACTGGAATTCCATCACCTCCACTAGCTTTGTTGGTAATGATGCTTTCTAAGAAAGTAGGGAAAACCACTAGGCCATTAAGTTATGACATAAATCAAATCCCTTATGAATATACAGTGGAAGTGAGAAATAGATTTAAGGGACTAGATCTGATAGAGTGCCTGATGAACTATGGAATGAGGTTCATGACATTGTATAGGAGACAGGGATCAAGACTATCCCCATGGAAAAGAAATGCAAAAAAAAGCAAAATGGATGTCTGGGAAAGTCTTACACATAACTGTGAAAAGAAGAGAGGCAAAAAGCAAAGGAGAAAAGGAAAGATATAAGAACCTGACTACAGAGTTCCAAAGAATAGCCAGAAGAGATAAAAAAATCTTTCTTCAGTGATCAATGCAAAGAAATAGAGGAAAAGAACAGAATGGGAAAGACTAGAGATCTCTTTAAGAAAATTAGAGATACCAAGGAATATCTCATGCAAAGATGGGCTCGATAAAGAACAGAAATGGTATGGACCTAACAGAAGCAGAAGATATTAAGAAGAGGCGGCAAGACTACACGGAAGAACTGTACAAAAAAGATCTTCAAGACCCAGATAATCATGATGATGTGATCACTGATCTAGAGCCAGACATCTTGGAATGTGAAGTCAAGTGGGCCTTAGAAAGCATCACTACAAGCAAAGCTAGTGGAGGTGATGGAATTCCAGTGGAGCT
>SJYF01000049.1:845170-868279 GCA_006410515.1 Procapra przewalskii
ATAGTATCCTTCTGAATATCTTTCTTCAAGTCTTGCTCAGTTTAAAAGTTTTATAAGTATCTAAGGAATTCATGAAGTTACTATCCCCCCATTAGTCTCTTTTCTATGTAATTAATGTCATAAGGGAAGGATTATAGAATACATATAGGAATTTTGGCTTGAAAAGTGAATCAGATTTATGCTGTGTAATACAGGGAAGTGAAGTAAATGAGGAAAACATACCCAGATACTATTGCCATGTTCCTCATCTCTGCTGCTGCTGCTGCTGCTGCTAAGTTTCTTCAGTCGTGTCCAACTCTGTGCGACCCCATAGACAGCAGCCCACCAGGCTCCCCCATCCCTGGGATTCTCCAGGCAAGAACACTAGAGTGGGTTGCCATTTCCTTCTCCAATGCATGAAAGTGAAAAGTGAAAGTGAAATCGCTCAGTCGTGTCCAACTTTTCACAACCCATGGACTGCAGCCTACCAGGCTCCTCCATCCATGGGATTTTCCAAGCAAGAGTACTGGAGTTGGGTGCCATCACCTTCTCCGCCTCATCTCTAGCAGTGTCTTATAAAATCCCCTTTCTAAACCTTACATTGCCTGCTTAGAATGGTTTTCTTTCAGTATTTTCTCCAAAGGATCATAAGCCAACTCATGTCTTCTTTGCATGTGAAATGTATTTATAGCCTGCTTGTCTGACAAAACTTGCCCGCATTTAAGCTTGTGCAATATAAGAATTACTCCTATATATGGAATCTAGAAGGATGGTACCAGTGATTCTACATACAGCAAAGGAGACACAGACGTAAAGAACAGACTTTTGGACTCAGTGGGAGAAGGAAAGGGTGGGATGCTTTGAGAGAATAACATTGAAACATGTTTATTACCATATGTCAAATGGAGGACCAGTGTGAGTTCAATGCACGAAGCAGGGCACACAGGGCCAATGCTCTGTGAGAACCTGGAGGGATGAGGTGGGGAGGCAGGTGGGAGGGGGTTTCAGGATGAGGGAGACACATGTAAACCTATGGCCAATTCATGTAGATGTATGGCAACAGCCATCACAGTATTGCAAAGTATTATCCTTCAATTAAATATATTTTTTAAAATAATATTTATGAAATGACAAAAAAAGAAGTACTCCATTTGGCCAAAAAAAAAAGAATTACTCGATTTGGACTGGGAGATGGGGACATGAGCTGATTGAAAACAGATGACTGTTCACATTTTATTTTTGTTCTTGCTATTGAGGAATATTCTTTAAATACAGCATAGTATGTAAGGCAAATCTTCTTTATAAGCTTTTATGTTTTTGGTTAAATATGAAATAAAGTAAACAGAAAGTTCAGGCAGTGCAGCAAAAAGGAGTATTACATACATGGACTCTGAAGTCAGAATTCCTGGGTTTAAGCTGTGCCTTCCCCACTTAACAGCTCTATACCCTTGGATAATTTTCATAACTTCCTTCTGCTTAGTTTCCTCCTATGCAGCATAGAAATAATATATCTACAGTGTAAATGTGTGCTCAAGTTGCTTCAGTCATGTCCAACACTTTGTGACCTCATCAACTGTAGCTCACTAGGCTCCTCTGTCCATGGGATTTTCCAGGCAATAATACTGGAGTCAGTTGCCATTTTCTTCTCCAGGGGATCTTCCTGACCCAGGGATCGAGCCTGCGTCTCCTGTGGCTCCTATGTTGCAAGTAGAATCTTTACTACTGAGCCACCTGGGAAACCCTGCTGCTGCTGCTAAGTCGCTTCAGTAGTGGCCGACTCTGCGCGACCCCATAGACGGCAGCCCACCAGGCTCCCCCGTCCTAGTGTATGGTAAATCACAAGCACAATTTAGTTGTAAGCTATAACTCTAGAAAGAATGATCTGCATAATATCTTACGGGTATGTTATATATGGGCTTCCCTGGTGGCTCAGAGGTTAAAGCATTTGCCTTTGATGCGGGAGACCCAGGTTCAATCCCTGGGTTGGGAAGATCCCCTGGAGAAGAAAATGGCAATCCACTCCAGTATTCTTGCCTGGAGAATTCCATGGACAGAGAAGCCTAGTAGGTTACAGTCCACGGGTTTAAAATTCAAGGTAGATTTCCATTAATTGTAATTAAAACATGTATCCATGTGAACCTACATGATATAGAATATACCAGCTGCTCTAGGACAAAGAGGGGAGCTAATTAAATGTGTTTGATCTATTGTCCAACATTTACAAATTATATTTTTTATGTTATAAGAGAATATTATATTTTTCATTCTTGTATATATATCCTCTTAATTCAGGAAAAGTGGTTCAGTTCTAAATACAGCAATCCCAGCAAAACGGACTTCTCTTGTGCAGCATGAGGTGGCGTTACTGTTGTTCTTTCTTTTTCGGTCAGGAGTGCTACTCCCCGTCTTTGGATCACCCCTTACCTTCCTTTATGCCGCGGTTTAAAAATCGCTTCAAAAGGATCTTCCTTGTGACCTCAAAGAAAACAGCTATAACCCTTTGATTTTCTTTAAAGTGTGTGTAGCTACATGAAGTCACCATGTGCATTTGACTCCTAACTTGTTTTCTGCCTTTTCCACTAAGTAGATGATACTTTGTTTTATATCTTTATATCCCATAGTGTCAGGTTAATGCACAATACATATTCAACAAATATGTATTGAATGCATGAATGATGTCAGCTAGTCATGATTATTCTTATATCGCAACATTTGGTTTTGGCTGTTTGCTTCTCTTAGATTTCACCCTGGAAAACCTTCACCTACATTCAGCATTTTCATATAAGCCTGAGCTATTCCTCTCTCCCCTCTTTCTTTCCCTCAGTGCTGTGTAAGTGCTGCTGACCTATGTTAATTGATTTCCCAACTTCCAAATAACCCAGAACTCAAAATGATTTATATATAGTAGAGAATAGGGTCAGTTATTTTTATCAGGAAGAATGAAAATTACATACAAAAATGACACACTTATTTGATAGAGAATATAGATAATAGACTTGCTATAACACTGTCTGAATTCTCTTGACAACTTTTATTACCTTCACAGAAGCTCAGCTGATGCTGCCACTTTTCAATGAAATGTTGGCTATCATAACTCAGTGTTTAATTACATACCTTTTAGTAAATGTTGGTGAAATCATGTATATATAATTGGACACGAGTTCTGTGGCCCCCCAAAGTAGTACGTTCTGTTTGTTGTCATGGTGTTCTAAGTCTTTCACCAGGAAAGAATATTATCCTTCAACGTACATCTATGGCTTTCTTTTTCTTATCTATATCTGCTCAAGATGAAATGGGTACATCTAATTATTATCACTAAGTGCATGGTAGTCTCCAGCTGGCCACAATTATCTTCATGTATATTTGTAAACATGCCACCTTGTCAGACATTCATGCTAATATAAGGGAGTAGTGATGTAGATATACTATATTTGTTTGCTGAAGTGAAAGTGTTAGTTACTCAGCCATGTCTGACTCTTTGTGGCCCGATGCACTATAGCCCTCCAGGCTCCTCTGTCCATGGAATTCTCCAGGCCAGAATACTGGAGTGGTTAGAACAAGATCCCCTGGTTCCCAACCTAGGAATCAAACCCAGGTCCCCTGCATTGCAGGCAGATTCTTTACCATCTGAGCCACCAGGAAAGCCTATATTAATTGTTTGCTAAGGCTGCCTTTTAAAGGTACCATAAATTTGGTAGTTTAAAAAGCATGCATTTATTGTTTCACAATTCCAGGGGCTATAAGTCCAAGATAAGGTGTTGTCACAGTTGATTCCTTCTGAGGGAAGTAAAAGAAAATCGGTTCCATGCTACTCTCTTAGCTTCTGGTAGTTTGCTGGATGTAGTTGGCATTACTTGGCTCGTGGATACGTCAGCTCAATCCCTGCCTTAATGTTCATGTGGCGTTCTCCTTCTGTATATATCTGTTTCTTCACATTTCCTGTTTTTGTAAGGATATCAGTCGTCCCAGACTAAGGCTTCTCCAATATGACCTCAGGTTAGATCTGCTGCTGCTGCTGCCAAGTCGCTTCAGTCATGTCTGACTCTGTGCGACCCCATAGACGGCAGCCCACCAGGCTCCTCCTTCCCTGGGATTCTCCAGGCAAGAACACTGGAGTGGGTTTCCATTTCCTTCTATAATGCATGAAAGTAAAAAGTGAAAGTGAAGTTGCTCAATCGTGTCCGACTCTTAGCGACCCCGTGGACTGCAGCCTACCAGGCTCCTCCGTCCATGGGATTTTCCAGGCAGGAGTACTGGAGTGGGGTGCTATTGCCTTCTCTGAGATCTGCAACAATCCTGTTTTCAAATAAGTTCACCTTCTGAGGTACTGAAGACTAGAACTTATCATAAGAAATTTTAGGGGACACAATTTGATGCATAACAGCTATATGATTCCTTCTTGATATTTAAACATAAGGCATGTAGATTTTCTTTATTTGTAAGTGAATATTCACTGAATGAAGAAAGTTAATCATTAATCTTAGGATTCAGCTTATTCATTGCAAATAAATAAAAACTTGAAATTATTCAACATTGTTTGCTTTGTGGACACAGTCTAATTTATACACTTGTTTATTGCTTGCCTATATCTGTATCATATGTACTTCTGTTTATTTCCTATTTACTTTTCTTACTCCATAGATGAGAATAAATGTCAGAAGATTTACATTGTTGGTATATTTTTATTAGAAGAGAATCCTTTATGTTTCTATAATTAATATTTTTACTATAATCTTTTGTACTGTGCTGTGCTTACATGCTCAGTTCTGTGCTGTGCTTAGACATTCAGTGTGACCCCATGGACTGTAGCCCACCAGGTTTCTCTGTCCATGAGGATTCTCCAGGCAAGAATACTAGAGCGGGTTGCCGTGCCCTCTTCCAGGGGATCTTCCCAACCCAGGTATCAAACCTAAGTCTCCTTCATTGCAGATGGATTATTTGCCATCTGAGCCACTAGGGAAGCCCAACAATACTGAAGTGGATATCCTATCCCTTCTCCAGGGGATCTTCCTGACTCAGGAACTGAACCAGGGTCTCCTTAACACTACCAATTTTGCGTTATGTTTTAACTTCTACTTCTCCAGTTTTTTACTTTATTCCCATTTATTTTGTCCAAAGTTATATATTGATGATAAGTTAGCAAATAGACTATGAAACTACATAATTCAAAGGGTGAGGAACTCTCAGATCCCAACCACCAGAGATTTCCCTTAGGAAAATATAGGGGGTAGATTACTTTTACAGAAAATATACTCATAAACGTACCTTGACATAGTTTACCTTAATTGTCATCAAAACAGCCGAGAAGACTGACCTTGACATGTGAAACTCATTGACGTAGGTATGCCAGAGAAGTTCTCTTTAAAATGATTGATTCTTTTTCCAGATACCTCCAGTTATCTGATTTTAATGCCAAAGAAAATATCTGCCTACTTTATTAAAAATGAAGGAGAAAGCATTTGAGTACATTTAGAACCAGCTAGTAAATAAAGTTTTGAGGTGTACAATACACTATCCTTTAAAAGAAATAGGCTTTCATCCCTTGCATTTATTTCTAACACCACATAATAAGCAACTATAGTATTTTTTCCTGTATGTACTACACATGATCTGCTTAAAGTTAATAAACTTGCCAGTGCTTTGGTACAGGTAGTTAAAATTAGAGTCTGTGATTAACATTTCACCAATTCATGTTTTTTTCTTAATATCTCAGGGAAAGTTACTGCATCAAAATTAACTTTCTTAAGGCTGGAATAATAGCAGATAATACAATAGTTTGCTGTCAAGTCTCCAACCCTTTTTTGATTTTAAGCCCTGTTTTATAAGTGCATCTAATGAGGTCAACAACCATCAAACAGAACAGAAATGTCAGCATGGGCTAAATCTGACAATTTGCTCATCATTCACTGTCAAGAATAGTTTATGAACTTTTCATGATAATTCCTAATGAGAATACCCCCAAAATTGAGAACAAAATGATTAGAATAAATGAAAGTGGTCTATGTGACAGACTGATATATTATACCCTCATGACTTTACCATTTTGAGAAATAACATATATAAATTTTAAACTAGCTCATTTATCATAATATCTATGACCTTTGGAATTACTATTTTTCATAATCTCTGCTTATTTATGTCACAGATTTCTTTGTCTTAGTCATTTTTCCTTTCAGAGCTAAAGATAGAAGGTTAAGTTTAAATAGTAGAAACCCATATTGAAAACAGATGCTGTCTATTAAATTTGCTTATTTTTCAGAGCTCAAGATAGAAGGTTAAGTTTAAATAGTAGAAACCCATATTGAAAACAGATGCTGTCTATTAAATTTGCTTATTTTTCAAATTTTCTGCTGTTTTTCAACTCTGTATAACCTTTCACTTATCCCTGCTGATTCTCTGTTCCTGAGGTCACACCTGTTCTTAAGGAGATGTGGGCTGGAGGGGATTGGAATGTGAGAGAAACACCTGGGAGACCTTTGCTATAAAGGATTTTTATATATTGCTGAGTTATGAGCTTGCTGCCCCAATGCCCTTTCCATGGACCTCAGCAACATGCCTCCTGCTGCCCTGGGGGTTAAGATTCTTCCTTACAGGCAAAACAACAGTGAGCATTTCTACTCTAAGGATAATTTTGAGTGATTTTAGCTTTCAGTGAAAAGCTCAACAGTGGGAAGACAAACATAAGGAGTTTTTTTTTAATAAAATGCTAAATAAACATTGAAATATAAAGTGTGTATTACTAGGCATAGCTAGGATTTATTTATTTTTAGTATCTGAAGCACTGTAACCTTCAGCTAGTTATTTATACTATGGGGACTTATATTTAAACATAAAATAAGAAGACAGACTGGGTGATATATGATGTTCCATTCAATTCCCTTAGCCTATGTTTTTAACATTGTAATACATATGGGCAATATTAGCTTGTGGGTGATTATTCTGGGCTGTTTTATCCTCAATTACCCAAATTCTAAGTCTATTGCTTTTCCTTTAAGTTTTTTTTCTTTGTATTAAAGACATTGGAAGAAGCATGGAATGATAGAGTCACAGAATCAGAGGGTAGAAGTTGTCAAAATAAAGAACGTAGGGAGCTCAGCTCAGTGCTCTGTGACAACTCTGAGGGATGGAATGGGAGGTGGTGAGAGGGAGAGGAGAGATGCATACATATAGCTGATTTGTGTTGCACAGCAGAAACCAGTACAATATTGTAAAGCAATTATCCTCCAATTAAGAAAAAAGCAGTAGTGATAAATTGATTAAACTTAAGTAAATGGATCCTAGGAAGCCAAAGCACTATATCTCCTGCATGATGCTGATATTTACCTAACACCGACTTTATGTGAAAAAGCTGTTGTTAGGTAAATGAAAATTTAGGTATAATGAAAATTCTGTCTGATATTTTTCATTTTTCTCTGGTCATCTATCTCTTTGACATTGTATTAATTAGACATCCATTTGAGTTACCAAATCTTCACTTAAATATACCCTGAAAATTAATAAAACACTAAAGTAGGGAGAATGTTTTATATAACCATTTTCTTGACTTAGGAATAGGCAATATAATGGGTAAGAATAGTGTTCTTACCACCAGCTAACATTCGCCAAATGTGTATTATATCATGTACTGGACGTGGAGCTTCCCTACTTAGGGACTGCTCACGTTGCAGGCAGATTCTTTACGGTTGGAGCCACCAGGGAAGCTCCTTTCAATATTTGCCAAGTGTGTATAATGTGTCATGTATTGGACTGTCTTACTGAAAACCCACAAAAAGCATATGGGGTAGAAATAATTGTCCCCATTTCAGATGGTTAAGCCAAGGATCAGTATGTTGATAGTTTCCAGTGGTCACACAGTGCAAATAAATAATAGAGATAGGATTCAAATAAAAGTCTAATGTAAATACCATGCTCTTAACTGCCACAAAATCTTAGTATTTTTAGACAGCAAGAGTTTATTGACGTCAGTTTGAAAGTATCATTTTTTTCGGCTGTGTATAATTATATGAACTTGAGTTCTGCAATTTTAGCTTTATATAAACAAATATTTTCCACATCATTAAAAATCTTAAGTGTACTTTAATCAATGTCTATTTTAGTTCTCTATTGCTTTTGTAATAAATTGCCGTATACTTTGTGGCTTAAAACAATACAACTCTTATTATCTTCTAGTTCTGAGAGTCAGAAGTTCAACACTGGTGTTATGGGGATAAAATGAAGGTATTGGCAGGGCTACACTTCATTTTTTTCCTGGATGCTCCTTGCCTTTTCTATCTTGCAGAGGCTGTCTGTGATCCCTGCCTCATGGCTATGCTTCATTTTCAAATCCAGCAGCAGTGGATTAAGCCCTTCCCATATTACATCACCCTGATCTACGTCTCTGGGTCTCTCTTGTACTTTTCAGAACATTTGTATGAACATAGGTAATCCAGAATAACCTTCCTATTTTAGGGCTAGCAGATTAGCCACCTTATTTCCATCTGCATACTTAATTCTCTTTTCCACATAACCTAAGCACAGGTTCTAGTACTTAGGACATAAACATCTTGGGAGTGGGGGCGGGAGGTAAGGGGCGACTATAATGCTTACCACAATGTCTAATATCATATTTTAGAACCATGTCCTAGTGCCTTATGCTGCCAGAATCATATCTCTGAATATGTTATTTACATTGACATTATTTACTTAGTTTAGGAAGTAATAATAGTTTTATGAACACTGAATTTATATGTACCTAAATAGTAGGAAATCACATGTATTATGTATTACTTACCTAGGACAAATCTCCCAGTTCTTGAGCTCTTAATTTTGTTTCATGGGTCTTTAAGATATTTTTGAAAATATTTCTAAGACATTTCTTCAGGATATGTGAATATACTTATGCTGATTTTACACATAAAAGATTAATTATTGATGTGTAATTCATGGTTATAATTGTTTCTCACTGAAAATATAGAAAAGTACTATTTTTTCAGTCTTCTAGTGTTTCATAAGAGAAATATGAGGCTAACACATTAAAAGTCTTCCAGGGTTGAGTCCTTAATCTGTGAGACGTGATGGCATCTTTGGGTGGAGGGTGTAAAGAATTGAGTTGAATTGTAGGACATCCAGCTGGTACTGATATATTGTTTGGTAGCTGTGGAACCACCCCCCCATGCCCAACACACACATATTGGAATTGGGTGCAGAGTGTTTACCATGAAATAGCTTCCAGGATGCATTTTTGAGTAAAAGTAATCAAGGTGCTGAAGAGTGCTGCGTTATGGTCACATTTGTGTAAGGCCACGTGTAATATATTATAGTACATAGAATTTTTTTAATCCATATGTAAAAACCAGCCAAGTTGAATATTTCTGGGAAGGGTGTCATTGTAATGAGAAGTCAGAGCTGAGAGGAGGCTGACTTCTTATTCTAATTAGTTTATATTATTTGAATTTTAACATGTACCTATATCATTTTTTCAAAATAGTTTACCCAAAAGGGCTTCTCCCTACTTATAATCAAACTGTCCTCCAGAAATTTTGCAATAATTTACGTTCCCGTGAGAAGTTTGTCTTTCCCTGGAATAATCTTCTAGCATGTAGATATCAGATCCCATTCACCTCTCTCCTCTGCCCCATGTGTAAAAACATACCTAATCAGTTATGACACATCTGAGTATGTATGTGGACATTTAAATACTCCAAAGTTATATTTCTTTAAAAAGTTCAAAGAATATATAGCATCTGGCAATAAGAACCTAGGATAAGAGAGGGGCACGAATAGTGCATTCCATATTGTACTTATAACTTTGATGTGTTAAAGCCCTAGGATTGGGCATTAACTGAATGTATTGAAAAGTGAAGTGTTGATGGGAGGTTTTCATGATAATAGGGACATTACATTCTCTCTAATATTACAGTGGAATCAAATCAAATTCAACAAAAGCAATACTATGAACTATTAGACCAAGTGGGCTGCATTATGGTTCCTGGTTGTCGAATATGGGGAAAATATAGTTTCCTTATTGATATTTATCTCTGTTTTCTATAATAAACGTGAAATTCATGTCATCAGCGAAATTATTTAAAACAACATATACACAGTCAGGGAATGGCAGTCCAATACTGAACAAGGACTTTCGCCTTTTAGAGATGAACCATAGGTGGTGGTTTCCATTCTGGTTTCGTAGCCCTACTTTTTTTATGTTTCATGCATTTTCCTTTTCATATGTTTTCACAGCAGGCTAGTTGGAAGCTGCTGGATGCTCATGAGTTTTTGCTAACTACTACCTGCTCTAAGATAAGTCCATTTCAGAACAGGAATGGTGATTTACATTTTTGAATGACGTGCAATAAGTTGAGTGTGTTCTGTAATAAAAGATAATTCATCATGGGATAATGCTCACCTTACCTCAACTGCCCACTTTGGGTTCCAGGATCAAGGCAGCTACAGTAGTCAAGTGGAGTCCATCCAGCTTATTATACTTCTCTCCTATAATAACTCAGATTTATTTAACTGCAGATTTTTTGAAGTATAAATTTTAGTTTTATAGACCTGCACAGACCCTTAACAGGGAATTGAGGACTAACCATATATTTATGTAAGTTTTTGTGGAATTTGACATGAACATTGAATTATATCTTACCAACATTTATTAAAAGCATTTTAGCTAAGGGATGCCTTTTACTTTTCCTTCTTCTTTTGGTTTGGTCCATTTACATTTCTTTTCTTGCTTTGTTTCAGTTTTGATGGTCTTGTATTATTGTACAACATTTATGGGATCTGAGATACCCCTTCCTTATATGAATAATTTTATTATCCTTTTATTAAAATTCCAGATTTATACATCTATAATTAAAATTCACTTTGAATGTTATATCTTCAGGAATTACTCTCTTAGGATAAGCTTCCCTCTAGTATGTGCTGTAAAATCCCTGCCTCTAGCTATTCATTAATATGACCAGATTCCTTTTTCACATAGTCCTGAAGCTTCCCAAGCGTCTCTGAATTTTCTCTGCTGCTAGCTCCATGTTCTACATGCCTTTTGGTGCAAGGAACGGGCTTAAACTCTTCTCCTTTTATAAGGAATAGCAACCGTGTTGAACTTATTTTTCACCCCTTTGCTGAAATGTGTTCACCATGACCCTTTGGGAAACTATCAAACTTACCATTTGCTGCAGCTTGAAATTAAAAGCTTATGTGCAGTATTAGGGCTGCTGTGTACAGTTGAGCAGGCTGTGCACTATGTAATGCTACAGGAAGCTAGTCATAACATAGACCTCAGTGATGTGGATGTTTGGGGGGACAGTTTTTGAGAGATGATAGGAATGTGTTTTGATGGAACAGGACTAATACATTCTGACAATATTCTGAAATATGAAATTCTTAAGGAATTGAGACACCTTTTAAAAATGTGAACAAAGGACCATATGACTTAGCATTGAGCCTAGCTGCTATCACAAGGAACCTGGAGATTCTATTCACTCAAATACCTTTGGATAGAAAAACAAAGTGGTTATGAGAATGCTTTTTGAAGTCAGAAAGACCTGATTCAAATCTTGATTTTTTTTCACCTCCTCGCTATGTGACATTGGGAAAAATATTAATATTTAACCTCTCAGAAATTTGGTTTCCTCACCTGGAAGAATGGGCATGGATAATAAAATCTTCTTGGGTTAAAACATTAAATTGCTCTTGAAAAATTAGCATACATTGGTAAAAATGGGCAATAAATTGAAAGATACTGGGCCAGTCAACTGAGGGACTGAGGGATAGATTTTATTATGTGCATATATGTGGTATATAATTAATTTTAAAATGATACTATAGAGGACTTAGCAGAGTGCCTAGTAGGTGATGAACATGTAATGGTAACTCTTAGATACCAATTCATAGAAGGTCAGAACATTGGTCCAAATGGCCAGAACTGGTTGGAGAGCAGAGAGAGAGAATTCAATAGTGACAAACCATGGGTGGGGGTGTTAGCACCCTCTACATGGGTGCATCTGGTAGAGTCAGCTGTTATAAACATGGGCAGAGTCCTCTGCTTTCTTTAGGCAAAAAACAAGAGTTGCTCAGTGCTTTCTCCAGAGCACTTCCCAGAAAATGACAAACTATGAAATCCAGGTGAGGATGCGCACTTAAGAAAAATCTCAGAAACTGCCATGTGAGAAGTTATAAAATTCAACTCTGCTGAATTTACCCAAACTGGATTTTATGACTCTTTCTGTGTGTGAAATAATAAGGTACTGAAAAGATACCAGCAAGGAGTGATAGAAAGGTACAGGGACTTACCTCAAGTGGAATCATTTAATTGTGATGTTACCAGAGTTGCTCTAAACTTTCAGCACCCAGGAGAAGATGTCGAAATGTATCTAGCAAATAACATTTTAATCCCAAAATACCCACAGAAGTTCTTGAGGCAGAAGAGCTGAATGAGAGCAGATGTGGAAATTGGGAAAGAGAAACTGGACGATGCATAACTTGAATGTGACTACTGTATATACATAAAAGTGGATCTTTCCAGAGTTGGCTTGTTTTACTCTTTTAGTGTTTGTAATACTGTGCACTTTTCTCTCCTAATTTCTCAAAACCATTTCTTTTCATGGACCATCAGAGAAGGGCTAGAAACCAGAGAGAAATGTTCAGTCACAGCCCAATGTGGTTCCAGGGAACCCTTTAGAATTAGACATGCAGGAGTATTTGTGTGATGGCTTAGATTTCTAGAAGCAGACACGGAGATGGATTTAGGTATAAAATCTTTATTAACGAGCAGCACCTGTGAAGGAAAGGAACCGGGAGAGAGTTTGCGTAAAGGGAGGAGCTGAATAATGATGGAGCTCGATCAGGCCTTAGCCAGCCTTTAGGAAGTCTGGCAGTGAGACCTGCCTGGCGACCAAGTTGGCCTGCAGTGTCCAGGCCTTTGTAGCCCTCTTTGCTCAGTCATGGGATGGAAGCTGCCTTTCTCTCCTATTGCGCTGCACTCAAGGGCAAGGCCTCAGGCAAAGCAGCTTTCTGTGGCTGAGCTAACCCAGAAGCAACTGAAAAGATGAGACCATCTGTTGGCTACATTTCTTCAGCCAGACATGTCTTCAGTTGATGGGCAGTCTGAGTGGTATAGGTTCACGCTCATCCCTCTTAGATGAGTGTTCTATAGCAGAGGTGATAGACAAAAACTCAGCCAAATTCTGCCCTTGTGTAAATCTTGGCCGTTACCAATTCTACACTCCCATGGAAACCTCAATTATTTTCTTTTGTAAGCTCAACAAAGACCCTATAATATCAATCTGAACTATGTAGGCTTCTAGTATCTACCAGGTATATACAACCCATATTTCCCACCCAAATTTAGACAGACATGGCAGCATGTTCATTGCTCTAATATCACCCTGTTTACTGTCTTTACAGTTCCTTATGTGTTTCCTTTTATTATGTAGAGATTTTGCAGTAAAAGAAAGAAAGGTAATGTTCTCTATGGCATTTTTTAAATATGTTTGCAGAATAACAGAATATACTATATGGAATTATGATAGATAATCCTGGTCCAGAAAATGCTAAAAGTGCTATAGACTTGAAATCTAAACTTAAGTAAACTTTAAACAATTCTTTGTTATGTTTCATATTTTAATAAACATTTCTCTAAATAATATCTGAAGGGTGTATTGCCTAAAATGAAGGCCTGTTTCTGTGATAAAAATAAAAGTTCTCTATTTTTATCTCATAATAAACCAAAGCTTACACCTAACATCCCTACTTTAATGTCCCCAATTTAGCATACACAGTTTATTTTGAAAAAATAGATCACTGACCGCTGGGATGTTGACTGCTTTTTTCTTGGCTTTCTTCAATCACAGTTCTGATATTCCCTTGACCATTCCAAACCTTGATGAGACCCATCAGTCAGGAGTTTTACAGGAGTAGGCAAGCATGAAATTAATTTTCTAAAGTGAGGTAGCTTACAGATGCCAGAAGCTCATAACTCAGTTATACTGGTAAATCTCTAAATTAGTTCTTCAGCTGCTAGGTTGTTTTGTTGTTGCTATTATTACTCCTATGACTTAACTGGGTGAATTTTTTCCATTTTTGTTTTCTTGTGTAGAAGGAGTGGCTTACACATTTTCAGGCAAGGAAGTTACTTTCCATTTGTGTGGGTGTGAATTCTCTGGCTATATTATTTTCCTGTAAGGCCTAGTTATCTAGGCATGCACCAATTTTTTAATGTTAATAGGAAACATTTCCTTTCACATTGTATTTTTCCTTTTATTCTGATTCTGTGAGAGCTAGTACTATGTACAGTTGGTAGCGCCATAACAGTATTCTCTAAGGAATATAAATTCTGATCTCTGTGTAAAATCAGGGAAGAGTCCAAGTTGAGGGACTGCAATATTTTAGATACTGTTCTCATTTATAGATAAACAGATTTTGATGACTATATTAAAATGTGTGATTTTTAGTTCTGTAACCACTCAAAATATAACTTCTACTGCGGGCTTCCCTGGTGGATCAGACGGTAAAGAATCTGCCTGCAATGCAGGAGACCTGAGTTCAATCCCTGGGTTGGGAAGATCCCCTGGAGAAGTGAATGGCTACTAACTCCAGTATTCTGGCCTGGGAAATTCCATGAACAGAGGAGTCTGGCATGCTACAGTCCATGGGGTTGCAAAGAGTCAGACACAACTGAGAAACTTTCACTTTCACGTGTGTATTGACCTGAATATATTATACTATTACATATATGTGAGTGTGCTCAGTTGTGACCAACTCTTTGCAGCCCTATGGAGTGTAGCCCACCAGGCTCCTCTATACATGAGTTTATTCCTGGTAAGAATACTAGAGTGGGTTGCCATTTCCTCCTCCATGGAATCTTTCTGACCTAGGTATTGAACCCATTTCTCCTGTATATCCTGCATTGGCAGGCCTATTTTGTACCACTGAGCCACCTGGAAATCCCCACTATTATATATACCACTAGTAAATATACTACTATTCCAGTTCTACAATGTAGTTGTTATTGATGATTATAAATGAGTCCCAGCCAATCATCTAGAATAGTGATTGTAGTTTGTGTGTATGTATACAGAGAATTCCCCAGTGATTTTTGGTTATAATAACTCATTTAGAGGTATTAGTCAAGTGTCTTACTGAGAATTCCCTTTCCTGTCTTGATTTACATCCAATTAGCTTTGAAGCATAGATATTTTATATAGTATACTATAGTCTCATGGCCACAAGTCAGAAACAAACCAAGTTGCAAGTATAAATCTCTGCACTAATAATTTTAAATGAATCCCCTTGTACTCTTTTTTAAAACACTATCATCTCCCTTTGTACTGTGGGAGTTTATGGAGCCTAGGAGATATATGACTCTCTGGTCCAAATTCATCTCTCAAAGAAACCATTGGGCCATCAACCCTAAGTTGAGTTCTCCAGTGCCTTAGCCTGTAATTGGGGTGGAGAGACTTAGAGTTGTAAGAATCTTCTCATTTATCCCAGGATGTGTTAAATAAGAACAAAACAGAAGATCCAAGTGAAGGTCCTAGTATTATATTCCTCTACCTAGGTCATGGTAACAAATGAGAAGCAATATTACATCCAGGCAGATGGCAGAGATTAATGCCGTCTTGGTAGATTTACACCATTTAGTGTTAAGGATCTCCATCATATAACAATTTTCAAAATTACAAGTATTTATTTCCAAAATAAAGAACAAGCTAGCATCTGTTGCAAAAAGGTCTAGCACTTGCAAACTTTTTTGAATTCTGGGGACTGCATGTACCACACTTGAGAAGATAGCTTTAAACCATGTATTAGTGCCTTGAAAAGTTGTGTGCACTGAATGAGTACAAATAGAAAAGGGTTTTGCAGCAGATCCAGACTATAATATCTGTAGCATTATCAATTAGACCTTATGAACCAGGAGATCTCATGTTGCTATTGGTGATCATGGCAGACAGGAATGTCTTGTTGGAGGTTTTTAAATCCTACAGGCCTCTAAAGAACTGAACTATAGTTAATATAAATTCTTTCATGTTCCTGAAAGATCGTGACTGCAGTAGCAAAAACTATTCCTTATGTAAAAAAAGTAGATCCTGAAATGCTACTGGAATCTAGTAGAGACTGAAAGCACAAGTATGAGACAAAAAAAAAAAAAAAAAAACCTCTGCATTTGAAGTCTCCTATCATTAGCTGAATATGAAAGACCTGTCAAGTCATAAGTTTTGACTGACAGAGCATCAACTCATTACACAAGTGAAATAGTGCATACACATTTGGTCCTGAGATGGTCCACTGGACACAATTTAGATTAGGTGACTCATGTGCTTATGTCACTAGACTCTGTTGCATCTACTTTTTAGATCATAGCCTCGATGAAAGTGAAAGTGGAGAGTGAAAAGGTTGGCTTAAAGCTCGACGTTCAGAAAACGAAGATCATGGCATCCAGTCCCATCACTTCATGGGAAATAGATGGGGAAACAGTGGAAACAGTGTCAGACTTTATTTTCGGGGGCTCCAAAATTACTGCAGATGGTGATTACAGCCATGAAATTAAAAGACGCTTACTCCTTGGAAGAAAAGTTATGACCAACCTAGATAGCATATTCAAAAGCAGAGACATTACTTTGCTGACTAAGGTCGGTCTAGTCAAGGCTCTGGTTTTTCCTGTGGTCACGTATGGATGTGAGAGTTGGACTGTGAAGAAGGCTGAGTGCCAAAGAATTGATGCTTTTGAACTGTGGTGTTGGAGAAGACTCTTGAGAGTCCCTTGGACTGCAAGGAGATCCAACCAATCCATTCTGAAGGAGATCAGCCTTGGGATTTCTTTGGAGAAAATGATGCTAAAACTGAAACTCCAGTACTTTGGCCACCTCATGCGAAGAGTTGACTCATTGGAAAAGACTCTGATACTGGGAGGGATTGGGCGCAGGAGGAGAAGGGGACGAAAGAGGATGAGTTGGCTGGATGGCATCATGGACTCGATGGACGTGAGTCTGAGTGAACTCCGGGAGATGGTGATGGACAGGGAGGCCTGGCGTGCTGCAATTGATGGGGTAGCAAAGAGTTGGGCACGACTGAGCGACTGAACTGAACTGATGGCCCTATAATATTTTATGTGTGACCAGATAATGGAAGAGTAGGAAAAAAATTTCCTGGTTCATGAATGGCATTGTTCAGTCCTAAGGTACAAGAAAAAAAAGGTGCACAAATGCTCAGAGTATCACATAGAGGTAGCCCTCCAAATCTGTGATGAGGAGTAAACTTCCCAGTAGATAGAGCTATGAGCAGTGCACCCAGACGTCAACTTTGGAGGGAGAGCAGCCTGAGAGAACTCCCAAGGAGTTCTGATCATCTTGGCATATTGGTCAGAGGCCAGGAAGACTACTAGAAATTAGAGATTCCATAGCTTGGCTGGGAAACATGTGGATGGTCCTATGGAACTGAGTACAGAGATATGTCATCTCATGTCAGGGAGGACTGCTCACTGAAGAGACCCTAAACACTATCCAGGAGAGGTCATCCAGCCTCTGCGTTCAGCTATCCAAGTACCTGAAAAATGGATTAATAATGCTCTAGCCATTGTGATCAGGGATGGTTATTTTGGACACCTCAGTGGAAAAAGCTTTCTCAGTGAGACTTCTCTAGCTTTTACTTCCGTTTGACTTTCAAATCCTTGGTAACAAGTTAACTGCATTAAATCCATCCCCTACTGGAGCTGAGAATTCATTTTGATGTACATTAACAGCTTCTGTGTTTGGTTTTGCCTTTCTTGACTAGCGTCCCTAAGTATAGCTCCAACATCCAAGAGTTTATAGAGTGCCTTATTTATCATCCTCTTATGATCTCATATAACATTGTCCTTTACACACAGGGGGGAAAAAATAGAAAAAGAACCTCCATTGACAGGGAGGTGGACAGTTGGCAAATTAACATGGTCATATTCTAGTAGTTCTCAGCATTATAGAATGTGCCAGTTGAGGGAAGATACCTTGCAGTTTAGGGCTTTCCAGGTGGCTCAGTGGTAAAGAATCTGCCTGCCAATGCAGGCGTCTCAGGAGATGGAGCTTCAGTCCCTGAACTGGGAAGATCCCCTGGCATAGGAAATTGCAACCTATTCCAGTATTCTTGCTTGGGATATCCCATGGTTAGAGGAGCCAGGCAGGCTACAGTCCATGGGGTCACAAGCAGTCAGACAGGACCGAGCAACTGAGCACACACACAGGCACCCTGAAGTTTGAACTGATGCATTTCAAGTTCATCATTTCATGGTGCTGTATCCCATGTAGGTCCATGTATGTATAACAATTGTCCAGGACACAAAGCATGGATCTAGCAGTGGCCCCCTACCACCCTGCCCCCTAGTGACCCAACTGGTCAATTTGTAATTCCCATCAGCAGTGTTAGGCTACAGTCCCCTGTTCCCAAGGTGGATACTTCCACCAGGAGATAAAACAAGATTGCCCCCTGCATCAATCTTCTCCTCCCTTGCCTTCTTCTCTACTTCCTTTTTTTTTTTTTTTTTAATGAAGAACTGTGAGAAGTTACCATTCTGGAGGGATCAATGCCAGGATGTACTGACACATGTGGATCCATGCAGTGTAGTAGATCCTTATCCTCTCACCCTGAATCTTCAGAATCTGCAGGTCTAACTTCCAATTCCCATAATGAGCATTTTATTGCTGAGGGTTTTTGATGTTGCAAGAGACTGCTTTGACACTCTTGAGTCCACTTTGCCACCATTATGGCACATTGGGAATGCTAAGAACTTGAAAACACCTAGGAACAGCTCTGAATCAATGAGAGTCCTGTGACAGTCAGAGAGGATGGAAGTAGAATGTCCCATTTCCTTGCCATTCAAGGGGGATAGTTTGGAATCAGCTGTCATAGACTGGGCTCCTAAATTCCCCAATCAAAGGTCAAAGAGCCAATTGACAGTGTTCACTTGGTACTTTGTCTTCTCTGGTTTCACCTCTTTACTCCTTTACCAATGTTCAGTCACTAAGTCACATCCTACTATTTACAACCCCATGGACTGCAGTACACCAGTATCTCTGGTATTCAGTATCACTGGGAGTTTACTCAAACTCTTGTTCATTGAGTCAGTGAGACTAACTAACCATCTCATCCTCTGCCGACCCATTCTTTTGCCTTCAATCTTTCCCATCATCAGGGTCTTTTCCAATGAATCAGCACTTCATATCAGGTAGCCAAATTATTGGAGTTTCAGCTTCAGCCTCAATCCTTCCAGTGGATATTCAGGGTTGATTCCTTTAGGATTGACTAGTTTGATTTTCTTGCTGTCCGAGGGACTTCAAGACACTTCTCCAACACCACAATTCAAAAGCATCAATTCTTTGGCACTTAGCCTTCTTTATGGTCCAACTCTCACATCTGTACATGACTAATGGAAAAATCATAGCTTTGACTATATAGAACTTTGTCAACAAAATGATGTCTTTGCTTTTTAATGTGTTGTCTAGTTTTGTCATGGCTTTCTTACCAAGGAGTAAGCGGCTTTTAATTTCATGTCTACAGTCACCATCATCAGTGATTTTGGAGTCCCCAAAAATGAAATCTGTCACTGTTTCCACTTTTCCCCCTTCTATGTGCCATGAAGTGACGGGACTAGATGCCATCATATAAGTTTTTTGAAAGTTGAGTTTTAAAACAGCTTTTTCACTCTCCTCTTTTACCCTCATCAAGAAGCTCTTTAGTTCCTCTTCACTTTATGCCATTAGAGTAGTATTATCTGCATATCTGAGGTTATTGATATTTCTCCTAGAAATCTTGATTCTGGCTTGTGATTCATCCAGTCCAGCATTTTTCTGGGCTTAATAAGTTCAACAGGGTTACAATATACAGCCTTGGCATACTCCTTTTCCAATCTTGAACCAGTCATTTTTTCCATGTAAGGTTCTAACTGTTGTTTCTTGACGCACATACAGGTTTCTTAGGAGATAGGTAAGGTGGTCTGGTATTCCCATCTCAAGAATTTTCCAGTTTGTCATGATCCACACAGTCAAAGGCTTCAGCATATTCATTCAATCTGAAATAGATTTTTTAAAGAATTCCATTGCTTTTTCTATGACCCCCCAAAATGTCAGCAATTTGGTCTTTGGTTCCTCTGCATTTTCCAAATCCAGCTTGTACATCTGGAATTTATTGGTACACATATTGTTGAAGCCTAAGTTGAAGAATTGTGAACATTACCTTGACAGCATATGAAATAAGCACAATTGTGAGGTAGTTTGTGCATTCTTTGGCTTTGCCCTTCTTCGGGATTGGAATAAAAGTTGACTTTTTCCAGTCCTATGGCCACTGCTGACTTTTCCAAATTTGTTGGCATACTGAATGGAGTGCTTTTGCAGCATCATCTTTTAGGATTTGAAATAGTTCAGCTGGAATTCCATCACCTCCACTGGCTTTGTTTGTTGTAATGCTTCCTAAGGCCCATTTGACTTTACACTCCAGGATGTCTGGCTCTAGGTGAGTGAGCATACATACCACCATGGTTATCCTGGTCATTAACACCCTTTTTGTATTGTTCTGTGTATTCTTGCCAGCTCTTCTTAACCTCTTCTGACTGTTAGGTCCTTATAATTTCTGTCCTGTATTGTCCCCATCTTTGCATGAAATATTCCCTTGGTATCTCTTAATTTCTTTGAGAGATCTCTAGTCTTTCCTTTTCTATTTTTTTCCTCTACCTCATTGCACTGTTCACTTAAAAAGTCTTTCTTATCTGTCCTTGCTATTCTGTGGAACTCTGTATTCAATTGGATATATCCTTCCCTTTCTCCTCTACTTTTTGCTTCTCTTCTTCCTCAGTGACTTATGAAGCTTCTTAGACAACTTCTTTTCCTTCTTGCAATTCATTTTCTTTGGGATCGTTTTGGTCACTGCCTCCTGTACAGTGTTATGAACCTCTGTTGATAGATCTTCAGGCATTCTGTCCACTCAGTCTAATCCCTTGAATCTATTTGCCTCTTCCACTGTGTAATAATAAGGGATTTGATTTAGGTCATACCTGAATGGACTAGTGGTTTCCCTGACTTTCCAATTTAAGTCTGAATTTGGTAATAAGGAGTTCATGATCTGAGCCACAATCAGCTTCCGGTCTTGTTTCCACTGACTGTATAGAGCTTCTCCATCTTTGGCTGCAAAGAATATAATTAATCTGACTTTGGTATTGAACATCCAGTGATATCCATGTATAAAGTCATCTGTTGTGTTGAAAAAAGATGTTTATTATGACTAGTGTGTTCTCTTGATAAAACTTTTAGCTTTTGCCCTGCTTCATTTTGTACTTCAGGGTCAGACTTGCCTGTAACTCCAGGTATCTCTTGATTTTCTACTTTGCATTCCAATCTCCTATGATGAAAAGGACATCTTTTTTTGATATTACTTATAGAAGGTCTTGTAAGTCTTCATAGAACTGGTCAACTTAAGGTTCTTTGGCATCAGCGGTTGGGGGATAGGCTTGAATTACTCTGGTACTGAACGGTTTGCCTTGGAAACGAACCAAAATCATTCTGTTGTTTTTGAAATTGCACCCAACTACTGCAATTCAGACTATTGTTGACTATGAAGGCTACTCAGTTTCTTCTAATGGATTCTTGCCAACATTAATAGATAATGGTGGTTATCTGAAATAAATTTGCCCATTCTGGGCCATTTTAGTTGACTGATTCCTAAAATGTCAGTGTTCACTCTTGCCAACTCCTGTGTGACCACTTCCAATTTACCTTGATTCATGGACCTAACATTCCAGGTTCCTATACAGTATTGTTCTTTATAGCACTAGAGTTTACTTTCTCTTTACCTTCAAAATAAGCCATTAATATCCAGATATTTCTCAATCATAAAAAGAAACAAAATTGTGCCATTTGCAGAGAAGAGGATGGACCAAGAGACTGTCATATAGGGTAAAGTAAGTCAGAAAAACAGATATCATATAATATTATTTATATGTGAAATCTAGAAAAATGATACAGATGAACTTATCTGCAAAGCAGAAATAGACACACAGACATAGGGAAGAAATATATGGATACCAAGGGGACAAGAGAAATGGGATGAACTGGGAGACTGGGATTGGCAAATCTAGTCTGACTCTTTGTGACCCCATGGACTATAGCTTACCAGGCTCCTCAGTCCATGGAATTTTCTGGGCAAGAGTACTGGAGTGAGTTGCCACTTCCTTCTCCAATATATAGATACTGACAACCCACTGTAGAGCACAGGAAACTGTATTCAATGCTCTTTCAGTTCAGTTCAGTCGCTCAGTCGTGTTCAACTCTTTGTGACCTCATGAATCACAGCACGCCAGGCCTCCCTGTTCATCACCATCTGTTGGAGTTCATTCAGACTCACATCCATCGAATCAGTGATGCCATCCAGCCATCTCATCCCGGTCGTCCCCTTCTCCTCCTGCCCTCAGTCCCTCCCAGCATCAGAGTATTTTCCAATGAGTCAACTCTTCACATGAGGTGGCCAAAGTACTGGAGTTTCAGCTTTAGCATCATTCCTTCCAAAGAAATCCCAGGACTGGTCTCCTTTAGGATGGACTGGTTGGATCTCCTTGCAATCTAAGGGACTCTCAAGAGTCTTCTCCAACACCACAGTTCAAAAGCATCAATTCTTCAGCACTCAGCCTTCTTCACAGTCCAACTCCAACATCCCATACATGACCACAGGAAAAACCATAGCCTTGACTAGGTGGATCTTCGTCGGCAAAGTAATGTCTCTGCTTTTGAATATACCATCTAGGTTGGTCATAACTTTTCTTCCAAGGACTAAGCGTCTTCTAATTTCATGGCTGCAGTCACCATCTGCAGTGATTTTGGAACCCAAATATATAAAGTCTGACACTGTTTCCACTGTTTCCCCATCTATTTCCCATGAAGTGATGGGACCGGATGCCATGATCTTCATTTTCTGAATGTTGAGCTTTAAGCCAACTTTTTCACTCTCCTCTTTCACTTTCATCAAGAGGCTTTTTAGTTCCTCTTCACTTTCTGCCATAAGGGTGGTGTCATCTGCCTGTCTGAGGTTATTGATATTTCTTCCAGCAATCTTGATTCCAGCTTGTGTTTCTTCCAGTCCAGCATTTCTCATGATGTACTCTGCATATAAGTTAAATAAGCAGGGTGACAATAT
>SJYF01000049.1:881008-899156 GCA_006410515.1 Procapra przewalskii
CTCAGATCATGAACTCCTTATTACCAAATTCAGACTCAAATTGAAGAAAGTAGGGAAAACTGCTAGACCATTCAGGTATGACCTAAATCAAATCCCTTATGATTATATAGTGCAAGTGAAAAATAGATTTAAGAGCCTAGATCTGATAGATAGAGTGCCTGATGAACTATGGAATGAGGTTCATAACACTGTACGGGAGACAGGGATCAAGACCATCCCCATGGAAAAGAAATACAAAAAAGCAAAATGGCTGTCTGGGGAGGCCTTACAAATAGCTGTGAAAAGAGAAGTGAAAAGCAAAAGAGAATAGGAAAGATATGAACATCTGAATGCAGAGTTCCAAACAATAGCAAGGAGAGATAAGAAAGCCTTCCTCAGCGATCAATGCAAAGAAATAAAGGAAAACAAGAAATGGGAAGACTAGATCTCTTCAAGAAAATTAGAGATACCAAGGGAACATTTCATGCAAAGATGGGCTCAATAGAGGACAGAAATGGTATAGACTTAACAGAAGCAGAAGATATTAAGAAGAGGTGGCAAGAATACACAGAACTGTACAAAAAAGATCTTCATGACTAAGATAATCACAATCGTGTGGTCACTCTCCTAGAGCCAGACATCCTGGAATGTAAAGTCAAGTGGGCCTTAGAAAGCATCTCTACGAACAAAGCTAGTGGAGATGATGGAATTCCAGTTGAGCTATTTCAAATCCTGAAAGATGATGCTGTGTAAGTGCTGCACTCAATATGTCAGCAAATTTGGGAAACTCAGCAGTGGCCATAGGACTGTAAAAGGTCAGTTTTCCTTTCAATCCCAAAGAAAGGCAATGCCTAAGAATGCTCAAACTACAACACAGTTGCACTCATCTCACATGCTAGTAAAGTCATGCTCAAAATTCACCAAGCCAGGCTTAAACAATATGTGAAACGTGAACTTCTAGATGTTCAAGCTGGTTCTACAGAAGCCAGAGGAACCAGAGATCAAATTCCCAACATCTGCTGGATCATGGACAAAGCAAGAGAATTCCAGAAAAACATGTATTTCTGCTTTATTGACTATGCCAAAGCCTTTGACTGTGTGGATCACAATAAACTGTGGAAAAATCTGAAAGAGTTGGGAATACCAGACCACCTAACCTGCCTCTTGAGAAACCTATATGCAGGTTAGGAAGCAATAGTTAGATCTGGACATGGAACAACAGACTGGTTCCAAATAGGAAAAGGAGTATGTCAAGGGTATATATTGTCACCCTGCCTATTTAACTTTTATGCAGAGTATATAATGAGAAATTCTGGGCTGGGAGAAGCACAAGCTGGAATTAAGATTGGAGAAATATCAATAACCTCAGATACACAGATGACACCACCCTTATGGCAGAAAGTGAAGAGGAACTAAAAAGCCTCTTGATGAAATTGAAAGAGTTGGCTTTAAGCTCAACATTAGGAAACTAATATTATGGCATCTGGTCCCTTCACCTCATGGGAAATAGAAGGGGAAACAGTGGAAGCAGTGTGAGACTTTATTTTGGGGGGCTCCAAAATCACTGCAGTTGGTGATTGCAGCCATAAAATTAAAAGATGCTTACTCCTTGGAAGGAAAGTTTTGACCAACCTAGATAGCATATTCAAAAGCAGACACATTACTTTGCCAACAAAGGTCATCTAGTCAAGGCTATGATTTTTCCAGTAGTCATGTATGGATGTGAGAGTTGGACTGTGAAGAAAGCTGAGCACCGAAGAATTGATGCTTTTGAACTGTAGTGTTGGAGAAGACTCTTGGACTGCAAGGAGATCCAACCAGTCCATCCTAAAGGAGATTGGTCCTGGGTGTTCTTTGGGAGGACTGATGCTGAAGCTGAAACTGCAATACTTTGGCCACCTCATGTGAAGAGTTGATTCATTTGAAAAGACTCTGATGCTGGGAGGGATTGGGGGCAGGAGGAGAAGGGGACGACAGAGGATGAGATGGCTGGATGGCATCATCAAGGTGATGGCCATGAGTCTGAGTAAATTCCGAGAGTTGGTGATGAACAGGGAGGCCTGGTGTGCTGCGATTTTGGGATCACAAAGAGTTGGACATGACTGAGTGACTGAACTGAAGGAGAAGAATTCTAGGTTAAGTGCATAGAAGTCCAAATTAAACACGGAAACACTGGGTTACGGTCCCTCAGTCAACTCCCAGAGTTGAGCCAGTTTACACACACAGAACTCCACTTGAGGACGGATCCTGCTCTACTGCCCAAGTCAGTGCTGTTCTCCTTTCTCTCTGTTGTTCCCACAGGACTAATGGCCATGTTACAGGAAAAGAGAGATATTACTTTTGAGAGATTACTGGACACTATCTTCTAACTGAAATTAATTCTTGGAGACACAGAACATCATTGTGTCTATCATTTAGATAGGAGCCTATGGAGGTGAGGTGATCAGTGTAATTTTTTCCAGATAAATCTTATAGTTTAGTTTTTCTAATAAACATATTTTGTGATTTCCCCATTCCCAAAAGGCTTAATTGTAATAGACCTACTAAGCAACTGGCAGAAATTCCATATTAGTTCCCCAATTTATGGAGTGAGGTCTCTTAATGGTGGGAAAAACCAAGTGGAAATCTTTAGAATGGCCTTTTCCTAAGACAAAAGTATACCAAAGCCATATGCATCCCTGGAGGAATTTCAAGGATTGCCATCATCAAGGACTTAAAGGATTCACTATGGTGATTTCCACCATGGCATTTCAGCTCACCTGTTTGGCCTGTGCAGAAAATAGATCTTGGAGAACAAGTGAGGGTTATCATAAGCTTAATCAAGTGGTAGATTCCAAGTGTAGCTGTTTTTCTCCATGTTATTTCATTGCTGGAGCAAACCAGCATATCCCCTAAAACTGCTTCAGAGCCATTGATGGCAGATGTCCTTTGCTGAATATTTGTTGTTAAATACTGCCTTCAGCTGGCAAGGCCAGCAATGCTATTATCCTTACTGTTCCACCTACAAGATATATGAACTCCCAGCCCTGAATTATAATTTACTCCCTGGGTACCTTGATTGTCTTTTTCTTCCATGAGATATCATACTGGTTCATTACACAGATATTATGCCAATTGGACCTGGTGAGCAGGAAGTAGCAATTATACCTGATATATTAGACATCTATGTGTCAGTGGCAAATATATAAAAAATCTCAGGGGCTTGTTATCTTAATTACATTTCTAGGGGTCCATTGGCATGCTGCAATCCATGGGGTCTCAAAGAGTTGGACATGACTGAGTAAATGAACAACAGTTGGTATGGGAAATATTAAAATATCCCTTCCAAGGTGAATAATAAGTAGCAGATCTGGCTCTCCTACAAAAAAAGAAGGACAATAGATAATGGGCCTCCATGAAATATGGAGATAATATATTTCTAATTTTTTATGCTACTGTGACTCATTACCAAATGACTAACAAACTATTTTGAGTGAGGCACAAGAATAAGAGACGACTTTGCAACAGGTGTGGCCTGCCATGCAAATTGTATAACTCTTGGACCATATGATCTAAAAAATTCAATAATGCTGGAAGTTTGATACCTTTAGCAGGTTTCTTTAGGTTAAACACAGCATGTGCATTAGGTGTTTGGAACAAAACCCTGATATCCTCTACACATAACTACTGTCAATTTGAGAAACAGCTTTTGGTTTACTAATGGGGTTTTTTTTAGACACACTGGATGTGTATCCATGACTCACCAAGTTACCCAGGCAACATGAGGTAACCCTGTGAATGCTCACAAAATAGTGACTTCTGCTCAGATTGTACTAACCAAATGTATAGGATTACTCATTCTGTGGGTGCCAGTCAACCTTTTTCCACTCTTCTCCATGCTCAATGGGCTCATGAACAAAGAGATATGGAGATTTTGCACAGATGTAGCAATCATGAATTGATATTGTCTGACCCTTGAAGCTATAAATTTGAGGATGTCAAACATGCATTCCATGGAGTTGCAATGAATCAGACATAACTGAGAGACTGAACTGAACAAGTAGTCCATTACCCACTGGAAGTAGTATATACAAGATTAGGCTTGCACAGAGTCTAAAGGCACAAGTTAGTTGCATGAAAAAGTGGCCCAAATGACCTTGGTCCCCACCACTACATTGCCTTCACTTTTGAAGCCCGTACTAATGATCTTATAGACATGTCTCTATGAAGATGTGTCTCATATGACTGAAGAAGAAAAACAATTCTCTTTTGGATGGTTCTGTAAGATATCCAGGCACCATCTGAAGGTGGGCAGTTGTAGTACTATAGCCCAATTCTGGGACATCTCAAAGGACAATAATGAAGAGAGGTCCTTCCTGACGGCAGAATATTGGGCATTGTATTTAGTTGTTCATTCTGCCAGAAGCAGATGATCAGAGACACCAGTCTTTAGCAACTCATTGGTTCTGGTTAATAATTTGGCTGGGTGGTGAGAGTTTGGTAGGAATATGACTAATATAGCTGGTGACAGGGAAATCTGAGGAAGAGGCATGTGGATATACCACTATTCATGGTGAGTGGGAAGATATTTCTATGCTATATGACTGCTCATGACATGGTGACCTCAGTTGAGGAAGATTTGAAAAGCAAGTGGATAAAAGTACCCATTCTTTGAATACAAGTCAATTTCTTCCTCTAGCTACTTCTCTCATTGCCTGGTGAACTCTTGACCAGATTGACCATGGTGGCAAGGAATGGATATACATAAGCGTAGCGATATAGACATTCAACCATAAGGGCAGCCTGACTACAGCTTCTGCTGATTGTCCACTCTGTCAGATATAGAGAATAAAACTGGGTCCCCCACAATAAAACTGGATCCTCAAGTTGATCAGCCAGCTATGTTGGACAGCTTCCATCACAGAAAAAAGAGAACTTTACTCTTGCTAGAATAGACACTTCCTGCCAGAATAGGGATTCCTTGGTAACTCAGAGTCTGCCTGCAATACAGGAATCAAGGATCCAGGAATCAAGGATCAGAAAAGGGAGTAGTCCCACTCACTGTTAAACCAACTGATCTACTAATAAAAGTTTTAATGTCCCATCCCCATGATCTTAGGTCTTGCTGGCTTAGAGGCCCTAGATCCAAAGGTAAGGTTGTATCCACAAAGATGCAACAGTAATTTCACTACCTGGAAGCTTAGAATGCCACCTGGATGTATTAAGCTTTGTTGTTGTTGTTGAGTTGCTAAGCTGTGTCCAACTCTCTGCAACCCCGTGTATGGCAGCATGCCAGGCTTCCTAGCTCCTGGTCCTTCACATTAGGCTCTGCATGCCTCTGAATTACTAGGCAAAGATGACAGTTGTTACACTGTCATCTTTGCTGATATTGATTGGTTGCTGATACTGATTACCACAGGGTAACTGGGTGCTCACTACACAATGGGAGTGAGGAAAGGTGTGTCTAGAATACAGAATATTCCCCAGGATGCCTCTTAGTATAATAATGTCCTACAAATAAAGTCAATGGAAAACTATAATCATTCAATTCAATTCAGTTCAGTCACTCAGTCGTGTCCATTTACAGCAGCATGCCAGGCCTCCCTGTCCATCACCAACTCCTGGAGTTTACTCAAAATTATGTCTATTAATTTCAGATAAGACTGCTAATGGCCCAGTCCCTTGAGGAATGAAATTGCGTAATTCCACAGGCACATAGCCATGACCTGCTGAAGTGCTTCTTTAAAGGGTATTTAGAATTGGTAAGGAAGAAAGTAGTTTTAAATACATCTGTAACCATGTGACCATTTGCAGAAATGAGGATTGTATAACAAGTATGTGTATTACTCATTTTGTTATAAGAGTGTGTGTGGGGGGTATATATATACATATGTATATATGTATGTATATTGTTTAGTCACAAAGTCATGTCCAACTCTTTTGTGACCCCATGGACTGTAGCCCATCAGGCTCCTCTGTCCATGCAATTTTTCATGCAAGAGTACCTGAGTAGATTGCCATTTCCTTCTGCAGGGAATCTTCCTGACCCAGCAATCAAGCCTGTGTCTCCTACACTGCAGGCAGATTTTTACCACTGAGCCACCAGAGGAGCCTGTGTGTGTGTATGTGTGTGTGTTATATGTTGTATATACATATATATGTGTGTATTATACACACTTAATACTTTCTTCCATATTTTATTCCCTTGTCATCTAAGAGGCATGAATAATTAACTTATAGCTCAGTGTTTATTAAAAAGCATCACGTCAAGACTTTGTATCCTCTTCTAGAGAGAGAATTAGCCAGTTTGTGGACTTAGGCAGGATAGTTGTACCATGTTTTATGGAAGTATGACTTTGTTATTCTTAGTTATTATCTTTATTTAAGAATTTGTTTAAAAGAGATGTGTGTGCATGCCCCAGTTGATGGGGTTGGGTGTGGTGGGGAGGGGGTTGACTGTGACTGTTTAAAGTTTTAACTTGTTAGGCTGTTGCCCCCTCAGTTAACCAAACATTAATTTAGGTGTTGTAGTGAAGACATGGATGAGGGCTATCTCCTCACCGCCGCCCTTCCTGACCTTCAACGTGGGATGGCGCCTCTAGGCCCTCCTGCGCCTGTGTAGCCACCACTCCTTGGGTGTGGGGTTGCTCCTCCCGGTTGCCACCCTGCCCTTGGGCTTGGGGTTGCTCCTCCCAGCCATGGCCCTTGGCCTCAGACACAGGGTGGCTCCTCTCGGCCGTTCCTATGCCTTTGCAGCCTGGCACGTTGAAGGTCAGGAAGGGCGGCAGTGAGGAGATACCCCTCATCCAAGGTAAGGATCAGCGGCTGTGCTTTGCTGGAGCAGCCGTGAAGAGATACCCCATGCCCAAGCTTAAGAGAAACCCAAGTAAGATGGTAGGTGTTGCAAGAGGGCATCAGAGGGCAGACACACTGAAACCATACTCACAGAAAACTAGTCAATCTAATCACACTAGGACCACAGCCTTGTCTAACTCAATGAAACTAAGCCATGCCCATGGGGCAAACCAAGATGGGCATGTCATGGTGGAGAGGTCTGACAGAATGTGGTCCACTGGAGAAGGGAATGGCAAACCACTTCAGTATTCTTGTCTTGAGAACCCCATGAACAGTATGAAAAGGCAAAATGATAGGATACTGAAAGAGGAACTCCCCATGTCAGTAGGTGCCTGATATGCTACTGGAGATCAGTGGAGAAATAAATCTAGAAAGAATGAAGAGATGGAGCCAAAGCAAAAGTGATACCCAGCTGTGGATATGACTGGTGATAGAAGCAAGATCCAATGCTGTAAAGAGCAATATTGCATAGAAACCTGGAATGTCAGCCCATGAATCAAGGCAAATTGGAAGTGGTCAAACAGGAGATAGCAAGAGTGAACATCGACATTCTAGGAATCAGTGAACAAAAATGGACTGGAATGGGGGAATTTAATTCAGATGACCATTATATCTATCAGGGTCAACAAAAGAGTCCGAAATGCAGTACGTGGATGCAATCTCAAAAACAACAGAATGATCTCTGTTTGTTTCCAAGGCAAACCATTCAATATCACAGTAATCCAAGTCCATGCCCCAACCAGTAACACAGAAGAAGCTGAAGCTGAATGGTTCTATGAAGATCTACAGACCTTTTGGAAATAACATCTAAAAAAGAAGTCTTTTTCATTATAGTGGACTGAAATGCAAAAGTAGGAAGTCAAGAAACAGCTGGAGTAACAGGCAAATTTGGCCTTAGAATACGGAATGAAGCAGGGCAAAGACTAATAGAGTTTTGTCAAGAAAATGCACAGGTCATAGCAAACACCCTCCTCCAACAACACAAAAGACTCAACACATGGACATCATCAGATGTTCAACACCGAAATCAGATTGATTATATTCTTTGCAGCCAAAGAGGGAGAAGCTCTATACTGTCAGCAAAAACAAGACTAGGAGGTGACTGTGGCTTAGATGATGAACTCCTTATTGCAAATTCAGACTTAAATTGAAGAAAGTAGAGAAAACCACTAGACCATTCAGGTATGACCTAAATCAAATCCCTTATGAATATACAGTGGAAGTGAGAAATAGATTTAAGGGCCTATATCTGATAGATAGAGTGCCTGATGAACTATGGAATGAGGTTCATGACATTGTACAGGAGACAGGGATCAAGACCATCCCCATGGAAAAGAAATGCAAAAAAGCAAAATAGCTGTCTGGGAAGGCCTTACAAATAGCTGTGAAAAGAAGAGACGTGAAAAGCAAAGGAGAAAAGGAAAGATATAAGCATCTGAATGCAGAGTTCCAAAGAATAGCAAGAAGAGAGAAGATTTTTCAGTGATCAATGCAAAGAAACAGAGGGAAAGAACAGAATGGGAAAGACTAGAGATCTCTTCAAGAAAATTAGAGATACCAAATGAACATTTCATGCAAAGATGGCTCGATAAAGGACAGAAATGGTCTGGACCTAACAAAAGCAGAAGATATTAAGAAGAGATGGCAAGAATACACAGAAGAATTGTACAAAAAGGATCTTCATGAGCTGGATAATCACGATGGTGTGATCACTCATCTAGAGCCAGACATCCTGGAATGTGAAGTCAAGTGGGTCTTAGAAAGCATCACTACAAACAAAGCTAGTGGAGGTGATGGAATTCCAATGGAGCTGTTTCAAATCCTGAAAGATGATGCTGTGAAAGTGCTGCACTCAATATGCCAGCACATTTGGAAAGCTCAGCAGTGGCCACAGGACTGGAAAAGGTCAGTTTTCCTTCCAATCCTAAAGAAAGGCAATGCCAAAGAATGCCTCACATTTGCATTCACCTCACATGCTAGTAAAGTAATGCTCAGAATTCTCCAAGCCAGGCTTCAGCAGTATGTGAACCGTGAACTCCCTGATGTTCAAGCTGGTTTTAGAAAAGGCTGAGGAACCAGAGATCAAATTGCCAACATCTGCTGGATCATGGAAAAAGCAAGAGAGTTCCACAAAAAACATCTATTTCTGCTTTCTTGACTATGCCAAAGCCTTTGACTGTGTGGATCACAAGAAACTGTGGAAAATTCTTCAAGAGATGGGAATACCAGACCACCTGACCGGCCTCTTGAGAAACCTATATGCAGTTCAGGAAGCAACAGTTAGAACTGGACCTGGAACAGCAGACTGGTTCCAAATAGGAAAAGGGGTACGTCAAGGCAGCATATTGTCACCCTGCTTATTTAACTTATACGCAGAGTACATCATGAGAAATGCTGGACAGGAAGAAACACAAGGTGGAATCAAGATTGCCAGGAGAAATATCAATAACCTCAGATATGCAGATGACACTACCCTTATGGCAGAAAGTGACAAGGAACTAAAAAGCCTCTTGATGAAAGTGAAAGAGGAGAGTTTCAAAGTTGGCTTATAGCTCAACATTCAGAAAACGAAGATTATGGCATCTGGTCCCATCACTTCATGGGAAATAGGTGGGGAAACAGTGGAAACAGTGTCAGACTTTATTTTGGGGGGCTCCAAAATCACTGCAGATGGTGACTGCAGCCATGAAATTAAAAGACACTTGCTCCTTGGAAGAAAAGTTATGACCAACGTAGATAGCATATTCAAAAGCAGAGACATTACTTTGCTGACTAAGGTCCATCTAGTCAAGGCTATGGTTTTTCCAATAGTCATGTATGGATGTGAGAGTTGGACTGTGAAGACAGCTGAGAGCCAAAGAATTGATGCTTTTGAACTGTGGTGTTGGAGAAGACTCTTGAGAGTCCCTTGGACTGCAAGGAGATCCAACCAATCTTCTGAAGGAGATGAGCCCTGGGATTTCTTTGGAAGGAATGTTGCTGAAGCTGAAACTCCAGTACTTTGGTCACCTCATGCGAAGTGTTGACTCATTGGAATGGACTTTGATGCTAGGAGGGATTGGGGCAAGAGGAGAAGGGGACGACCGAGGATGAGATGGCTGGATGGCATCACTGACTGGATGGACGTGAGTCTGAGTGAACTCCTGGAGTTGGTGTTGGGCAGGGAGGGCTCTCGTGCCGTGATCCTTGTGGTCACAAAGAGTCAGACACAAGTGAGCGACTGAACTGAGTGAGGATATTTTTTTACATGTGATTAAATTCCATAGTCCATTGTCTTTAAGTGACATTTTTCCAGTTAATCTGGGTGAGCCTTGTTCAATCTATTGAAAAGCCTTAAGAGCAACTTTCTTGAAGAAGAAATTGGCTGTAGAAAACACCTTCAATTATACCTGAGGGCCATCTTGCCCTTGCTGTGGCTTCTGGCTTTTGGGGTTTCCTTGCTGGTCCCCACATATATATGAAAATTCTTTGAAACAAATCTCTTAAAATATATTTCTTATTGCTCCGTCTCATTGGTTGTACTCTAGCCAAAACATGGACAGAGTTACATTTCATGTAAAAGACATCTCATATTTTTCTATAGTAGAAGTCAGAAGTTCCATAATTCAAATGAGCAACATTTATAATGTTATGAAGTAAATAAATAATGCCACATGACTTTTACCTTAATTCAAATTTTACTTCAATATAAAGAGCACATAACATTAAAAGGATTCAATTTATAAATATTTGTCTAGGGCTTTTGCATGTAACCATATTTGAAATTGTCTCCAATTTGTCTTTAATTTTGAGATGTATCTTTGAGAAATAAAGTTTATACTCTTAGAATGTAAATAGAAAGAGACATTACAATGGGAACAAGGCATAGAAAGGAGCAGGGAGCAATTTAAGGTGAGTGAGTTCAAGTGGAGGGAGTAGGTGTGTGGGTAGCATGAAAGGAGGCTGGAAAGATAAACCCAATGAAGATCTGTATGTTATGTTATATATACACATATGCATTATGATGTCTTTGCTAAGTCTGGGATCAATATTTATACTGCTTTTTTTCTGTGTAGAAAATTCTGCATAGGATCTGATCATTTCACTAAATTTACACGTATATAGTTTCCTTTTTTTAAAAAATAAGATTCTCAATTGATCAAAAGTTGTTTAACAGAGTGGGGATAATGCTCAAAATTTAAAATTATTTTTTGGTTTACTCTTTCACTAATGATCATAAACAGAATGTTTAGTTAACCAACTAATCATTTAAAATGTAATTGTTTCTATAGACATCTGGGGACATATTCTAAAGAATTATGATCTTTAATATACACACATTAAAACTGAGACTGTATGTTCTTTTGAATCTTTATCACCAGTGTTTTTGAGTCTGGACATTCCAATACACGTTTTAATCATTCACCCTTTATATCCTGAGGTTTTTACTCTTCATACATTCCTTTTTTCTTTACTTTTGCTATTGCAAAATTGCTGCTGAATTATCCATTAACTTTTCTCAGCAACTGCACTTCCTTAAAAAAAAAAAAAAAATCCCATGCTAGCTCAAGGCAAAATGAGCAAAGATTGTCAGTGTTTTCAGCAGCTCCATTACATAACAAACAGAGAAAGAAAATTAGGCTTAAAGAAGATTAAAGCACAAGCAAAACAAGATCTTTGGCAGGAATATTTCTGCTGAAAGTTAATGTGTTCTGAAATGCAAAGTCACTTTGCTATACTGATGAGGCTCTTTCTTATAATTAAACATCAACAACACAATTAGTATATATTATTTTTGTTTTAAGAATGTATCTGAAGGAATATAACTGAGGAAAAGGGCTTCCCTGGTGGCTCAGATGGTAAAGAACACACATGCAATGCAGGAGACCTGGGTTCAATCCCGGGGTTTGGAAGATCCTCTGGAGAAGGAAATGACAACACACTCCGGTATTCTTACCTAGAGAACTCCATGGACATAGGAGCCTGGTGGGCTATAGTCCATGAGGTCACAAAAAGTTGGCCACAATTGAGAGACTAACACACACACACACACACACACACACACACACAAAACTAAAGGAAAAAAAGAATGTAGTAAGACAGAAGACTAGAAGGAAACAAAGCATGAAATAAATAGAGAGGAAATCTTAAAATTCTTTCTACTTATCAGCGCCTATTTTTAAAAGTATTGGAGGGGAAAAAAAAAGGTTTTGAAATAGTATTATTCAGTCCCTGGCAACTCAATGCATAATTCAGTCTGTCTCACAATAGACTATCGGATGCACAGGGATCATTTTGAATGTTATCTTCTCAAACAGCAATTTTGCCTTCTGGAAAGCTAATTTCAAATAGATTAGGATGCCTTTGCAGACTATCAATAATAACAGCTGATGAAAAAAGAGACAAAGAGGGAGTGAGGGATGGGGGAAGGGAGGAGGGAAGATAAAGGAAGGAAGTTCGTTAATTTACAGAGCCTAGGTTTCTAGGCCAAGTTCTCAATTTGACTTGAATTCCTATTTTCTCTACTTGTATATGTGTCATCAAGTTTGACACACTTTTGTGCCATCTGTATTCTATGTTTATACCAAGTCTAAACAATGGCTTTAGAAAGATTCACATAAGCATGTGAAGTTTATATTTAGATCCATGATAATGTTCATACCTTAAGATTCATTAATATCTCTCTTGGAAGATGAACCTAAGGGAATGTTAAAGACCTTGAAAAGTATATACTCATTAAGCCAGCTATTACAGTAGACTTATTTTTAATAGGAAAAATTTGAAAGAAAAATAGCTAGGAATCAGGGAACAGTTAGTAAACTGTAGAACATTAATTCAGGGGAATAGTATGCCCTTACTGCTGCTGCTGCTAAGTCGCTTCAGTCGTGTCCGACTCTGTGTGACCCCATAGACGGCAGCCCACCGGGCTCCCCCGTCCCTGCGATTCTCCCGGCAAGAACACTGAAGTAGGTTGTCACTTCCTTCTCCAATGCATGGAAGTGAAAAGTGAAAGTGAAGTCATTCAGTCATTTTTGACTCTTCGCGACTCCATGGACTGCAGCCCACCAGGTTCCTCTGTCCATGGGATTTTCCAGGCAAGAGTACTGGAGTGGGGTGCCATTGCCTTCTCCGTGCCCTTACTAAAATGGTTATTATTGACACTAGGTAGCAAAATGTTTATGCTAAGGTCACATTCAGAAAAAATTCAGAAAACAAAACAAACCTCTGCCACAGCTTTAACTAGTTAAAAAGCCATACACATGTGGGAACAAGCATAAGGGGCAATGATGGCTTTAAAGCAACTGTTGTGTTTGAGTATTGGAAGAGTAAGTAATACTTTAAAATGTCCCTTTTTCTGCAATGTAGACTTTAAAATAAAGCACAACATGAGAGTTCTGAGTTAAGTTTTATATTTTTATATCGGGGAGCCAAATAAGTACTATATAGCCTAGGAGACAGCCTCATAAATACCTCTGAGGGACTGCTCCCAAGGGCTGGGGGAGTATATATGTCTGATTTTGTATATATGTGATTTTGATGAAGGGGGAATACATGCAATTCAGCGCATATTTTGGTAAAAGTTTGCTGCTAGTCATGAGGAGCAGACATCTCTGTTGATTTTTAATGCTCATGTTAATGGTTTGTTAATACTATGATTTGTTAATAATTTGTTAATACTAATGTTAATTATTTTAATATGAGGAAATACAAGAAATTGAGCTCATAAAATCTTCTGAAAATATCTAACTACCTTAAGGCCTGTTCTTCCAGTTTTTTTTTCTAGAGTTCGTAGTGTCTCATTCCTGATCTGCACCCTGAACTCCTTTCAGGGGTTGTAGAAAATCAACAACTGCCGTGGCTAGTGACTCCATCCTTATAGAGGCAGACAGAAAGGGATAACTTTTAGTTGGCAGCAATAAATGAAAATGAAAGTTTTAACCCATGTGGATTTTTCAGAATGTTAATTTCTAAAAGGATTGTTGATATTTTGATTAGCAGATCTCTCTCTTTGCTTTTACTTCTCTTTCAGTTTAATCACATATTTCATCTTTTGGTCACTTGTCAACTGTTACTGTTTGGATTTTTGGTATTTATTCTCAAACTCCAGATTCCTTATGCACCTCAACTCTCACTTAGTAACATGTATTTATTTAGGTTCAAATGATATTGTTAAGGAAGAAAGAAAAGCGACTGGAAGAAAGCAAAGGAAAAGAGAAAAAGAGAGAAGCCTGCTATGATGCAGACTCTTAATGGCACAAAATGAAGTTAAGGCAGACATACTCCCTTGCCAATATAAAATATTAAAAATAAAAACAATATAACATTGTTTGATAACAGTGTAAGATAGACATTAAAAATTAATTATACATATACTTATAGTAGATAAGCTCCATGAAAAAGTAGGATACAGGAAGAATACACACACACACACACACACACACACACACACACAAACACATGTCTATACACATACAGACACCACAGAAACATAGTTTGGGTTCAGAGCAGGTATCCACAAATATCTGATAGTTAAGTTCATTTATAAAAAGATAGATGGAAATTACCCAGGTGAAAGAAACTTGTGTGGCAAAGATATTAAAAAAAAAAAAAAGAAGGTGAGGAAATGATTCCCTGGTAATTTAGGAAGTATGAAAAACTCATAATCTGAGACTGTAATGAAGGCCAAAGAGTAAGGGAGAATGTGGTGTTCTTACGTGATCTTTTGTTCCAGAGTGAAATTAAGGATATTTGCCAAGGAAAGCCACTGAAATAGCTTATGCAAGAAAATGAGAGCAGATTCATGTGTTCTAAGGCTTTCTGGAAGTTTTGTGGAGAATCATTTGGAAGTAAGCAACAGTGCGTGTGGACAGATCCACTGGAAAGATACTGCAGGAGACACAGGAATCCCAGTGGCTTACATCAGGTGCTGGCCCTGAGGTAGAGAAATCTGTACTGAAGAAATATTTTTGAGACAGAATTCATTAGACTCAGTGATTGACTAATGTGAAAGCAAAGGAATTCGAGTCTAAACCGAGAACCTGATGTTATGGTTAATATTACAAATCAAGGAAGGAGAATGGGGAGAAGTGGTAGAGGTGTAGAAATAATTTTTTAAAGGCATACATGAAGAAGGAAGTTTGCAATTAGAGTGTGATCCAGGAATTTCTGTCCACTCCCTTCTGAAAGGAGGAATTTTTGTTGCAATGAAATAGACAGAGGAAATTACACATTCCCCTAACAATCCCTTTGAACCATCACAAGAAACATATTCCAGAATGCATAATTCCACGTCAAAGGCCCAGGGAAATCTCAGAATGGAAGTAACACAAATTAAGTATTTGGATGACCAAAAAATTTGTTCAGGTTTCTCCATAAAATGTTATGGAAAAACCTGAAGAAACTTTTTAGCCAAACTCAATGCTAAGATTGAAGTTATACATAATTTGATCTGACAACACTGTACTGGACAAAATCCCTCAGACTTCAGCCTCTAGACAGCATGTGATAACGGAATTCGGAGGTTTCTCCACAACAGAATCTACTCACTTAGTCCCCAGCCTTTAAGCCTCTTTCAGTTCTACAGCCTCACTGCCCCCACCCTCCCCACAAAGCCCGAGGTCACTTTATTAATCTGTCCTTTCCTTCGGGCTTCAAAAATGGGATGGGCTCCAATCCATGAATGAGGTCCTTGGGACCTTCCTTTGTTCTTTCCAGGCAAGAATACTGGAGTGGGTTGCCATTTCCTTCTTCAGGGGATCTTCCCAACCCAGGGATTGAATGCTGGGTCTCTTGTATTGCAGACAGACTCTACCGTCTGAGCCACCAGAGAAGAATGGTATGCCATTACTTTCTATGGAAATATTTTTTAATATAAAACTTCCTTTATTAGAAAAGACTAACATATTTATTCAGCTGAGTTCATGACAATCTTGGATACTTATCAAATATTGTGAAGAACACATGTTTTCATTGAATCAGAATTCTTACTAAACTAACTCGGAGTTCTCTGTCAGGAGGGAGAGGAGGGTAGATGCTGGACTGAGTGAACTGGCAGTTAATGAAAGACGAGGAGATAGAAATAAGGATTATAGTCAGGACATGTTGCATATATTCATGATGGAAAGGAAAGCAAACAGTCGTTAGATGGTAAAATCTCAATTCTGGGAGGCTTTTAAAGTCTCAATAGAAGTCACTAGATTAAATATAAATTAATATAAGAATGACTATAAATATAAATGAATATAAAATTAAATATAAATGAATATAAGAATAAAATTCATAAGAACAGATAATGACATACAAAAAATGGTAACAATCAATAGACCAGAGAAACTGGAAGTAAAGGGAATAAGAAAAGAGATTGGGACTCAGGGCAAAAATGAAAGATTCCCTGGTTAGGAAGTGGGACACAATTTTGACAGAAGTGTGTGATGGCAACCCACTCTGGTGTTCTTGCCTGGAGAATCCCAGGGACGGGGGAGCCTGGTGGGCTGCCGTCTCTGGGGTTGCACAGAGTCGGACACAACTGAAGCGACTTAGCAGCAGCAGTGTGTAAATTAAAGCTAGCAGGTGCTGCAAAGGTAATTGGAAGTTTTGTTGCTTTATGTATTTTATTTATTTGAGCGAAATATGATAAAATGTCAAGCACTAAGAATGGATGAAATTTGAAAATGTCGTTGTGTTATTCAAGAAAGCTAATGAGAAAAATTTGATGATATACTATAATGGACTGAGTGTTTACGCCCTGCATACCTCACCGTGCCTACCCCACCCCCCACGCCCGGCCCCAACCTCCTTTCCTCCCCATTCATGTGTTGAAACCTATTGCACAATGTGATAGTGTTAGGAGGTGGGATCCTTGGGAGCTGACTAGGTCATGAAGGCAGAATTCTCATGAATGGAATACGCGTTCTTATGAAGGAGACCCCAGAGAGAAACCCTGTCTCTTCTGCCATGTGAGATTAAAGTGAAAAGATAACCGTCAATGTGCAAGCAGGCCCTCACCAGACTCTGAACATGTGGGTACCATAATCCTGAGCTTCCTAACTTTTAGCACTTTGAGAAATAATTGCTTATAATTTATATGCCATCCAGTTTATGATGTATTTGGTAGAGCAGCCTGGACAGATGAAGAGAGATATTAAAGGGTTACTGAAGGCCAAGCTGAGGTTGGTGACCATAAATTTTCAGGTTTACACAGAATATCTGCCTGTTCATGTGAGATTCCACAGCAGCCAGCAGCTATTCTATGCAATGTAGAGAAAAATATATTAACTATTAAAGTAGTATAGGAGTGAATTTGCCTTGTTCCAACAACAAAATAATCTCCCTGACTTAACACATTTTCCTATAATCTACCATACTTATATTATACAATATTATATATGACCTTTTCAAAGTGGTAAAATATGTCTACTTTATCAAACATCTCTGTGACTTAACAATGGTAGCATTCTCTTTGCAGCCTCTTCATGACTCAGTGCCTACCTTTGTAGTTTCTGAGCATATACTTTGCATACATTTATTATAGGACTTATTATACAGTATTATAATGATCTCTTTTATTTGCTTTACTTTCTATTAGATAGTTCATTTCTTAAAGTTCAGAATTTCTACTTCCAATTTTGTATTCTTAGTATGGAGCACCAGGCCTGAGCTTTCAAGAAATGCTTGTTCAACAAAAATGAATGAATCTGTGCTCTACAGTAGAAATACCTAAGTCAGAAATTCTTAAAATACTTTATCCAAGCTTCTTCATATAAAACCTGTGTATGCTTAGTTGCTCAGCTGTGTTCAAGTCTTTGTGACCCTACACTGTAGCCCTCCAGGCAAGAATACTTGAGTGGGTTGCCATGCCCTCTTCCAGAGGATCTTCCCGACCCAGTGACCAAACACAGGTCTCCCACATTGCACGCAGATTCTTTACCATCTGAGTCACCAGCGAAACCCAAGAATACTGGAGTGGGTAGCCTATCCCTTCTCCAAGGGATCTTCCTGAACCAGGGATCAAACCCAGGTCTCATGCAGTGCAGGTAGATTCTTTACCAGCTGAGCCACCAGGGAAAGCCCCTGGTATTTAAAATCTACCTATTTCCAAATACTGGGCTAAAAATAGTTTTAAGTAGTGTTTTTATTGTGAAATTACAATTCAAATGGACATATATTCTGGTAAATAAAACATTTTTCTCTATTATAATTTTTATTCCTGAACATGAGTATAAACTATTATGAGTAGTGTAGCAATTGCTATGCTATTTATCAGCCTCACTGACAATATAATACTATTATAATAAGTCTGAAGCAGTGTTTGCAAATATATATGAATTTATTTTAACCTGGTTAGGAAATGCAAACT
>SJYF01000049.1:900311-910480 GCA_006410515.1 Procapra przewalskii
TGTATTTGAGAGTATATAAAATCTTAAGTATATTAAAAACTTAATTCTGAGGAAAGTTTGATATATTCAGATTTTTTCACTGGAAACTGCAAGGTGTCTCAGTTGAATTTAGTTATAAAATGGTAAAGACAGTGACACAAAATATATGTTACATACATGTTTTTTCAAAATACTATTACTTACTTGACAATAATGGAAAAGAGATTGGGGGGAAAAGTATGATTTGGGCTTGTTGTCACTGTTTTCTTTTGTGATTTTGCTCAGAGTTTAACCCAGTTTGGAAACAAAAGTCACTCCTTAAAGAAAAATAAAAGTTCTAAAAATATTTTCTAAAAGATTTCTTCTCAAGAATTTAGATCCTAAAACATGCACTGTGAACCCTATTTTAACAAAACCAGAAGACATAAAAGAATGGAAGAATATTTTTTCCAACATCTTTGTTTAAAGTTGGATGTTTGTGGAAAAAAAATAGTTGCTCAAATTGAGAAGTTTATTGAGAAGTTTATTCAGAGAAATAAGCCAGTGCTCTGTGACAGCCTAGAGGGATGGAAGGGTGATGGAAGTGGGAAGAGGGTACAAGAAGGAAGAGATATATGTATACCTATGGCTGATGTGTGTTGATGCATGGAAAAAACCATCAAAATATTGTAATTATCCTACAATTAAAAATAAAATATAAAGTTAAAAAAATACTGCTTACCTCCTAGTTTATGGAACTAGCTTAAAAAGAGTCAAATGTAGCTGTTATAAAGAATACAAATAAGGAAAATAAGTTACCATTTGAAGAACATATATTGCAATTTATGTTGTGAATTGTACATGTTATTTTAAATTCTTATTAGAATGCTTTAAACATAATTTATCATTTGCAGGTGACTAGGCAAAGAAATATTGTTAAATTATTTGCCCATCATCCCTGGGACCTCCTTGGTGGTTCAGACAGTAAAGAGTCTGCCTGCAGTGCAGAAGACCTAGGTTCAATCCCTGGGAAGATCCCTTGGAGAAGGGGAATGGCTCATCTCTATGCAGATAGATGAAATGTATTATCTGTTCATTCCCTTGTTGTGATACCATTGAATTCTATTCAACTGTAATAGAGGAAATTTTCATTTGTAGAAGTTTTTTGGGTTTTTTTTTTTTGTTAATTCCCATAGAGAAAGCAATTATTCTTTAGTTAGGATTTTTATCAGTTGAGTTTTGTGAGAGTGAAGGACAATAGTATGTTTGTTATCAAAACTAGGAAACCAATCTCTACTCACAACTTTGTTTTCTTCTTGTTATTCAGTAGACTGGTTATTTTTTAGTGATTCTTTTATTTATTTCACTGTTATATGATAAGTCATTTATCAGGATTTCATAAAAATAATGTTTCCCAAACTTTGCTAATATTTTTTATTGTTTAATAATAATATTGACTCTATTCCTGGGCAAAGTTGGCCATTGCCTTAATCAGGATTCTACCTTATGTAATAGCTGCTGAATTTGTCAAACAATGAGTTAATGTATATCTACATTCTGTCACATGCTAAAGCGGAGTATAGATATACGGCAAGAAAAAACTACCATGGCTTAGAAAGAATGGTAATATTAAGGGGAAAAGACTCTATATCAAGTACTTAGGCTTTAAAGTAAAATTTAAAAATTGCTTGTGAACTTATTCTGTGTGCTCTATGCCTTTAAAAAATATCTTACTATAAATATCAAGACCATGAAAATTATACCTTACAGCCAAACTCTGTAATCTCCATACAGTAAAACTGGAAAGGTCAGAATATTACTTAATGTTTTATAGTTTATGTAAAAATAAACTGAATCTTAGCTTCCCATTTTGGCCTTGACAGGTAATATGGTGATGATAAAAGTGTCCAGATTCCTTCTTCTTAATTCACACTGTAATCTGACATCACCTTCAGCTTCTAATTTGCCTTTTAGTTTGCTAACACTTTCAGAACTACTGGTACATAAAGCTCTTATTCATGCTCTGCCTCTATTATTACCAAAACTGATCTGCATCTCTGTTCACTTAGAAAAGAAAATCTGTCCTACATATAATAGCAATGCACTTAATGAAATAATTGGTTTAAAATGTTGTACTCTGATGCTGTACATTATAAAGACTTTTGCAGGCACTGTAGCTTTGGGGAATATAATTTTGGATGTCATTTTTGAAGTGCACTGTTATTTAGAATGAATTGCATGGCAAATGTACTGCATTTGGTTTTTCTCCTAGCACTATACATACATATTCCTTCATAGTTTTAGGTATCAAAAAATCGTCCTTTTTTCTTATGTAGAGCAGCCATATGACACTGTTAAAAGAGCCTAAGCATTGGATGGAGAGGAGCTTTCTGATAAGAGGAAGCCCTTGTTTCATAGCCTCAGTTCTTTAGCTTCTGTGCAGAGTTTGAAACACCAGCTACCAGAGCTCCCTGGAGCATCAGATCCATTCATGGAAATTTGTCCCATGAAGCATGATTTACTTACTGTGATATTACTGTATGTAATCTATTTCTTTTCATATCTGTTCTAAAGGGGGTAGGTAGTTGATATTACACTTATGCATCAAGTTGGCAGGGTGCACATCTCTGCAATTAGGAAATCTTTGGCATGAAATGTTTTAATAACTACTAAAGGAGAAATAGAGTCAGACACGACTCAGTGACTGAACTGAACTGAAAGGAGAAATAAAACAGACTTTGGAGTCAAGTCTTAATTCTACCAGTTAGGGGTTGCATGTCTATGGACAAGTCACTTAATCTTCTTAATTTAATTTATTCCATGCATAAAATAGGCATTATTACAATACTTACTTCATTGATATAGAATAAAGTTTGGATAGTTGATATACATAAAGTTTCCAGGGTGTTGACCAGGCACAGATTACAATATAGGAATTACTAGACCCCCTTTCTCTTAATTATCAGAACACCCAAAGTGGGCCAATGTCATGATTAATGTCATCTTGGTATATATGTGTATGTGTGCATGCAGCTAGAGCAATGCCAAAAACATAACGGATGCTTAAAAATGTCTTTCATTTATTGATTAACAGCTGATAATTAGGGAATTAGGGAATACATACCTGGACAGTGGGTAAATGTGTGATTTCAAGCAGTCCATCAGGGAAGGAAAGAGCATTTAATCATAGATATTATTTAGAATTGATGGCACAGGGTATACCCACTTTAATTCTATTTCATCATTATTTGTAAATTCTGTATGGAGGATACCACCACCCCTGCTCCCCTCAACTTACTGAATTCCCTTCTTGATACATTGTCGACTGAGCAGGTTGTTTTATGCTGTTGTCCATTCAGACTTGGTCACTTCCCATGTCTTCCTAGTTAGTGCCCATTTCTGATAGTTGATGCTAATTTGCTACCCTGGCGTCAAATATTGTTAATATCATTCCTGGGTATTAAGAAACTTGATAGTAAACTAGTTATAAGGATATTGTGAAAACCAGTTAATTCCTGCACATCTTCCAAAATCTTTTAAGATGCTATATTTCTGATTCAATTGAATATATTTTTAATATAACTAGATTTATAACCATACACAAGATTCACAGGATTAAAAGAGTCTTTTCAAAGACCTTGATTTTTCAAACACAAAGACTAATCCTTACCATGTTTCAACTTTCACTAACATCCAGACTATTAAAAATACTTTAAGGTGGATCTTTAGACAGAAGATAAAAATGACTTTGATATGCTAGCACAGACCTTTCTTTCTTTCAGCTACTTCAAAGCTGCTGTCTTCCATTTCTTCTCTGAGATTTTCAAAGGAAAAGCCTTGACTCTCTTTGTCCACTTATGCACCTCCTATTCACTATTCAATCCACTGCAGTCTGGCTTCTGTTCACAGCACTCAGTTAAGAGCTCTATTATGATGGAGGTCGCCAAGGATTTCCCAATTCCCAAATCTAATGAATATTACTTCATTTGACATTATTGAATCACTATTCCATTCATTTCTATGTTTCCTCATTCTCATTTTCACTTTCTTTTTATGAGCATATTTCTCTTTTCCCACATTCGATATATTTGTGTTTTACAGAATTCCCTAGGCCCACTGCTCTTCTCACTTTCCAAATTCACTTTTTCTTGTGGCATCAATGACACTGTATATGTTGACTCTTAAAATTATTATTTTAAGATCAGACCTTGAGGACAACACTTGAAGTTGAGATTTGTGTTTAAAATCATGAGTTAGTTTTTCTTCACCTTTTCACCTAGATATCCTACAGATACATTGAATTGAACAAACTCCAAAACAGAACCAGTTGTGTCTATGCTTAAACAATTCTGTATTTTCTAAGTTTGCACTACTGCTACCCATCTGTTTTCCTGTCCTAAGAAAGTGGCTGATTTTTAAAATCATCTTTCAGTTAAACACAGTGAATAATGTATTTTTAAATTTCCTTGAATTTCATTTATATTTTAGGTGTTCAAAGTTGAGACTTTCCTCTTTAGATTTAGGGACAATTATTGTAGAAATAACTGGTTCTTCTGTTTTTGGTCTTATGCATTACTTTCATTCTCCAGAGAGTCAACATAAAACACCATAAGCCAACTATGAATATGTTACTTCATGTAAGTGTTCAGGGACATTTTTATAGCCTATCTAAAAATATAAAGTCACAGTACTATATTTCTAATCTTCCATTTTGACTTTATAGAGAATATTCTTGTATGGTGTCTACTCAATTGACAAGTTAAAAAAACAAATGCATAAGCAAAACCTTGGTACTTACTGAGTCCAAAGAGAGTCAGTGGTTGTATTAGGTCCAGCTGATAAAACTTGAAGATATGACAATCCAGCCATCAGGCTTCATGCTCTGCTTCCGTTCTTGTTTTTACCACCACACAACATTGCTATTGCAAACGGGAAGTTTCTCTTTGATGTTTTTCCTTAGGTGTTGATATGACCAATGCACACTGCTGCTAGAATTTCAATTTTAGTTTTTTGGAATTAAAAGGATTTCACTCTTCCCAGTGGTTTTCTAAACCATGAAATTTGATATCACCATAATTCTTTGTTCCCAATGAAACAGCATTTGAGTAGATACTAAAATACACACACATACACACATACACACACACACACACACACACACACACTTTCTCTCTCTCTCTCTCTTTGCAAATGTGTGTCCACAGTGCTAAGGTGTCTTGTTTAATAATAATTCTGGCCTAAGACTTGCTTTTGCAGGAACAAGATATTTTCCACAACAATGAAAGCCCAGGTTCAAATCTATTCCATTAAGATGATATCTTGCTTCAATAGAACCTTGTTATCCTAACCCACCAAATGTCCTCTCTGGGCTCAAAAATCAATCTTAAGTACCCAATGTTAACCTTCTCAAAGTAAGGAATAACCTTGATCCTTTTTTCTTGGAGAATAAGATCATTACTACTACCCCTGCTCCATGAAACATACTTTTTCTGTTTAATACTGTATATTTCCCACATCTGTAAATACCATTCAAAATCAAACACAATTCACAATATAACAGTTCAGTTCATTCGCTCAGTCATGTCCGACTCTTTGTTACCCCATGAATCACAGCACGCCAGACCTCCCTGTCCATCACCAACTCCCAGAGTTCACTCACTCATGTGCATTGAGTCAGTGATGCCATCCAGCCATCTCATCTTCTGTCATCCCCTTCTCCTCCTGCCCCCAATCCCTCCCAGCATCAGAGTCTTTTCCAGTGAGTCAACTCTTCACGTGAGGTGGCCAAAGTATTGGAGTTTCAGCCTCAGCATCAGTCCTTCCAATGAACACCCAGGACTGATCTCCTTTAGGATGGACTGGTTGGATCTCCTTGCAGTCCAAGGGACTCTCAAGAGTCTTCTGCAACACCACAGTTCAAAAGCATCAATTCTTCAGCACTCAGCTTTCTTTATAGTGTGAGGTGAGGTGAATTCGCTCAGTCATGTCTGACTCTTTGCAACCCCATGGACTGTAGCCTACCAGGCTCCTCTGTCCATGGGATTCTCCAGGCAATAACACTGGAGTGGGTTGCCATTTCCTTCTCCAGGGGATCTTCCTGACCCAGGGATAGAACCCAGGTCTCCCACATTGAAGGCAGACGCTTTAACCTCTGAGCCACCAGTGAAGCCCTCTTTATAGTATACCCATATATAAATATGCCATCCTTATTAACAAATTTTCTTATATGGACTATTCTTTATAAAATGCTTACATTATTAAAACTTCAATAAATATCTTTGTAAATATCATATTTGTTCTGTGAATATCCCCTTAGAATAAATTTACTGAAGTTACTGCAAGAATATTTCCAAGGTTTTCATAAAAAATAGTCAATTTTTTATAAGATTATAAAAGCTTGTATTCATTTCAACAGTGCATATGAATGCCAATTTCTCATGTATAATAAGACTGCATTAGCAGTTTTAATGGCAAAATATTTCACATTTTAATTTTATGATTCTTTATAACTATCACCTCATGCTTTTTTCCCCTATATACATTTATGTGATATTTACAAGATATGATTCAGTTCAGTTTAGTCTCTCAGTCATGTCTGAGTCTCTGCGAGCCCATGAGTTGCAGCATGCCAGGCCTCCCTGTCCATCACCAACTCCCAGAGTACACCTAAACTCATGTCCATCGAGTTGGTGATGCCATCCAGCCATCTCATCCTCTGTCTTCCCCTTCTCCACCCGCCTCCAGTCCTTCCCAGTATCAGAGTCTTTTCCAATGAGTCAACTCTTTGCATGAGGTGGCCAAAATATTGGAGTTTCAGCTTTAGCATCATTCCTTCCAAGAACACCCAGGACTGATCTCCTTTAGAATGGACTGGTTCTCTCAAATGAACTGACAAAGCATTGTTAGTTTCCACTGTCTACCAATTCCTTCTTCCCTAATCTGGTCCTGCTGGAAATTTACTGTGGAGATTTCTGACTTTCAAATGATACCATAGCTATTGATATGTGCCAAAGAAGTGATTTCTCTGTCTGCTCATCTTAAGGATGCTAATATCCACTAAAATGTCTTTTGTTTGTTTCCTGCCCCATTTAAAGCTTTGTGTTAGGTTATATACAAATGAGGAAATCAATTATATTTCTGAACTTAATTTGATTTCTATATACTATTCTATTTCTGTCCACCTCTGAGATATGTTCCTAATAATTGTCCCTAGTGTTCTGACTTTTCTGTCTCTGAGCAAGAGAATTTCACTTGTTCAAAGTGACCCATAAGCAACCTCTTCTAAGGCTAATCAGAAATATTCAAACCATCTAAATTCTAGACCGTATCAGCCTGTAAGCACTCTCTTAAGCGAGGTTCTTTTTTTCCCCCTGGACAGTTGTGGCTCTTGTCACATATTAGGTGAGTTACCTAAATATACCAGAAATCAGATGCACTATGGAATCCTTCAAACTGGTATGCTGGAGTTATCAACTCTGTGTATTTAAGCCAGGGTATAAGAGAACCAAAAGTAAAGGGAAAAAACAAAACAAAACAAAACAAAAAAACCACTTTCATTCCATGGTAATGAAAAAGGGGTTGATTCAGAGGTTTTTCAGAAAGGTCAATGATATCCATGGTCCATCTGAATTTATATGGAACATTTTGTTTGAATTGCCTATTTTTCCCCTAGCTTTTATAGAAACCTTGAGAGCTCTGTGACTCAGAGTTATGTTGAATAATAAAACTGCACAGCAGCAGCCTTTGGTAGACTGTCTACCTTTCTTTTTAGAAGGTGACAGAAGCCATGTGAGGAGAGATTACCTATATCAGAGGGCTTAGCCCTTTTTTTAATTGTTGTTATATTTTGTATTTTTTGGTCCTGGTATGCAGTGATGAATTAAGATTAAATTATCTGTAGTTTTTCAGGAGAAAAAAAAAAAAAGGTGGGGGCTTCCCTGGTGGCTCAGACAGTAAAGAATCCACCTGCAATGTAGGATACCAAGGTTTGATCCCTAGGTCTGGAAGATCCCCTCTAGAAGAAGATGGCTACCCATTCCTGTATTCTTGCCTGGATAATTCCATGGACAGAGGAGCCTGGATGGCTATAGTCCATAGGGTTGCAAAGAGACAAGACTGAGAGACTAACACTTTAAGCAAAAAAGAAAAAAAGAAAAGAAAAAAATGCTAACAGTAAAGTCTTCTCTCTTTAATACTACCCAGCAATTTTTAATTGAAAAGTTTTATCTTTCTCAAAAGTAGTAGGAAAATAACTTTGATTGACCTTTCTGATGAGGACATTATTGAAAATTCCTATCATCTTGTTTTTCCCCATCTTCTTCTCACTGACCTTTATTGAATAATTCTGAATTAGAGTTAAATTTCCTTTGGTCTTTGTGATATTTCCTATTGAAATACCATTTGCTTTACAAATCATTTTTAAGAGGTTCCTTTATGCAAATAGCACTACAATAAATAAAGCACAGATACATGAAGTCTTTCTTCTCTGCTCTTTGTATCCTCTTAGACAACATTTATTTTCCACATATATTCTCTAATTCTGAACCATACTCACTTTTATTATTAACAATGTATATCTTAATGTTTTTACTGTGACAAGTAATGATCTATTTTAATAGATGGTTTTAAGATGTTAGTGTTGATAAAGTAAAATCAATTTAATGAAAAATATTTACATAGATTTTTTTTCCCAAAGAGAATTATTTTTCAGTGCAATGAATGTTAATAAAGGTATTTTGAACACCTAATATCTGCAAGGCCCTGTGTGAGATACAGGGGAGAGAAATAAGCAGCCAATAGACAATTTCTATGCAAAGTTTTAGAGACTAGCATGTTAGTTGTTTAGTTAGGACATAGAGTCTAGGTTGATGCAGAATCATTTGTGTGTTTCTCAGTCATAACACTTAGACACAGTGGTGGTCCAGGTAGGCAGCTCATCCAGGGTTCAGAGCTCTCGTCTCTTGTTTCTCTTCTCCCTTAACTATCGGTGTTATCTGCACAGTAAAACCTGATTGACCAGCACAGTCCAAGTCTTAGACTGTGGGAAGGAGAACCAAAGTCTAATCTTATAAGGGAAAGGCCTCTCCTTGAAACAGTTGGCAAGGATTTTAAAAAGGATGGAAAGCGATTCTGTCTGTGTAGGTGTATACAAGAATAAAACTTTGAGTACAAATAAAGTAAAATTGGACACTGTAGGGTTATTATATTACAAATATGTTTTTATACAAATAAAAAATACAAATACACGAGTGTGCTATAAGAGAGAATTGTAAATATAAGAGCATGAGCCATTCCTTTTGGATGTGTGTAGATGGGAATATTTCATACATGCTTTTTAAACTCGGTCTTACTATTTGACTTGAATTTCAGTATGTATAGATAGAAGGAATGGGCTTTCAAAAAGAGATCAACATATGTGAAGGCTTGAAGATATGTGGGAAATACTAGGAAAGAGTGTGTCAATCTAATTCAAGTAGAATGAAGTTTTGATATTTGAATAGAGAATGTTTGCATAGAATATAGGGATTTACTCTTCAGAGAAGAAAAATGTCCTGTATGTGTTTTTCAAGCTTAATTTTTTTCAATTGGAATCTAATTGCTGTACAGCATTGTGTTAGTTTACAGTGCTGGTGTGCAACAATGTGAATCAGCCATATGTATGCATCTGTCTCCTTCCTCTGGAGCCTTCCTCCTACTCCCCATCCCTCTCTCTAGGTCATCACAGACCACCAAGCTGAGCTCCCTGTGCTAAACAGCAGCTTCCCGCTAGCTATCTGTTTTACACATTGTGGAGTATACATGTCAATCCCAATCTCCCAATTTGTCCTGACCTCTCCTTTTCCCCTACCCTGTCCATGGGTCTGTTATCTATATCTGTGTTTCTATTCCTGCCCTGCAAACAGGTTCATCTTTGTTTACTTTACAGATGTATTTCTGGAATAATATGTCTGAAAAGGAAGATACTAGCAAAATCACTTAGAAAAATAGTATTCCTGGTGATAGATATTCAAGACTTGAAACAGTCATGTTAGCAGATTTAATATGATTTGTCCTTTTTTTTACTAATACCAAATTATTAAGTAATGTAATCTTGAAAGCGTTGAACTCCTACATAAGTTATTCATAATATGATTGTCTACCTATTCTTTTGCTTTAAACAATCCCTAAAGAAATTATATTTTTAGATGTACTACTAAGGAAGATATCCTATA
>SJYF01000049.1:910500-928524 GCA_006410515.1 Procapra przewalskii
AGTTAACTTTTTATGCTACTGTAATTTACTTAGAGTTATTCATATATTGAGTTTCCTGTCAGTGCTTCCAATATTATTATTCATGGTATTTCTAGTGGTCAGCATATAACAGACAGATATCAATGTTAAACACATAACAATGATCAATGACTTGACTTCCAAATATGATTATTACATAAAAATTACAGTCAGAAAAGGAAGCCAAACATTAATGTTCTTGAAATATCAACTCAGAATGCCAACAATGATTTCACAATAGTGGCTTTGAAAGAATCTGTCAAATACTATTGGAAACAATAGTTATATCACTAGTTTTGAGTTGTTTTCCTCTATATGCTTCAGGGTATGATATATGTTTCTTGCATTTTACACTACCATTATGGGGAAACTAATGTAGGGAGTAGCATGATATTTGGCTACTTTCTTTTTTTTAATATTTTTTTTAATTTTTATTATTATTATTATTATTATTATTTTGCTACATTACAATACTGTATTTGTTTTGCCATACATTGACATGCATTGGATACAGGTGTACCCAATCTCCCAATGCTGAAGCCCCTTCCCACCTCCCACCCCAAGTTAGGTCTTTCAATTGCAGTTAATTGTTTTATTATAAACTACCACAAAATACAGTGGCTTAAAATTAAAAAAGAAAAATGTGACGTGCTAACAAATTTACAATTTGGACTGGGCTTGTGGGAGTGGCTCCTGTCTGTTCTATGTATTGTTAGCTAGGATGAATGGGCTACATCTGCGGATCCAACTGAGGGTGACTGTTAAGTTAATGCAAGCAATGTCCAAGGAGTGGTGGCTGTGCAGGCACAGGAGGGCCTAGAGGAGCCATCCCACGTTGAAGGTCATGAAGGGCGGAGGGAGGAGATACCCCTCATCCAAGGTAAGGATCAGCGGCTGTGCTTTGCTGGAGCAGCCGTGAAGAGATACCCTATGCCCAAGGTAAGAGAAACCGAAGTAAGATGGTAGGTGTTGTAAGAGGGCATCAGAGGGCAGACACACTGAAACCATACTCACAGAAACCTAGTCAATCTAATCACACTAGGACCACAGCCTTGTCTAACTCAGTGAAACTAAGCCATGCCCATGGGGCAACCCAAGACGGGCGGGTCATGGTGGAGAGGTCTGACACAATGCGGTCCACTAGAGAAGGGAATGGCAAGCCACTTCAGTACTCTTGCCTTGAGAACCCCGTGAACAGTATGAAAAGGCAAAATGATTGTATACTGAAAGAGGAACTCCCCATGTCAGTAGGTGCCCAATATGCTACTGGAGATCAGTAGAGATATAACTCCATAAAGAATGAAGGGATGGAGCCAAAGCAAAAACGATACCCAGCTGTGGATGTGACTGGTGATAGAAGCAAGGTCCAAAGCTGTAAAAAGCAATATTGCATAGGAACCTGGAATGTCAGGTCCATGAATCAAGGCAAATTGGAAGTGGCCAAACAGGAGATGGCAAGAGTGAATATCACATTCTAGGAATCAGTGAACTAAGATGGACTGGAATGGGTCAATTTAACTCAGATGTCCATTATATCTAATACTGTGGGCAGGAATTCCTCAGAACAAGTGGAGTAGCCATCATGGTCAACAAAAGAGTCCAAAATGCAGTACTTGGATGCAGTCTCAAAAATGACAGAATGATCTCTGTTTGTTTCCAAGGCAAACCATTCAATATCATAGTAATCCAAGTCTATGCCCCAACCAGTAATGCTGAAGAAGCTGAAGTTGAATGGTTCTATGAAGACCTACAAGACCTTTTAGAACTAACACCCAAAAAAGAAGTCTTTTTCATTATAAGGGACTGGAATGCTAAAGTAGGAAGTCAAGAAACACCTGGAGTAACAGGCAAATTTGGCTTTGGAATACTGAATGAAGCAGTGCAAAGACTAATAGAGTTTTGCCAAGAAAATGCACTGGTCATAGCAAACACCCTCTTCCAACAACACAAGAGAAGACTCTACACATGGACATCACCAGATGGTCAGCACTGAAATCATATTGATTATATTCTCTGCACCAAAAGATGGAGAAGCTCTATACAGTCAACAAAAACAAGACCAGGCGCTGACTCTGGCTGAGATCATGAACTCTTTATTACCAAATTCATACTGAAATTGAAGAAAGGGAAAACCAGTAGACCATTCAGGTATGACCTAAATCAAATCCCTCATGATTATACAGTGGAAGTAAGAAATAGATTTAAGGCCCTAGATCTTTTAGATAGAGTGCCTGATGAACTATGGAATGAGGTTCATGACATTGTACAGGAGACAGGGATCAAGACCATTCCCATGGAAAAGAAATGCAAAAAAGAAAAATGTATGTCTGGGGAATCCTTACAAATAGTTGTGAAAAGAAGAACAGTGAAAAGCCAGGGAGAAAAGGAAAGATATAAGCATCTGAATGCAGAGTTTCAAAGAATAGCAAGAAGAGATAAGAAAGCCTTCAGTGATCAATGTAAAACAACACAATGGGAAAGACTAGAGATCTCTTCAAGAAAATTACCAAGGGAACATTTCATGCAAAGATGGGCTCGAAAAAGGACAGAAATGGTTTGGACCTAACAGAAGCAGAAGATATTAAGAAAAGGTGGCAAGAATACACAGAAGAACTGTACAAAAAGGATCTTCATGACCCGGATAATCACAATGGTGTGATCACTCATCTAGAGCCAGACATCCTGGAATGTGAAGTCAAGTCGGCCTTAGAAAGTATCACTATGAACAAAGCTAGTGGAGGTGATGGAATTCCAATAGAGCTATATCAAATTCTGAAAGATGATGCTGTGAAAGTGCTGCACTCAATATGCCAGCACATTTGGAAAACTCAGCAGTGGCCACAGGACTGGAAAAGGTCAGTTTTCCTTCCAATCCCAAAGAAAGGCAATGCCAAAGAATGCTCAAACTACTGCACTATTGCACTCATCTCACATGCTAGTAAAGTCATGCTCAAAATACTGTAAGCCAGGCTTCAGCAATACATGAACCATGAACTTCCTGATGTTCAAGATGGTCTTCGAAGAGGCAGAGGAACCAGAGATCAAATTGCCAACATCCGCTGGATCATGGAAAAAGCAAGAGTTTTCCAGAAAAACATCTATTTCTGCTTTATTGACTATGCCATAGCCTTTGACTGTGTGGATCATAATAAACTGTGGCAAATTCTGAAAGAGATGGGAATACCAGACCACCTAACCTGCCTCTTGAGAAATCTGTATGCAGGTCAGGAAGCAACAGTTAGAACTGGACATGGAACAACAGACTGGTTCCAAATAGGGAAAGGAGTATATTGTCACCCTGCTTATTTAACTTATATGCAGAGTACATCATGAGAAATGCTGGACTGGAAGAAACACAAGTTGGAATCAGGATTCCCAGGAGAAATATCAATAACCTCAGATATGCAGGTGACACCACCCTTATGGCAGAAAGTGAAGAGGAACTGATAAGCCTCTTGATGAAAGTAAAAGAGGAGAGTGAAAAAGTTGGCTTAAAGCTCAACATTCAGAAAACGAAGATCATGGCATCTGGTCCTAATACTCCTTGGGAAATAGATGGAGAAACAGTGGAAACAGTGTCAGACTATTTTGGGGGGCTCCAAAATCACTGCAGATGGTGATTGCAGCCATGAAATTAAAAGACGCTTACTCCTTGGAAGAAAAGTTATGACCAACCTAGAGAGCATATTCAAAAGCAGAGACATTACTTTGCCGACTAAGGTCCATCTAATCAAGGCTATAGTTTTTCCAGTAGTCATGTATGGATGTGAGAGTGGGACTGTGAAGAAGGCTGGGCGATGAAGAACTGATGCTTTTGAACTGTGGTGTTGGAGAAGACTCGAGAGTCCATTGGACTGCAAGGAGATCCAACCAGTCCATTCTGAAGGAGATCAGCCCTGAGATTTCTTTGGAAGGAATGATGCTAAACCTGAAACTCCAGTACTTTGGCCACCTCATGAGAAGAGTTGACTCATCGGAAAAGACTCTGATGCTGGGAGGGATTGGGGGCAGGGGGAGAAGGGGAAGACAGAGGATGAGATGGCTGGATGACATCACTGACTAGATGGACATGAGTCTGAGTGAACTCTGGGAGTTGTTGATGGACAGGGAGGCCTGGCGTGCTGCAGTTCATGGGGTCACAAAGAGTCAGACACTACTGAGCGACTGAACTGAACTGATCAAGTGGTAGCCTCAGCTTGTGTTCACCAGGGCCCTCTGCATTAGCTCCCTGGGCATTTTCCAAGACCAGGTATTCAAAAAGGCTGAAAGTGAAGGCCAGTCTCTGCAACTAGTCCAGGGAACAGGCATAGCATCACTTATGCCAAAATCTATCAGTAAATGCAGTCTCAGAGCCAACCTTGACTCAGAGAGAGGGGACACCCAATGGTATGCCAGTAAACTGCCTCTCAAAATAAGTTCTGATTTGTAGTGTTCACCAATTTCTCTGGTGTATATATCCTCACTCAAGCAGAATTTCTTGTTGTTCAGTTGCTCAGCTGTGTCTGACCCTGTGACCCATGAACTATAGCACACCAGACTTCCATGTCCTTCACTATATCCCAGAGGTTGCTCAAAGTCATGTCCATTGAATAAGTGATGCCATCCAGCCACCTCATCCTTTGTTTTCCCCTTCTCCTCTTGTCCTCAGTCTTTCCCAACATCAAGGTCTTTTCCAATAGATCAGCTCTTCACATCTGGTGGCCAAAGTATTGGAGTTTCAGCATCAGTCCTTCAAATGAATATTCAAGGTTGAATCCCTCCAGTACCATGATTCAAAAGCATCAATTCTTCTGTGCTCAGTCTTCTTTATGGTAAAACTCTCACATCCATACATGACTACTGGAAAGACCATAGCTTTTAGTATACACACCTTAGTTGGCAAAGTGAAGTCTCTGCTTTGAATACACTGTCTAAATTTGTCATAGCTTCCAAGGAGTAAATGTCTTTCAATTTCATGGCTGCAGTCACCAACCTCAGTGATTTTGTAGCCCAAGAAAATAATATCTGTCACTGTTTCTATTGTTTTCCATCTATTTGCTATGAAGTGATGGGTCCAGATGTCATGATCTTAGTTTTTTGAATATTGAATTTTAAGCCAGCTTTTTCACTCTCTTCTTTCACCTTCATCAAGAGGCTCTTCATTTTCTGCCATTAGGATGATGTCATCTGAGGTTATTGATATTACTTCTGGCAATATTGAGCAGAATTAGAGCCACCAAGTTGCATAACTGAACACAAAATTGGAAAGAGATGAGAAAAACTATTCTTTTTTTAAATTTTATTTTTACTTTATTCTACTTTACAATACTGTATTGGTTTTGCCATACATTGACATGAATCAGCCACAGGTGTACATGAGCTCACAATCCTGAAACCCCATTCTTATGAGCTAGCACAGGCAGATCCAGCACCCCACTTCATATACCCACCTTGTAATGGCAGTTAATGTGTGGCCACATTCAGGCAATCACACTTTGGGAATATCGATAACTTGTGAATTCCTTCATTTGCAAGATAGGAATGATGTCTGCCTTGTTTCACAAATTGTGTTAAGGCTAGGCACAAAGGTAGGTTGTCACTGAAAAACACTTCAAGTTTAATGGGTAACAACTTCATTCTTAGATGCCATCCTGAAATTATGACCTTAATAATGAGGGTGATGTTTCCCTAGAAGATAACTTGATGCTTCCTCACACTCTGATTTTACATACTAAAATTGTATAATGAACACCATGTAGAACTGTTTTATTTGCTATATAACTCACATACTGGTGAAAATAGTGCATTTTATTTACAGATAACTCTAAAAAACATATATTTTTTCAAATATAAGAACTCTACTTGTGTCTGAATAAACCTTCAGATTTTAGTTCCCTATTTTAAATATTGGGAAGCAAAGGTTCAGAATCTAGGTCTCTTAATTTGCATAGTAGAGTTTTTTCCTACTCAAATACACTGATAAAACTGGCCTTTTGATTGAAAAGAATAACTATGGGCAATGAGAAAACATTTTATTTCAGTGTGATGTGCAAAAAAGAAAGATCTTTTCTCCATAGATTGGCAATATTATTGATACAAATTACATTTCCATGTTGAAAATTCAAGTTGGTCATTACTATTAACACTTCCTTCACACACAGCACTTTGTTCTAAAGTTAGTGAAAGTGAAGTCGCTCAGTCGTGTCCGACTCTTGGCGAGCCCATGGACTGTAGCCTACCAGGCTCCTCTGTCCATGGGATCTTCCAGGCAATAGTACTGGAGTGGGTTGCCATTTCCTTCTCCAGGGAATCTTCCCATCCCAGGGATCAAACCCAGGTCTCCTGCATTGTAGACAGACACTTTACCATCTGAGCCACCAGGGAAGTCTAAAGTTAGGTAAGTATTTAAAAAGCAGTGTTTATTTCAATATATTTTATATGTGTGCATGTTAAACCCATGGTCACAAGGAACTTTTGAAATGGGTTTCTTATAAAATATTTCAAAATATAGTATCCTTATTTAATTATGAGCTTTCAAGAAAAATCCATTTATGAATTACATTTCATAAATGTATTCTTAACATTCCTTACAGAGTCATTGATTTCAGTCGAGATTTTGTTAATTTCATTTGCATTTCTTCATCTCAAAAGTATTTTATTAACTCTTTCAGAATTACAGACTAATCTAGAATGCTGGTTTCTTGAAATGAGATTACTTTGCCTAGATTTTACTAATAAAGAATGAATTACTATACTATGATATTTTTGTCATCCACCTGTTTATGTGGCGAGTATTCTGTGATTTAATTGTTCTATTTAAACTGTAAAACTCTTTCTGTGTGTAATTTATAGGATATACAATTATAGAAAATGAATTTTCTATGTACATCATTCATAGAAAATAATTTTAGAATTTATTTACAAGTTAAAGCCTAAAAGGTAAAAAAAAATGGAAATGTTAATGATTGAGATATTTTCTCTTATTGGATTATATATTATTTTTACTGCTAGACCATTGATTTACAATGCATACTTTCTGTTCTGTGAATTGAAAATTTCAGATATTTTAGGATCTATTTAAACATTAATTAGAAATATGTTTTTCTCCAACACATTTTAAAACCACTTTGATGATATGTCATTACACAATTAAAAATGAACAAATCTTATGTGCATGTGTCATCATGGATTGATCTCATACAAAATATGAGTGACAAAAAGGTGTTTCACAATGATATACAGAGGATAATATATTTTCTGTGTAAGGTCAACACAAAATATTAACATATTGTTTTTGAAAGCAAATTTAGTCAATTCATCCAGGAATGAGTTGTCTTGCTATATTAGTGGACCAGAGACTGTTCTAAGATTTAAAGATTCAGAGAAAATTCTTGACTTCAGTGACAGGAGACTGTAAATAAGCAAAGTATTACCCCTAAAATATATTTTATAGGTTCATAACTGCTACAGAGAAAACAGAGATGCAAAGAGATGGAGACTGTGTATGTTGAGGGTGGGGTGTATTATTGCATTTCATTATGGGGGTTCCATGGGAAGGAATAATTTGGGAAAAGATATATATCACTGAGACATACTGATGTCTGGAGGATATGGATTTCAGGCAAAGGGCCTAAGTGGGGAACATGTCTACTCTGATGGAAGAAAAGCATAACAGTAAAGAATTTGGAACTGAGAAAATGGGGAGAATGGTAGGAGCTGTGCCCAAAGAGGTAACTGAAATATTCCCAAGAGGATTTTCTTGGGCTTGGGTCAAACCCTGAGACCAGATATACCCACATATTATTATGGGAATGCTCCCAGAAGAACCTGATGAAAGAATGGCAAAACAGATAGCCAATGAGAATTTGCTATATGACTCAAGGAACTCAAATCTGGGCTCTCTAATAGCCTAGAGGGCTGGCATGGGGAAGTAGGTGAAAGGGAGTTCCAAAAGGAGGGGACACAGGTATACCTATGGCTGATTCATGTTGATTGTTTGGCAGAACCCAACACAACTCTGTAAATATAATTAAATATTGTATTTAATTGTAAATATTGTATATTTAATTGTAAATATTATAATACTGTAAATAAAATTAAATACAATTAAAAATAAATGATATAAAAATAATTTTTTAAAAAAAGGAAAAAATAAAGTCTGCCACTGTTTTTACTGTTTCTCCACAGATCACATCACCTCAGCTCAAAACCCTACATTGGCTTCTTATCTTGCTTAGCATAGAAGCTGAGGCCTTTGCAAGGTTGACAAAGTTCTATGTAATTTATAACCCTGTAGGTATAGTCTGGATGTACAAGACTATGATTTCTAGACTAAGTCTGATCCAGCAGGGAAAATTCTAGAGTACAGATTACCTTCAGGTCTGATCCCAGTTTTAATGCTCCAACCATAGGCTACTTCAATTCAGTTCAGTTTAGTTACTCAGTGGTGTCCAACTCTTTGCAAAGCCAGGGACTACAGCATGCCACACCTCGCTGTCCAACACCAACTCCCGGAGCTTACTCAATCTTATGTCCATTGAGTCAGTGACGCCATCCAACCATCTCATCCTCTGTCATCCCTTTCTCCTCCCCGTCTTCTCCCCTTCTCCCCTTCTCCCAGCTCTGTGAGGGCAAAGCCAGTGCAGTTGTTCAGGGCAGTCCTCAGAGGAGAGGGGCAGTTCCATCCTATTAGAATCAGAGAGTGGAAGTGGCACAGAACCAATGATAGGGGTTCCAGTGCACTGGAACATAAACATCCAGACTATACCTACAAGATTGTAAGTTATGTAGAACTTTGTCAACCTTGTAAAGGCCTCAGCTTCAATGCTAAGCAAGATGAGAAGCCAATGTAGGGTTTTCAGCTGAGGTGATGTGATCTGTGGAGAAACAGTGGCAGACTTTATTTTGGGGGGGCTCCAAAATCACTGCAGATGGTGACTGCAGCCATGAAATTAAAAGACGCTTACTTCTTGGCAGAAAGTTATGACCACCTAGATGACATATTAAAAAGCAGAGATGTTACTTTACCAACAAAAGTCTGTCTAATCAAAGCTATGGTTTTTCCAGTAGTCATATATGGGTGTGAGAGTTGGACTATAAAGAAAACTGAGCACCAAAGAATTGATGCTTTTGAACTGTGGTGTTGGAGAAGACTCTTGAGAGTCCCTTGGATAGCAAGGAGATCCAACCAGTCCATCTGAAAGGAAATCAGTCCTGAATATTCATTGGATGGACTGACGAAACTGAAACTCCAATACTTTGGCCACCTGATGTGAAGAGCTGACTCCTTATAAAAGACCTTGATGCTGGAAAAGATTGAAGGCAGGAGAAGAAGGGGATGATAGATGATGAGATGGTTGGACGGCATCACTGATTCAATGGACATGAGTTTGAGTAAACTCCAGGAGTTGGTGTTGGACAGGGAGGCCTGGTGTGCTGCAGTCCATGGGGTTGCAAAGAGTCAGACACGACTGAGTGACTGAACTGAACTGATATGATCTGTCCATTGTTCTAAAAAGAATGGTCTGTAATAGAGTCAAGGGCAGGATCAGAGAGAATAGTGGGGAAGTTACAGGTGTATTTCTTTTGACTTATTTCTATGCCTCAGACCTGAGTAGTAACAGCAGAAGTATCGAGGAATTTTTGCATTTTGGTTAATTGTAGTGATCTTGTTTACTTTACATTCAAAAAGAGATGTGGACTGCGAGAGAAGGAAAAGGCAAAGAAGAGAACTAAAAGGGTTGTCTTTACCAACTTGGAAGAAGGAATCTTTAACTTAGTATGGTATTAAAAGAAAAAAAGGAGAGGATTTTTTTTATGGCGGGAGAACATATCAAGAGCTCAGTTTTTGATGAATGTATAATAGCTATTTCTAAAGTAAATCAAGTGGAAATATCAAATAGACCTTTAGAGGAGCAAGATAAATTTGGAGAAGAGACTGACAGCAGATGTAAATCTATAATTCTTCAGGGTATGGCAGTATACTTAAAACATAAAACTCCTGAGAACATGGTTTTATATGGTAAGTAGAGATCCAAAAGCAAGCAAGCAAGGAAGAAAAAAAAATGATACTGAAAACAAAGGGAGAAATGCTGTAGCAATGACATGAAACAGCACTAAGTATATAGAATTGAATGCACATTTGAGAGTGGTGAATCTATTTAGAAAGGTGTTTGGCAGTTTATTAATGGTGATATGAGAGAACATAGGTATTATGCATGCACACATTTGGGGATGAAACAATTATGGGAGGGCTTCCCATGTGGCTCTGTGGTAAAGAATCTGCCTGCCAAGGCGTGAGGCACGGGTTTGATCCCTGGGTTGGGAAGATCCCCTGGAGAAGGAAATGGCAACCCACTTCAATATTCTTTCCTGGAAAATTCCATGGACAGAGACTGGTGGGCTTGTAGTCCATGGGTTGCAAGAAAGCTGGGTATGACTTAGTGATTAAATCAAAACAAACAATTATGGGAACTTGCAGATTTTCTCTTCTCTATTCTTCTATTCTGTCAGTAAAATATAAAGACAGGGGCAGTGAGTTGAGCATAAATAATAAGAACAGTTGAATCCATGAAGTCAGAAAAACATTTAAATATCATACTTTAGCCTGGAAAAATAGATGGATTAGACAAATAGAACATGATTGTAGATTAACAGTAAAGGTTCATGTGAAATCTTTGATCATGATTTTAAATTGGAAGATGTCAAAAAAAAAAAAAGTTTTCCTTCAGTCATATTCAACATGTTGGTATAGCTGTTCTGGGCAGGGTTGTAGTTTAGCCAATTGAACATGAAAAAATAAGGGACTTAAAGGAAATGGGATTGTTTTCAACAGAATGATTGCAATGATTTAATATGGAATTTAATTAGGTTATGGGGAGGGGAGACTTAAGGGTATTTTGAGACAGAAAAAAAGATGAAAGTATAAATTGATTATAGATTACTCCATGACTCAGCTACTAAAGAACCTGCCTGCAAATGCAGGAGCCACAAGAGATGAGGGTTTGATCCCTGGGTCAGAAGATCCCTTGGAGAAGGAAATGGCAACCCACTTCAGTACTCTTGTCTGGAAAATTCCATGGACAGAGCAGCCTGGCGAGCTACCCTGTGTCCATAGGGTCACAAAGAGTCAGATATGACTGAGTGTGTGCACAGACATACATGGTAGGTTAGGAAGGTTGTTTTAATGGAAGTAACACATTTAGTGAACTAAAATCAGAAGGTCTTAATCAGATAGTGGCATACTTGAAACTTAGATTAATTTAAGCAGGCAGTGGTTGTTATTGATCGTGAAAAGACCTTGTGAATAGAGCTGTGATTGAGTGTCTGAAGTATAGTGGAATATAAGATTATTTGACTCTTGAACAAATCAAGAAAATGAGAAGCAATATACATGTAAGTGCCAAGATAGCAAAAGCTGTTTTATATGCTGCTGGATCTATTATGTAAAGGTCTAAATCACTCTCAGGTCCATATTAGACACTGAAAACATGTTTATTGAATAAATTAATGTAATGAATGATAAATATTAATGTGCCAACTTTAAGTACATTCAGTTGTTTCATATTTCATTCTATAAATGGTGTCTTAGTTCATTTGGGCAGACTGGTGGCTTATAAACAACAGAAATTTCTTGCAATCTTGGAGGCTGGAAGTCTGAGATCAGGATGCCAGCATGGCTGAGTGAAGGATTCCTTCAGTTCTTGGTATGGGATATGGAGCAGCTCTTTAGGATATCTTTTCAAGGTCATGAATCTCATTCACAAGGGCTCCACCCTCTAGAATTAATCACCTCCCAAGGCCCCCCATCCTGATACCACCACACTGGGCATGGGATTTCAACATATAAATTTGGGGAGATTATAAACACAAAAGTTAAAGTAAAGTGTCAGTTGCTCAGTCGTGTCTGACTCTTTTTGACACCAGGGACTATGTAATCCATGGAATTCTCTAGGTCAGAATACTGGAGTGGGTAACCTTTCCCTTCTCCAGGGGATTGTCCCAATCCAGGGACTGAACCCAGGAAGACTTTAGCAAAATGGGAAGCATAGGAATAAAACTGGCATGCTACCTTTATCAGTGATGTTTCCCTACTTATATTTTAGAAAAAAGCAAACATACTATTTTGTTATTCTTGTGTGAGATGCATATGGCTTTTCTGAACGTTTTTATACATTTCCAAAAAAAATGAATGCAATTTTAAAAAGCACAAAGGAAATAGAATCTAACACTTAAAGTGGGGATAACTGAATTTCGCACATAGTGGTAGAGAACTATATTTCTATACCAAGATAAAATTTTGGTGTTTAAAAAATAAACCATGACAATTAGATTAATGCTGAAATGTGGCAGTGAAGATTCAGAATCTAAAGACTGAAAGAATTCACATGCAAAATGAGGACTTTGCCCAGAGTAACCACAGAATAATGTGAAAAAATGAAACAGTCACTATAAGAAGAACTGAATTAATTAGCTAGTATGTCAAGTACTTAAAGAAATTTCAGTCTCAAAATGTAGCAGAAAATCAGAAGAGATTTTTTAAGAGATAAATTGAAAAGGAATTTGCAGATTATCTTAAAACTGTCATGTAGGTAAGAGGAAAGGGTTAATGAAAAACTTTTTAATTCATTCTATAATACTGGGATAAGAACCAGAGGAGCATAACAAAAAGAAAGGAAAAGTAAAGAAATTTCAACAAATGTTGCTTTTGTACATGAAAACATTCATTTTTATCAAAAAATCAGTATCATTATATAAAACCCAGGTTTCACCAGGAGACACAGCAATAATTTCAAATAACTTCAAACTGAGTCTACCATGAGATTGGTTATAAGCCAGAAATTGTAATGCTACTGGCAAAGGTTTAAGGAGAGAATGGCTTTTTGGGTTCCTATGGATACTCTAAGGTCCTATGATTAATATCCATAGAAAATCACATCAACTCGATATAGTCAGGATGTCTAAGGACCCAAATACTTTAGGAATTAAGGTTTCTCTCATTCAATCAGGCAAGAAACCAGCTGAAGCAATTGTTCAGGGCAAAGAGAATACCAAGTGGCAGTGGGAAAAGGGAGTAAAAATTGACAGTAGTGACCCACAACTAATATCTTTCTTATAGCACGTAGATATCATCCAGTATGAACTGAAGTCTGTAATAGTTACTGGTGTTTATTGGAAGGACTGATGTTGAAGTTGAAACTCCAATATTTTGGCCACCTGATATGAAGAGCTGACTCATTTGAAAAGACCTTGATGCTGGGAAAGATTGAAGGGGATGACAGGAGATGGGGATGAGAGAGAATGAGATGAGTTAGATGGCATCACCGATTCAATGGACATGAGTTTGGGTAAATTCCAGGAGTTGGTAATGGACAGAGAGTCCTGGAGTGCTGAGGTTCATGGGTTCACAAAGAGTCGGACACGACTGAGTGACTGAACTGAACTGAATAGTTATGACTGTTTATTTCAACAATGGATATATCTGTTTATGCTTTAAGTATTTTCCTTCCCATCTCCCATTCTGTTATCCAAAAATATAAAATATGATAATAGTTCAGTTCAGTTCAGTCGCTCAGTTGTGTCCGACTCTTTGTGACCCCATGAATCGCAGCACGCCAAGCCTCCCTTTCCATCACCAACTCCTGGAGTTCACTCAGACTCATGTCCATCTAGTCAGTGATGCCATCCAGCCATCTCATCCTTGGTCGTCCCCTTCTCCTCCTGCCCCCAATCCCTCCCAGCTTCAGAGTCTTTTCCAGTGAGTCAACTCTTCTCATGAGGTGGCCAACGTACTGGAGTTTCAGCTTTAGCATCATTCCTTCCAAAGAAATCCCAAGGCTGATCTCCTTCAGAATGGACTGGTTGGATCTCCTTGCAGTCCAAGGGACTCTCAAGAGTCTTCTCCAACACCACAGTTCAAAAGCATCAATTCTTCGGCGCTCTGCCTTCTTCACAGTTTTAGGTTACAGAAAAGAGAAAGTGTGATTCATCCCGAACAGGAATGAGTACAAAAGACTTTGTAAAAACTTCATAAATTTTCTTTGGAAGATGGTTAGTGTGTTTTCAGTTGTACAGGGGTAGTTGAATCACATTAGGAAGAAGCATGAATTTAGAACTTACCTGTGGTTAATAGGGATGAATATGGATTCAAAATTATCAAGAGATGAACCTTGATAACCTTCTACTGTATCAAATTAGGTAAGCTGGTACAATGTTTCTCAGAATCTCTCGACTAAGTTTGGCCATAAAAGAAAATTATGAGTACAATTTAGAAGGAATAGCTAGCTAGAGGCTTAAGAGTTCCATGTAAAATAAAGCAAATTAGAGCTCGTATATGGTGTCTTGAATCTGCTGACTTACTTGCTCACCTTGTCTTGAAGCAGCAGCTAGGCTTCCATATCCTCTGCATTTTTTTTTTTTTTTTGGTAACTCCGCCTTTAGCTCCTTTGGACCAGATATGTTTTCAAACCCTTGAGAGAGAACATTGGCCTCTTCTGCAAACCATCTGTATCACTGGGGTTGAATAATTGGAGATGCTGAAGTGGCTTTTAGCTCATCCACATAGGTTCCAGGTCATTCTCACAAGCTCCAGTTTGCCCTTGCTCACTGTCACACTATGTCCATATATCCTTATGTTATCACTTGCCTTCTTTATTTCTAACCCAACACCAGACACAGAAGCTGCAGCTGTCGATGAACTGTTTAACCACTCATAAAATTGCATAAAGAAAACTTTACAATAATTTGTTATTTACCATTATTAATGACCCATCTCTAATTCATTTCTGATACAAATGCATACAAAATCGAGCAGGCTTTCTCAAACTGCCTTTTTTTTTGAGGGAATCTGATTTAAATCTGTAAAGAATCTCTCTAGGAATGTTCCAGAGTGTTTAGTCATTTTTATATCATATATAATAAGAAAATCTTTTTTAGAAAAGCATTTTATTTTAAAGTGAACATTTTCTCTATCTAACTGAAGTTATGTTTAATTTACTATATTATGTAACTATAGCTCAGTTGGTAAAGAATCCGCCTGAAATGCAGGAGACACTGGTGCAATTCCTGGGTTGGCAAGATCCCCTGGAGAAGGGATAGGCTACCCACTGCAGTGTTCTTAGGCTTCCCTCCTGGCTCAGCTGGTAAAGAATCTATCTGCCTGCACTGTGTGAGACCTGAGTTCGATCCCTGGGCTGAGATGATCCCCTGGAGAAGGGAAAAGCTACCCACTCCAGTATTCTGGCCTGGAAAATTCCATGGACTGTATAGGCCATATAGGGTTGCAAAGGGTTGGACACAACTGAGCAACTTTCACTTCACTTCATTTTGTTAGAAAATCATTGATCCAGAAATTTTATTTTATTTTATTTTAAATTTATTTATTATTATTTCCCTACATTACAATACTGTATTTGTTTTGCCATATATTGATATGAATTATGTCTTAGTAGATTTAGAGACAAAATACATAGTACTTAGTAGGTTGAAATTTATCAAGTTTAAGATAACTAAAATTTGATAAAATTTGTTTTTATAATTGATAATTCTATTTTCCTAATTTTATTCTAAATTAAATTTAATAATTCATAATTAATACATAGGCTTCATTTATAATCCTTCAAATCAAACATTTATTAATTATTGTTGCTTGAAAGGATATGCATTTTCAAGACCTTTGTACTTTGAGGTAGTTTGAGTTGTATCACTTCTAAACTATAAACTCTTTTTCCTTTTAAATTAATAGCTACCTGAAGTATTATTTTTGGAGGTTTTTCACAAGCCCATCTATTACTTTGAAATAGTTTATATATAGTCTCTGTCTATATTAGTTGATATATAGTTTATATATATCCTGTATTCTGAGTTGGTAAAATATATTGGAAATGACATTAAATATCTCTTGTGTTTTTAAAAGTACAAGATGCGAAAACATCCAGTAATCTCATTGACTCTAAAGTTCATTGTCATATGGTGATAATAACTAAATTTTTTGACCGTTGTATAAAGAACACAGCGCCTGCCCACCCTTCACTTTTGCATAAACTTGAAAGTGGAATGTTTAAATTTTTATATATACTTAAAAGCACATATGAGTTTATATGTGCTTGTTTCCTACTGTGTAGTTTTATTTAAATCTTAGTATTTTTGATTCTGTAGTCTTTAATGATGTTTGTGACTAAGTAAAGCCAAATTAAAATTAGCAACTTCTCAAAATACTTAAATACAAAGTAAATGGTATGATACCTATGATAAGCTTCAAAATAATGTGACATAGAAGAAAGGTTGTGAGGTACAAGAAGGACTGAGGGCAGGAGGAGAAGGGGGCAATAGAGGATGAGATGGCTGGATAGCATCACTGCCTCAGTGGATATAAGTTTGACCAAACTCTGGGAGATAATGAAGGACAGGAAAGCCTGGTGAGCTGCAGTCCTTGGCATTGCAAAGAGTTGGACTTGACTTAGTGACTAAACAAGAAGAAAAGAGTGTAGATAAAGAAGAAAGTATAGATGAAACAATATCAGTCAAGTTTTGATAAATGTAGAAACCTCTTTACAAGGTCACTTGTGGTAGGCCCTTATAACTTCAGGATAGGAGTTGATTACCAGGAAGAGCAACCACATGATTAGTAGGTTGGAACTTTGAGCTTGCACAAATTCCAGCATAGGGAGTGTGGTTAGAGTTTGAGTTAAAAAAGCTGGTCAGTGATTTAATCAATCATGCCTACATGATGAAATCCCAAATAATTCTCTGTATACCTGAACCAATAGAACTTCCTGATAAACACTATTGATGGACCAGGAGGGTAACACTTCCTGATTTCTGATGAGAAAGCATAGAGACTCTGTGTTCCCTCTGTGAATCATTATAGCAATTAATTGAACCTCAGGAGATTGTAGCCAGTTCTTCAGAAGAGGTATAGCCCAAGGATAGCCATCAAGACTTGACCTCTGAAGTGATAGTAGTCTTTGGAGGACTTTTTTTTTTTTTTTTGACCTGTGAGATCTAATTCAGGTTGTTATTGTCCAGATTTAACTATAGTACACCCAGCTGGTCAGACCAGTTGGAGTAAACATAATAACTGTTTGAATAATGTTTACATTTATTTTGATATAAATTGTTCTTTGATATATCCATTTATTCCTCCATTATCTCTATTCTGTAATTCAAATCGGTGTCATAGAAACACCAAAATGATTATATTTCCTAAACACACACACACTTATCTTTGTATCAGTGCTCATGACACCATCTTCGTCTAGAATGTCTTTCTTACATCACATAAGTATTGTCCAGTATGACTGACTGATTCCTTTGTACTCAGCTTAGCAATAACTTCTCCAGGGTGCTTTCTCAGCTATCATACACCAACCCCTTCCCAATCCAGTACCCACACCAACTGCTGAAAATGTTGAAGTAAGGTATCTGTTTTCAGGATGTTTATCAAACCTTGTGTATACCTCTATTACTGTACTTCTACATCATTTCATAATGGTCATGTACCTGTTTTTCACAGGATACAGTTAGCTCCTTAAGAATATGGTTTTATTTTCCTGTTTTGGGTTGTATTTGTTTATTTCCAAGACCTAGCTCAATGGTTGCAACAAAGTATGGGCAATAAATATTTGTTGTGGGAATCATCTGAATGAAATGAATGCATTTGTATATGTCTTTCATAATGTACTTTTATTGTTCTCTAGATCTAAGCTTATTATAGGATTTAGTCTATAGGAAGTTATTTTATAATTTGACTAACTTTAAATAAGCTTTTCTATTATATGGGGAACATTGCCTTATTATGTTTTACATAAATTTTCTTCATGTTCAGATTAATCTATTCCAGCCACTTTGTGCACACTTTCTCAATTTGAAATGTCTTTGTACATTTTCATAAATACTTTGCAATTACTATGTGATTTGGAAATCTGAAGTCTAAATTATAACAAATAATTTTGACAATATGTATTACTAACAAAGTTGGATCTTAAGCTTGAAGATTATACAAATGTCATATTTATCACTTGAGGTTAT
>SJYF01000049.1:976052-988793 GCA_006410515.1 Procapra przewalskii
TTAGGTCAGTTATTTCAATCTTGTATCTTTTTAAATTATCAATATTGAAAATTTGTATAAAAACTTTCAAATTCTTACTTTGTTGGAATATTATACATGGTTATTCATTCTCACGCTTAGGAAATATTTAGTATTTATCAGAGGTCTATCAATTTCTAACACCTATGGCAGGTCTGAATCCAGTGAAAGTTGCCTAAAGCATGACCAGCTATGAAATCAAATACTGGAAATAAAGGTTTGAATTTCATTATTCTAACTGTGTCATATTACTTTATAGTACCATTCAACAAATGACTTCATTTACAACAATCTAAAGTCTATTAAGTACTCACTAGTTGGAGCTGGAAAGGTTTTCAAAATATTATTTCACATTTTACCATAGAAATCAAACTTTTACATATAGGGAGCCATTTAGGTTCAGTTTGTATTAGGAAAAAAATATCCCTTCTCTAAATTGACAGTTTTGAAGTTGAGGTTTTGTGAGAGAGAATTGCCCTTTATGGCAATCCTGTGTTTAAAGCATTGGAGGTACGCTAATTAGCCTCCTGTCCAGGCTACTGATGGAAAGAATACAAAATGCATGCTAGTATTCATGATGGTGCAATTTGAAGCTGATGAAGTCAATGCAAATGTCATGTATGGGGTTTTTCAGGGAGAGGGGAAGGGTGGGGATGGGATAGTAACAGAGTGTTCCTCTATGAAAGGAGTGTTTGTGCAGGCTGCTCAAATGAACTGCTTGTTGCTCTGCTCAGCCGGCACAAATCCACAATGTTTAGACCTCACATGTTCTTAGAATCCCTTTGTCTGGGATACTATACTGTATTTTTAGCAGTTATGAAGATTCCTTACGTCCTTCAAGCATCTAAAAACATAGTGATGTTGTTATTTTTGTTACTAATCCACTCTAGCAGCATTAAGTCAAATTCCATTACACTTAAGGGCATTTGGAGATAGTGTAGACACTAACATGAAATCAAAAGATATCTTTGGCACTGGACATTTTTTGGATAGAAATGAAATGTTTGTGTTAATACAATGCTTGCTAATCATCAGCCTCTTTTCTCTGTAATATCTTTTCAAACTATAATGTGCCAATGCTTTACATTTCATGAGTGGTAAAATTTGAAAAGTATTTTTTTTTTAAATCAGAATGAACAAAATTAAAGTTTGTTTGTTTTACCCAGAAACAGATATCAAGAAAACTGTTATGCAATCTTAATTTAGCTCCAGAGCAAGAGAGGCAATGGTTAAATTAGAGTGTGTGTGTGTGTGTGTGTGTGTGTGTGTGTGTGTGTGTGCATATCTTACTTTTAGAACAAACGTGATGGTTGTGGTTTAAAGGAAGAAAAAAATTTATTCATTGTCTTCCCATTATGTAAGTAAGCTGATTTTGAAGTGAATGTGAGTATAGCAACTTTTCACTTAAAATGGTGATATTCCTGGATAGTTAAAAAAAAGAAAAAGAAATCAGTACAAATCAAGGCCAAGAAAGATATTAAACCATACATAAAACATTTTTAAGAAGCTAAATTTAAGCTTGTTATGATAAAACTTTGAAAGCAATAGACAATTTTTATCAGCTAAATCTGGGTCAATTATGAACTGTTAAGTTACTGAGCCAGATAAAATTGGAGAATGTATTATTTCATCACTTTGAATTAAGCACAATACTAAAATTACAAAAATGCTTCTATTTTAAAGGGCATAGACATAACACTCTAAATAAATTTTAAGAGATCATTAACAACATATCAATCAGTGACAACATAAATATCAATATGTGAAATACTTTCATTGGAAAAATACGCAAGTTATAAACTATTTAAATTATTGAATAGCATTGTGCTACTCTGCTCTGCTAAGTCACTTCAGTCGTGTCCGACTCTGTGTGACCCCACAGATGGCAGCCCACCAGGCTTTCCCGTCCCTGGGATTCTCCAGGCAAAAACACTGGAATGGGTTGCCATTTCCTTCTCCAATGCATGAAAGTGAAAAGTGAAAGGAAAGTCGCTCAGTCGTGTCCGACTCTTCGCGACTCCATGGACCACAGCCTACCAGGGTCCTCTGTCCATGGGATTTTCCAGGCAAGAGTACTGGAGTGGGGTGCCATCACCTCATTGTATTGTAATGTATATTGGTATAATAGACTATGCCAAAGCCTTTGACTGTGTGGATCACAATAAACTGTGGAAAATTCTTCAAGAGATGGGAATACCAGACCACCTGACCTGCCTCTTGAGGAATATGTATGCAGGTCAGGAAGCAACAGTTATCACTGGACATGAAACAACAGACTGGTTCCAAATAGGAAAAGGAGTACGTCTAGGCTGTCTAATGTCACCCTGCTTATTTAACTTATATGCAGAGTACATCATGAGAAACGCTGGACTGGAAGAAACACAAGTTGGAATCAGATTGCCAGGAGAAATATCAATAACCTCAGATATGCAGATGACACCACCCTTATGGCAGAAAGTGGAGAGGAACTAAAAAGCCTCTTGATGAAAGTGAAAGAGGAGAGGGAAAAAGTTGGCTTAAAGCTCAACATTCAGAAAACGAAGATCATGGCATCAGGTCCCATCACTTCATGGGAAATAGATGGAGAAACAGTGGAAACAGTGTCAGACTTTATTTTAGGGGGCTCCAAAATCATTGCAGATGGTGACTGCAGCCATGAAATTAGACGATTATTACCTCTTGGAAGAAAAGTTATGAGCAACCAAGATAGTATATTCAAAAGCAGAGACATTACTTTGCCGACTAAGGTCCGTCTAGTCAAGGCTATGGTTTTTTGCAGTGGTCATGTATGGATGTGAGAGTTGGACTGTGAAGAAGGCTGAGCTCCGAAGAATTAATGATTTTGAACTGTGGTATTGGAGAAGACTATTGAGAGTCCCTTAGACTGCAAGGAGATCCAACCAGTCCATTCTGAAGGAGATCAGTCCTGGGATTTCTTTGGAAGGAATGACGCTAAAGCTGAAACTCCACTATTTTGGCCACCTCGTGCAAAGAGTTGACTCATTGGAAATACTCTGATGCTGGGAGGGATTGGGGGCAGGAAGAGAAGGGGACGACCGAGGATGAGATGGCTAGATGGCATCATGGACTCGATGGAGGTGAGTCTTAAGTGAACTCCGAGAGATGGTGACGAATAGGGAGGCCTGGCATGCTGCGATTCATGGGGTCGCAAAGAGTCGGACACGACTGAACGACTGAACTGAACTGAGTGTATTTAAAGATCCATATATTTTTTAAGTTTAAACATATATAGGGAAATGATGAACTGATATACAAAATTGCAAAATATCATTAAACTATTAAAATTAAATCTTTAATAGTATTAGTATAACTCCTTAACTAAAGACATGAAAACCAGAAGGAAAAAAACTACATAGTGATTCTTAAACTTCATTAGGCAATATATTTACTTGGAAGGCTTATTAAAATACATACCTTTGGGCTCTACCTCTAAGTCACTGCTTCAGTGACTCTGGAGTCAAACGAGAATTTCTAACAAGCTCTTGTAAGTGATACCAATGCTGCTGGTGTGAACTGCTGGACTAATAAATAAATAAGGAGATACTAACTTACATAATGGGTAAAACTGTAAGGACAAATTGCCATTATTTTTAAGAAAATGATCACATTTTAATTTTTACTTGTTTGCTAAATAGAGTGTGAAGCAAACAAGATACAAACATTTAGAGATGTATTTAGTCTTTGATACAATCATAGGCAGATTCTATAACTTTATGATCCTTGTCAGATTTGAAAAAGTCAGGCAGGTATCATCAAGTTTAATCTCTCATCTCCTGTGTAATTCAAGGCATGTCTTCTATAATCTTCTGCCTAGAAATGCTTGACTCTTGGCCCCAGAAACCCACCTGCTACAGGCAGAAATGGTATGGTCTGCCTTCTCACTGCTCTTGTTCTCTCTTTAGAGTTCCTCTGTCCTTCACTGGATTAGGGTAGGAATATGTGTCTCATTGGTTGCATTTTTAATTCTCCCTTTTCTAGGTGAGCATTGATGTCACAAAATTCTGCAGTCTACTATCTCATTGCAACATGGGTAAACCTACTGATAGAGATTCCCAAAGATGGTGATTCCCCTGGCTTGCTCTATTCCAACCTTCTTCTGCTATCATCCTAGGCTTTTGTTCACTTGGCAGCCAGCTAGCCCTCCCAACAAGGCTCCTGCCACATGCTTCACATCTGATTCTTATGAGCTATAATTGAACTGTGTCCACATGCACTCTCAGGCTCTGCTTGCTGTTCAACTTTGCCTCTTCTTCTTGCCTAGGACTATCACTTCAGTTCTCTTCCCATCCCTGCTTAAATGAGCATATGTAGCTATGATAGTTGGATGGAGAAGCAGACTTTCAGTAGAGGAACGAGGGGAACCCTTAAATCTCTTGAGTAATTTTGTTGGAAATGTCCTTATTTGGTTAAAATGGAGGGTTCACCTCTTTCACTGTTGGTGGGAATGTAAAATGGTACAGGCACTCTGGAGAACAGTATGGAGGTTCCTTAAAAAGGTAAAAATAGAACTACCATATGGTCCAGCAGTTCCACTCCTGGGCATATATCCAGAGAAAAACATGATCTGAAAGAATACATGCATCCCAAAGGCCACGGCAGCACTGTTTATAATAACCAAGAAGCAATCTAAGGGTCCATTGACAGAAGAATGATAAGATGTGGTACACATATACAATGGAATATTGCCTGTCAACTTGATAAAAGTCTTGATGAAATACTTGATGAAAGCCTGGCCTCTGGATGAAAGTGAAAAAGGAGAGTAAAAAATTTGGCTTAAAACTCAACATTCAGGAAACTAAGATCATGGCATCCAGTCCCATCACTTCATGAAAAATAAATGGGGAAACAATGGAAACAGTAAGAGACTTTATTTTAGGGGGCTCCAAAATCACTGCAGATGACTGAAACCATGAAATTAAAAGATGTGTGTTCCTTGGAAGAAAAGCTACGACCAACCTAGACAGCATGTTAAAAAGCAGAGACATTACTTTGCCAACAAAGGTCCATCTAATGAAAGCCATGGTTTTCTCAGTAGTCATGTATATGTGAGAGTTGGACTATAAAGAAAGCTGAATCCCAGAAATTTAATAGTTTTGCACTGTGATGTTGGACAATACTCTTTAGAGTCTTTTGGACTGCAAAGAGATCAAACCAGTCAATCCTATAGGAAATCAGTCCTGAATATTCAATGGAAGGACTGATGCTGAAGCTTAAACTTCAATATTTTGGCCACCTGATGCAAAGAAATGACTCATTTGAAAAGACCCTGATGATGGGAAAGATTGAAGTTGGGAGGAGAAAGGGACAAGGATGAGATGGTTGGATGGTATCACCACCTTGATGGACATGAGTTTGAGCAAGCTCGGGGAGTTGGTGATTGACAGGAAAGCCTGGTGTGCTGCAGTCCATGGGGTAACAAAGAGTCAGACACAACTGAGCGACTGAACTGAACTGAATTGCCTTGCCATTAAAAAGAATGAAATAATGCCATTTACAGCAACAGGGATGCACCTAGAGATTGTCATGCTGAGTGAAGGAAATCAGAGAGGAGAAATAGCCTATGAAATCTTTTACATGCAGAATCTAAAATGAAATGATACAAGTGAACTTATTTACAATACAGAAACAGATTAACAGACTTATGTGAGGAAGAATGAGGGGAAGGGAAGGTCAGGGAGCTTGGGATAGACATGTACACATTGCTTCATTTAAAATAGATAACCAATCAAGTTCTACTGTATAACACAGGGAACTCTGCTCAATGTGGAAGCCTGAATGAGAAAGGAGTTTGGGGGAGAATGGATTCATGTATATGTCCCTTCGCTGTCCACCTGAAACTGTCACAACATTGTTATTTGGCTATACTCCAATAAAAAAATAAAGTTTTTTAAAAATGGAGGGTTCAGAAATTGGAGTAGGATAGGAGCATCAGAACCAGTTCTAACCCTCTTTTAAGTGCTGAGGGCGGTGTCAGGCCTCCAGCCGCTTGTTTTCATTGTTGTTGTTCAAGTGCTCAGTCGTGTCTGACTCTGTGACCCCACGGACAGCATCACGCCAGTCTTCCCTGTCCTTCACCATCTCCTGGAGCTTACTGAACCTCATGTTCTTATGTCAGTGATGCCACCCAACCATATTATACTCTGTTGTCCCCTTCTCCTCCTGCCTTCTATCTTTCCCAGCATCACAATCTTTTCCAATTAATCAGCTTTTTGCATCAGGTCACCAAAATATCAGAGCTTCAGCTTCAACATCATTCCTTCTAATGAATATTCAGGGTTGATTTCCTTTAGTATTGACTGATTTGATCTCCTTACAGTCCAAGGGACTCTCAAGAGTCTTCTCCAGCACCACAATTTGAAAGCATGAAGTCTTTGCCTTCTTTATGGTGGTCTGACTCTCATATCCACACCTGTTACATTTTGCTTATCAGTCCCCAGTTGTGGATTCCAGTACCAATATGAGGTAACAATGAAAGTGCAACTGAGTATCCTGTTGCATGACAAGAATTCAACCTCATAGCCACATCAAGAACAAAATCACACAACTAATTTATCAGAAACTTCTAGTAGAAGGGATGGAAGATATGATAACGTTTTAAAATTAGTGTTATGATGAGGACGCTAATATTCAGGTGGAATCAAAAGGAAAATTCAATAATGGGAGTGGTTTGTTTGCATAATGGCAACAATGAGTAAATTTTCTCAGCAAAACAATCTGTGGGAAAGAAAGAGGCAAAATATTCAAAACAGACATTATGGAGGCAGCCTGGTGGTGATCGGTGTAGTCAAATTTATAGACAGAAATGCCTAGTTCATAATGTGGCTATTTTGTTTACAGTCAAAGCTATGGTTTTTTCCAGTAGTCATGTACAGATATGAGAGTTGGACCATAAAAAAGCTTAGCGCTTTCAAATTGTGGTGTTGAAGACTCTGGAGAGTCCATTGGACTGCAAGAAGGTCAAATCAGTAAATCCTAAATGAAATCAACCCTTATTATTCATTGGAAGGACTGATGCTGAAACTGAAGCTCCAATATTTTGGGCACCTGATACCTAGAGCCAACTCATTGGAAAAGACCCTGATGCTAGGAAAGATTGAAGGCAGGAGGATAAGGGGATGACAGAGGATGAGATATCTGGATGGCATCACCAACTCAATGGACATGAATTTGAGCAGACTCCAGGTGATGGTGAAGGACAGGGAAACCTGGCATGCTGCAGTGTTTAGGGTCGCAAAGAGCTGGACACGCTGAGTGACTAAACAACAATAATTTGGTATATTAAGGCTTCCCTGATGGCTTAGATAGTAAAGAATCTGGCTGCAATGCAGGATACCCAGGTTCGATCCCTGGGTTGGGAAGATCCCCTGGAGAAAGGCATGGAAACCCACTCCAGTATTCTTGCCTGGAGAATTCCAGAGACAATGGAGCCTGGAATGCTACAGTACATGGGGTCGCAAAGAGTAGGACATGACTGAGCGACTAACACTTTCACTTTGGGTTACTAGTCTACTTCTGGTATTCTCAAGTTCCAGTTTTATTAGTTACAAACAAGATATGGGTTAAGATATTAACTATTTAATTTTTTAATATGTAAAATAAAAATTAACCTTTCTATAGGACTGGTGTGATGATCAGATGGACAACATACACGAAGAGCTATTGCCAATGTCAGTGTTGCACTATTAGTACAGTCCAGCAGGCCCTAAGGGAAATCAATTAAGACCACATTTGAAATATTAGGCCTGAATTTTAAATTAATGAGGAATTTTCAGATACAAAAAGAGCAAGGCTACCAAGTAGGATTCAAAATGAGAGTGCCTGAAGATGGCTGATGCCCCCCTTGGGGGCAAGGGCAGTTGTTAAACTGCAGATATCTTCATGGCTAGGGTGAAATAAAAAAAGTAGATTAAATCCAAATTTATTTGGGATTCTTTCTAAAATCACATTTTGAAAAGTGTGGGAGAGGGGTTGATACTGATTAGTGTATTATACTGAGAGAATAGAATAAAAAATATAAAATGGGATCAGAGATGAATTTTAGCATTAGCTGAAGATCCATTAAAACTCAAAACCTGAAGTGTACTCTCTCATATAGTTATTGTCCTGCACATTTGTTTAGAGATATTTTGACCTGTGCTCTCTTCTTCCATTGCCTGCTCTGTTGTGCTCAGTAGTTAATAGAGAGGTATTTTAACTATGGTTATTACATAGCCTGTATCTGCTATAGACATTTCATCTTGCTTTTTGTTACAGACTCTACTGAGGTTATATTTTTCAGACAATGATTCAAGGCCTATTTTAGTAATGGGAAAGAGAAAAACAAGGGAATTTTTTTTTATGTCCCAGTCACCATCTTTTAAGAAAATAAATCTATTAATTGGAGCTAACTTATGGCATTCTATTAAAGAGATTTAACAAAAGGCACTTCTACCAACTGTGCAGAAGGATTATTACCACTGTTGGATATTTTGAGTTTTCAGAGTTAGAACAAGATTCTAAGTATTAACATAGTCTAGATATTTCAGCCATGAAATTAAGATGCTTGCTCCTTGGAAGAAAAGCTATGACAAGTCTAGATAGTGTATTAAAAAGCTAGGGACATCATTTTGCCAATAAAGATCCATATTGTCAAACCTATGGTTTTTCCAAGCAGTCACGTATGGATGTGAGAGTTGGACCATAAAGAAGACTGGGCACCAAAGAATTGATGCCTTCAAATTGTGGTTCTGGAGAAGATCCTTGGACTGCAAGGAGACCAGTCAGTCCTTTCAGGTTGGTCTTTTAAAAAAATCAACTCTGAATATTCATTCAGGAAAAGACTGATGCTGAAGCTCCAATATTTTGGCCACTTGATGTGAAGAGCTGATTCACTGGAAAAGACCCTGATGCTGGGAAAGACTGAAGGCAAAAGAAGAAGGGGGGCAGTAGAAAATGAGATAGTTAGATAGCATAATCAACTCGATGGACATAAATTTGAGCAATCTTTGGGAGATAGCGGAGGACAGGGAGCATGGCAGGCTATAGACCATGGGGTCAGAAAGAGTTGAATTTGACTTAGTGACTGAAAGACAACAATAGTAATTGCTCCTTATTTATTGTAGTCAGAATATTTACTTTTAACACATTTCTGCCTTAAATCATAAATGGAACAAATTAATTCATATGATAAATATGTAGGAATTAAATTATACCCTGGAGGAAATCTGAGAGATCCCAAGAAATTGTTTCCCTATTGATCATATGCTATCTAGCTTAAGGTCACAAAAATGCCTTACAAAGTAATTGTAAGAACTGATAGTTACATGGTGGTTAACTGTGTTTAGTAAGATATTGTGAAGCGTCTGAAATTTTATCCTACTTGCAAGCAGCCCGTTAGTCTGGTAGAGTTTTATATCCATATACTGACAGAAGAACACGGGCCTCTGTGTCAGAGACAGTTTATTATTCACAGAAAAAAGAGTAGCTATAGCAATGCCATGCACTGGTTCACCTGGGCCCGTTTCCTGCAGGGAGACATTGTGAGGACCTGTCACTACAGGAGAAGAACTCTGAATTTTAGAAGATTTTGACCTTTATCAGAGCTGTTTGTGACACTGACCTTCCCATCTCCCTTCTAGAGAGACTGAGATTACTCATTACCCAGGGATGAAGCGAATTTCCTCCATGGGAGAGTAGGATGCTATCTTTAAGGTTATTACCCCATAATGTAAGCAAATGTTTCACGTAAGAGGAAGTAGAAGATGTCATCTTCAATATCCTAGGATGATTCTAAATATCTCCAGAGGGATATACTCTTTGAAACATCCAATTCCAGTTGCTATTCATACATGCCCTTTGCTCAGAAGTGAAGAGACCACACAGAAACATAAGGATCCATGGAGAATTATATTCTAAGATTGTGTAGCATAATTTTTATGCATGTTTTCTAATTTTAATTCCTATGATGGTAGGTTTTTTATTTTGTAGGTAAAGAGCAAATAAAATTTAAGTAGCTGTCAAGATAGATTAAAACAGCCCTCATTTCAGCTTTATTTTCTGTGTTCTTTCAGAGCATCAGTAGCTGTCATGGGCTGAACTTCTCCCCGCAAAGTTCAAATATTGAAGTTCCAAACCCCAGTACCTCAGAATGCAACCAGATTTAGAGAGAAGACTTTTAAAGAGGTGATTAAGCTAGAAAGAGGCCTTTCAGGTTGGTCTTAATCCAGTCTGACTGGAGTCCTTGAAGAAAGAGGAGATTAGGACACACAGACACAAGGATGCTTCCACAGAGAGAGAAGACCAGATGAAGACACGTCAAGAAGGTGGCATTCTGCAAGACACGGAGAGAGGCCACAGGAGAAACCAACCCTGCCAATACCTTGATCTTGGACTCACAGCTTCCAGAACTCTGAGAACATAATTTCTATTGTGTGGGCCACAGAATCTATGGTATTTCCAAACATGCATAGAAAAAATAATATACTACCCTAGCCTCAGATAGCTTGTGCTTCAGATGCAAATATCCAGGTCACAAATGGAATGCTCTGAGCACGCACATGGTGTCTGAAGGGACTCTGGTAGAAACACGTGCAGACTACCTGGACTTTGGAAATACCCTCCAATCTGGTACAATCATCACTGCAGAGTGTGGAATCTTCACTGGTTTTAGGTTTGAATTCAGAGATAGTGACGCTGGATATATTATACAAGAAAAAAATGGTTACACTCTGAAGAACTTTGATAGGTACAATTCAAGCAGGTCACCACATTCAAGATTAGGTTTTATGTTTTGATATTCTACAACATCAAACATATTTTCAGAGCCTAGGGGTATTTAGCCTGGAGACTATGCCCTTAATAAAGAATATACTGATAATTATGAACTAGGAATAAGTAGAAAGATGGAGACTACTGAGGAAAGTATGGACTTCTCAGGTGGTACTAGTGATAAAGAGCCCTCCTGCTAACACATGAGCATTCAAGCCCTAGGTCAGGAAGATCCCCTGGAGGAGGGCATGGAAACCCACTCCAGTATTCTTGCCTGGAGTACACTATGGACAGAGAACCCTGGTGGGCTACTGTCTGTAGGGTTGCAAAGAGTTGGATATGACTGAGGGACTAACACACACACAATATTACTAAGGCTCAGCTTCCTCAACTATAGAGCATTTTTGCTTGAGCTACTCCCATACCCCCTCCTGCCATCTCAGTCAGCATGGTGGTTCTTCCAGGGCAGCACTGACTGTGAAAACAAGAAGCATCCATGGAAGAAGAAGTGACTTTGTTTCAGTGTGGAAAGTCCAACCTCAATGATAATAGTAAAAATAGGAGCAAACACAACTGGAATCAAATACAGAAAGCTTGCCGCTCTATTGGCTTAAGGTAACAACTGGAATTGCGGTTAGTCCACTGGGCAACCAAAACTTTTAGCAAAGTGATCCTAGAAATAAGAGCCAAGGGCTCTCCCATATTTCTGCTGGGGAGCTATGTGTACTTGGAGAGGAGATCCAAAAGGCCCAAGACCTCCAAGCAACTATGGCTGAATGGAATGCTTTGAGCACGCACATGGTGTCTGAAGGGACTCTGGAAGAAACACATGCGAACTACCTGGAGTTTGGAAATACCCTCCAATCTGGTACAATCATCACTGCAGAGTGTGGAATCTTTATTGGTTTTAGGTTTGAACAAATTTTCACCAATCACTGCCTATCTGGCAAGCTGTGCATACACAGGTAGCATCATTAGGAATCAAGGGCAAAACCAACAAGCAAAAAACAGAGAGAATAAAAGTAAGTGAAGCATCACTGAATGATCACACACAGCAGAGGAGAGGAGTCCACAGATTAAGTACAGGAAAGTTATAGCATAAAGCAAATCAAAGCAAAACATCAAAGATAAGCAATGATAACCATGTTGCTCAGTTAAGAAAATCAGAACCCAGAAATGCTACAACACCCTGTATTGTGAGAAAGGTACAATCTACAAATGAAAAAAAATGAATCATGTAAAGAAATAAAGAGTTAATTTTGCTCAGTAAACCTATTAGATGATAGAAACTGTCTCCAATGGACCTGCGTATTAGATTTTGCAGACAATGATTTCAAAATGACCACTGTATCCATGTTCAAAGAATCAAAGGAAACAATGCTTCAATAATTATATAAGATATGAAAATGTCTCACTAAAAGGTAATATCAGTAAGAAATAGAAATTCTACAAATATACCAAATGGAAATTCTAGTGTGAAAATTTTAAATCTAATTAGACATTTTCTAGATGGTCTGAATAGAAGGATTGAGATAGCATAGGAAAACCAAATCAGTGAACATGAATATGGATTAACAGAAATACATAATCTGAAGAAAAGAAAGGGAAATCAAAGGATAAACAGAACCTCAGAGACCTTTAGGACAATATCAGGCACACTGACATAGATGTATTAGGAAGCCCCAGAGCTGAGCAAAGAGAGAAAGGGCAGGAAAAGAGATGAAAGATTATGGCACACAAATCCCCAAATCTGATTTTAAAAAATGACACCAAAGAAGTTTAAAAGCAAAGAGATCCACACACAGATATAAAATAGACAAACTGTTGAAAGCCAAAACAAAAGAAAATTCTTGAAAGGAGCAACAGAAAAACAATTCACCACAAACAAGACAAAAAGATTAATATCTTACTTCTCATGAAAACCACCAGAAGCTATAAGTTTGTAGGATGGTATGT
>SJYF01000049.1:1055949-1067269 GCA_006410515.1 Procapra przewalskii
AAATTTGTATCTTAGGATAGTTAACCATTAATTTATTATTTTATTTGTATGATCATTCACATATTGAATAATTATAAATGAATATCTATTATGTACCAGGTACATTTGCTGTGCTGAATATAACATATTCTACATACAATTCTGGCTCATATACAAATTAATATACTTCATGTTTTTTTAAATGAACATATGAGGATATGCTATAAAGAAAAAGAGAAAGCTGAATATTTATTCCTCCCCCCCCGCCAAAAAAAAGCAGCATATTCTAGGTCAGCAAAGACCACACTGATGGAATGCCTGATATCTTGGATTTCCAACAGCTTTCTGAATCTCAAGTATTGTATTTAATTGTATGTCAAGATTTTCAAGCCCTAAGTCTTATTTTGGATTCAGAAAATGGTGAGATTCTTGTTACCATACTGTAAAAATAAATCTCTGTAAAAATATTTCAGAACACATATTCTCATTTGTGTATGGGCTCCCCTTCGACTAAATAAATTCTCCCTCTAATAATAGGACTATTTGAAACATGAGCATTTGAAAGCAGGGTTAAATTACAAATAATTTGCTGAGATGGTAGTGAGGTAAATATTTCCAAGAGAGGATACCTCAAGCTTTTTTACCATTTCTAAAATTAAGATATGTATGAGAGTAAAGTAGATGTTTGCAATAGAACAGTAGGAATGGGCCCAAATTGTATGTATTTAAAAAATAGGTACAAGTTCAAAATGTACTGGTGAGTACTCTGATTTTCCACACACATTGTTGGGGAGGAAGAAAATTTCTTCTACCCTTTTAGGTTCTTCTGGCTGGCATGAGAATTAAATTGGCATGAGACCAATTAACAGGAGAAAATCAAACTTAATTACATATATACATGGAAGACACACAGGAGAATTGAGTAACTCATGAAAATGGCCAGTCTTTACCTTAACTACCATCTTCAGTGGAAAGCAAAAGAGGATGTTGGGGACAGGAATTTGGGACTTAAGAGGGGAGGAAAGCAATTGACATGAAGATGGAAAAACAAATATTTGATAAACAAAATGTTTGCTGGGTCCTTGAAGAGACAACTGAACACAGTGTGGATTCTGTCTGAGACTTTCCCGCACGACAGAAGCTTATATTCACTGCAGATATCTCTGGTGAGAACTTCCTTCTTCCAACAGGCCCTCCTTTTTAAATTCTTCAAGCAGTTGGTGGGGGGAGGACAGATCAAAGTTTTTTCCAGAGCCTTTTGTGTGTTGATTATTTTCCACTTAAAATAATCTGCATACTAAAGAGACATTTTAGAGAGCCTAGTTTTGCTCCCCTACAATGTGAACTAATAAAAGTGCATATAATCAGATCAAAATGATATTTATAGTATTCAAAAGGACAAGACACAGCAAGTGTGGAGTCTCATCCTAGCTCTCCCATTTAATAATCAAGTATATTGGGCTTATCTGGTAGCTCAATTGGTAAAGAATCCACCTGTAACACAGGAGATCCCCATTGGATTCCTGAGTAGGGAAGATACCGTGGAGAAGAGAAAGGCTACCCACTTGAGTATTCTGACCTTGAGAATTCCATGGACTATATAGTCCATTGGATCGCAAAGAGTTGGACATGACTGAGTGAGTTTCACTTTCACTATGACTAATACTAATATCAGGAGCTTCCCTGGTAGTTCACAGTGTAAAGAATCTGCCTGCAATGCAGGAGACCTGAGTTCAATTTTTGGGCTGGGAAGAATACCTGGAGAAGGGCATGGCTAACCACTCCATTATTCTTGCCCAGAGAATTCCATACACAGAAGAGCCTGGTGGGCAACAATCCCCCGTGAGGTCACAAAAAGTCTAACACCACTGAGGGACTAACACACACAGAATTACTAAGGCTCAGCTTCCTCATCTACAGAATAGAGATAATAGCTCATAAGGTTAAGAAATTTTCATGGCACTTTGTATAAAATAATATGTAAAGCATTAATAGAAATATTCTTGACAGTTACTTAGATACAGGTTTTAATAAACTTTTTTGAAGACTCAAAATTAAAAATAGAAGAGGTTTTCAATCTTTTATTTCTCCAACGTGTATTTTTTTCATCTGTGGGACCTTAAAAATAGTTTAGTCTTCAGTGAATTACTGGAAAATAATTCAATTCGCTTGAGGCTTGCCTACCAGGAATATCTCATTTAAAGGATTACAAACTGTTACTCATTTGTTTTTTCAAATCTCTTATATGTTGGTTGATGTGGACCATTGCCAGATGATCTTATATGCCAAAATTCTTAAAATATCTCAATCCCCATGTAATTTCTCAAACTACACTAGTCTGATTATCCTAATGTGCAACTCTACAGGAATCGGAACTCTGAACTATTCAGTATGAGATTCTAGCCTGTGGCAACTATATAAAATCCAGTTTAAAACTATCAGAATAGCAAATATGTATATGGGCAGACGATGATTTACTCCTTCCAGTGTGTAAGGAAAATTCCCCTAGCAGTCTCTTTTTGCTAGTGAGCCTATTGATGATGACCGATTTTTAAGAAATACACTATTACAAAAATCAGATGTATTAGTGTGATGAGTGTGTGTATACTTCTGAAAATAAAAGAGGAAAAATAAAATATATTGGTTTCTAGTCTGTTACAACATATGTCCTATCTCAAAAACTAGGCAAAATATAACAATATACAAGTGTTTAAAAAAGTACTTCCATATATCTACATTTCAACTGGAGGTGGAAAAAGCATATAAAGAGAGCAGGATGGGCTATGAAACTAAGATAACATAGAGAAGCTTCCCTGGTGGCTCAGATGGTAGAGTTTGCCTGCAGTGCACAAGACCGTGGTTCAATCCCTGGGTTGGGAATGTTCCCTGGAGAAGGGAACGGCAACCCACTCCAGTGTTCTTGCCTGGAGAATGTCATAGACAAAGAAGCCTGGCAGACTACAGTCCATGGGGTCACACAGAGTCGGACACAACTGAATGACTAACACACACACAGAGTTGAAACAGAAGATGGAAAACTTTCATATTCCTGCTTATTTCCTCCCAAGTGTCCTTCCATGTTTTGTTCAACAAATTTTAAGGTGCACTGTAGTAATGCTCCTTGTGCTTGTGTGTCTGATTCTGTAACCCCATGGACTGTGCACACCAGGCTCCTCTGTGCATGGGATTTCCCAGGCAAGAATATTGGAGTGGGTTGCCATTTCCCAATCCAGGGGATCTTCCTGATCCAGGATTTGAACCAGGGTCTCCTGCTTTGCAGGCATTTTCTTTACCATCTGAGCCACCTGGGAAGCCTGGTAGATGCATCTTACTCACTTCCTTTAGGTGATGATTCTATGGGTTAGTACATTTTATGGTCAGGAAAGTAACATTGCAACTCAGTTGGTTCTCTCTGTAATTTGAAGTACTTGTTTCTAGTTTGTTACTTCACCCCATATGATGTATCTGAGCAAAGCCTGTGTCTTATGCCTGGGTTTGATGAGTACTTGGTAAACTATTATTTGAATTGAAGGATGTATATTTGATATTATGTAATGAATTTTTTTAAAAATCAGAAGCAGCATGCCAGAGGTTTCTCAGGATTCCAACAGCAACTACTCTTGTGGAATCTGTTGCTATAACCTTTCAAATTACAGAAAAAATACTCCATCTTCATTCTCCATCAGATTCCAGAGTCTTCCCTAGGAATTTTCAGGCATCATAAAACTCTGCTGAATCACTTAACATTCTGCTTCAGTTTCTCCATACAGCACTTATTTTGTTTATTTTGCAGTCTTTGAATGCTTCCTTAGCTTTGATGCCCTTATGTCCCTATTCATCTCCAAGCCTGTCCCTGCCCAGGCTAGAGCCATTGCAGTATCATTTCTATGCAGATGAAACAGTCGCTTCCCAGGCTTCTTTTGTTCAAGACTCCACTTTGTCAGTGAGTGTTGAATATTGCTTCTAGGAACTGATGATGAACTATTTAAAAAACCTTATTGAATGTCTACCTTGAATATCGATCTTGAGACTGTTTTATAACCACATGATTTATTGCACACTAATATCCACCCCCCAAAAGAAAGACATGAATTGGATTCTGAACCTGACTGAGAGCACAGTATGAAATCAAATGTCTACCTAATCGAATCTTAAAATAAATGTAAACTTTCAATTTCACTTTCACAATGCTGACTAAGCTCCTTCCATTTGAGATTTAAGGAATTCTAGACCTCCCCCCCCCCACCCCAGAGAACTGAGATCTGAGAAGTTCATATTCTATTTCTTAGAAATAAAATGATTGTCTTGTGTTTTCTTGTGAAAAGGCAATGTCGATGGTGATTAAGCTAAGGACTGGGTCTAGGACACGATGTGCTGAGGTATGTGGTTCTGAGTAAGAAAGCATTCTGGACAGTCCAGCCTAGTTGGTGATGATCCAGATGTCCCTTTGTGAGCTGGTCTCAACTAGGAAGGATCCCAGGTGCCTGTGCTGAAATTGTCCAGTTTACTAAGCTAAAGGGTTTACCTAGGACCATGGTGGTACAGTTAATGAGCCCTTCTCCTGCTAAAATAAAGACTGGCACTTCATACAAAGCAGGGCTGCAAAATTACCTCTTTCCTGGCAATGGTAAAGTACATCTATTCCCTTTATCTGGAGAAGGCAATGGCACCCCACTCCAGTAGTCTTGCCTGGAAAACCCCATGGACAGAGGAGCCTGGTGGGCTGCAGTCCAAGGGGTCGTGAAGAGTTGGACGTGACTGAAGCAACTTAGCAGCAGCAGCAGCGTTCCCTTTATCCAGGCTCTCAGAAACCAAACCTTAGCCTTAGTCATGGCTAACTTCCAATTACTGATCACTTTTTAGGGACCCTTTCCCTTTCTAAAATTTCTCTTTCTTTCATCTGTTTTAGAATGCATGAATAACAACTCTTTTTGCCTTTTGTGGGTGAGTTTGGGGGTAGACTCTTTTAATTTTTTTGTCAGCATTATCTTTGAATATTTTCATGATTATACTATATGTAAATCATAGTTATTCTAGATTCTTTATTTCTCTGAACCAAGAAACCTGGAATCTACCTTAGTAATATATGAATCTAACTTAGAAATATGTGAAAAATTCAAATATCTTTCTATTGGCTTGACATTTACAGAGCCCCTTTCTTTTGAGATCTATTTCTTAATTGTAACCTCTTTATATGTTTAAGTCTTTCCTATTTCTGTAAAGTTCTCCTGCATCCAGTATTTATATTTACCAGCATCTCCTTAATAGTCATCTAATGATTCTTCATATTATAGGACTTTCCAAAGTCATAGCATGATGTTAAAAATATAGTGAGTATTTTTGATATCACAATTTCTCTTGCTTTTCAATATATCAATTTAGTAGTTGCCATAAATTCTGCTACCGCATAGTTTTTTTTCAGTCATTGCATCAGATATCTCAGAATATCGAGAGACATTATAAGTGTTTTCTCTCAAGATTCATGTTTGCCAGTTTTGCAATAAAAAGCAAAGACTATTTATGAAAAATTATTTTCCAAAATGTATCAGTAGTTGGAAAAATACTGTTACTTTCAGCAAGCATATTTCAGTGACTTTATTTTCTTCAGCAAATAATGAGAAATACAGTTAAATATGTATCCACAATGAAGCAAAGTGAGAAAGAGCCTGAATTCTCTGTAACAGTAATGTGCAATTATACTATGAATCCATAGGAGAGGGTATTATGTAACTGATAAAAATACTTTCAAATAATGTTACTTTAAAAGGATCAGAATAGTAAGTACAGTGTGTCTCAACTAAAAAAAGCATCAAAAACCTTCAGAAAAAAGAGTATTGAAGTGTCAACAATGAGTAGATCTAAGTGGTAGGATTGTTGAGTTTTCTAATATCATTTTTATCTGTCTATATGTTTCCAAATTTTCTACAGGCATGTATTATACTAATAAATATAGAACAATTCTATCTCCAGAGACAGAAAAAAAATTGACTTGCTTTGTAAAGAATAAAAATCTATCAGTCAGGTCTTCTCAATATCTGTTCTCATGTGGGAAATAGTATTTTTGAAAAAAATACATCTATTTGCACAAGTAAAGTAACTATACCAGAAGCATTAACTCTAGCCTTTCCTATTCCAAAGTCGCTCCCTGAGGATGAATTAAACAGCAGGAAAAACTCCTGAACTTGTACAAGGAGTCAGGTGCCATTTAGTGCACCATCAAAAACAGAATGAATCCCACAGGCCCTAGATCAAGGCAGCATGCAAGCCATCAACTCCACAGGCATCTACTAAAAAGCATCCCCGTGCACACTTTAACATGCTCAGGAAAATTCTCTGACAGCAGCCGATTAGGCTACATATGTGACTGAGGAGAAATTCTCCTAACCAATGGCAAAAATAGAAGAGGGACAAAAGGAGTCACTTCCCCTCTGTGCTCAGTTGGTAAAACAATGTCAAAGAATATAGTCTGGATCACTACACCCTTAACATATTACTTCTGTATAGGCTTATTTTTTTTATTTTTCACATATTCTAAAACCATAAAATCTCAGATTTTAATGAGATTTTACAATTAGACGTCTGGGTCTCACATATTAAGTCCATAAAAATCACCTGGAGATAATGTTAAAGGTGAATCTTCTTGCCTCCCCTCTGGGAAATTCTGGTTTGATGGTAGGAATTTATATTATAAATAATGGGTGTAAATGGTAAATACCAGGTATAACTACATTGTAACTTCCAGGTTTAACAGATTCAGGTGGTCCATGAAGCATATTTTGTGGGCTTGCAAAATGATTCCCAAACCTTTGACAACACAATTAAGAAATGTGACTTACAAAGAAGGCAGAAAAGAATAATCATTACCAAGTTTAATTTTATATACACATCTTTAAACTGTGTCTACTCTGTATCTCCAGGTGACTTCCACACCCTGTTTTTTGTCATCAACATCACTTCACTTTTGGGAAAAAAAAATTAAAGGACAAAACATACAACAACAAAAAACCTTGAATCCCCTGGTAGATAAGGCACACACAATCAAGATTAACAGCTTCAGTAGACCTCACAACCTTAACATCCAGAAGGATTAAATGGTTTCAAATACAGAGGCAAGAAGCTGAATTGGTTTCTAGCACATTCTAAACCAGAGAAAACTGAACTACAAGGCACAGAGCCAAGGGCCCACACTAAGTTTAACAGCCCACAAACTGTTTTAATTGCTTTTGAATTCAGAACATAATTTTAACTTTTAAGTAGAAGAAAATATTTTAATATATATATTTGGAATTTGTCTTTATACCAACACAAACATAATGTATACTTTTTAATATTTTTAATGAAGAAGAAAGACGGACTGCAAAGGCAAGTGCTGAGGGCTCACCAAAGCCATAAAGCAGCTCTGTTGCAAAGCTGTCTGTTATAATTGAGCTAATTTTTAAAGTAATATAGTCTCATCCACTGATCCTTTTCCCCTCCTTTTTCTGCCTTATAGAGTGGAAAATGAATGTGAAGCTTCTGGGTTGGCCAGAAAGTTTATCTGAGTTTTAAAATAGAGTTCATAAGATGTTATGGAAAAACTCAAATGTACTTTCTGGCCAACCCAATAGTTATGACTTTGCATTTCTTACTAAATTATTTGTGGATCATTGAAAAAGCAAGAGAGTTACAGAAAAACATTTATTTCTGATTTATTGACTATGCCAAAGCCTTTGACTGTGTGGATCACAATAAACTATGGAAAATTCTGAAAGAGGCGGGAACACCAGACCACCTGACCTGCCTCTTGAGAAATCTGTAGGCAGGTCAAGAAGCAACTGTTAGAACTGGACATGGAACAATAGACTGGTTCCAAATAGGGAAAGGAGTATGCCAAGGCTGTATATTGTCACCCTGCTTGTTTAACTAATATGCAGAGTACATCATGAGAAACACTGGGCAGGATGAAGCACAAGCTAGAATTAAAATTGCCAGGAGAAATATCAATAACTTCAGATATGCAAATATACCACCCTTATGGCAGAAAGTGAAGAACTAAAGAGTCTCTTGATGAAAGTAACAGAAGAGAGTGAAAAAGTTGGCTAAAAGCTCAACATTCAGAAAACTAAGATCATGGCATCTGGTCCCATCACTTCATGCAAATAGATGGGGAAACAGTGGAAATAGTGAGAGATTTATTTTGGGGGTCTTCAAAATCACTGATGATGACCATAGCCATTAAAGGAGACTTACTTCTTGGAATAAAAGTTATGACCCACCTAGACAGCATATTTGGAGAAGGAAATGGCACCCCACTCCAGTACTCTTGCCTAGAAAATCCCATGGATGGAGGAGCCTGGTAGGCTACAGTCCGTGGGGTCATGAAGAGTCTGACATGACTGAGCAACTTCACTTTTACTTTTCACTTTCATGCATTGGAGGAGGAAATGGCAACCCACTCCAGTATTCTTGCCTGAAGAATCCAAGGGACAGAAGAGCCTGGTGGGCTGCTGTCTATGGGGTCACACAGAGTTGGGCATGACTGAAGTGACTCAGCAGCAGCAGCAGCAGCAGCAGCAGCAGTCAGCATATTAGAAAGCAGAGACATTACTTTGCCAACAAAGGTCCATCTAGGCAAGGCTCTGGTTTCCTCAGTAGTCATGTATGGATGTGAGAGTTGGACCATAAAGAAGGCTAAGTGCTGAGAAATTGATGATTTTGAACTGTGGTGTTGGAGAAGACTCTTGAGAATCCTTTGGACTGCAAGGAGATCCAAGCAGTGCATCCTAAAGGAAATCAGTCCTGAATATTCCTTGGAAAGACTGATGCTGAAGCTGAAACTCCAATATTTTGGCCACCTGATGCAAAGAACTGACTCATTTGAAAAGACCCTGATGCTAGGATAGATTGAAGGTGGGATGAGAAGGGGATGACAGATGATGAGATGGTTGGATGGCATCACTGACTCAATGGACATGAGTTTGAGTAAACTCCGGGAGTTGGTGATAAACAGGGAGGCCTGGCATGCTGCAGTCCATGGGGTTGCAAAGAGTCAGACATGACCGAGTGACTGAACTGAAATGAACTGATGAGGAGAAAATGCATGGGTTTCTTGCAATGCATCACATCCCAAAGATGTCTTCAGGAAATGCTTATTGACTGACATCAGTGAAACCTACTGAAGAATTCATGGCCATATGGACTCAGCTTGGGAAGCATGCTTAACTTGTGACATGCAAGCAAAGAAGTTATTATTTATCTTCCTTGTTTGTTGAACTGTTAATGATAACGCTTTTAGCTCTTCTTACTACCAGTTCTACTTGATGTATTTCATTAGAGACAAACCTGAATAAAATACATTTCCTGAGTATAAGAATGGGAGAAAATACTTATAATGAAGCAACTTACAAAGGTTTACTCTCAGAAATATACAGATAGCTCATGTAGCTTAATATCGGGGCTTCCCTGGTGGCTCAGATGGTAAAGCATCTGCCTGTAGTGCGGGAGCCCTGGGTTCAATCCCTGGGTTGGGAAGATTCCCTGGAGAAGGAAATGGCAACCCACTGCAGTACTCTTGCTCAGTATCAAAAAAAGAAAAATAAAAAAAAAAGATGTCACCAGAAAATGGAGAGAAGACCTAAAAGGATATTTCTCCAAAGAAGTTATACAGATGACCAACAAACACATGAAAAGATGCTCAACATCATTAATTATTAGAGAAATGCAAATAAAAACTAAAATGAAACATCACCTCATGCCAGTCAGAAAGGCCATCATGCAAACAAGACATGCTGGAGGAAGTATAGAGAAGAGGGAACCCTCTTGCACTCTTGGTGGGAATGTAAATGATACAGTCACTACAGATAAGAGTATGGAGATTCCTTAGAAAACGACCACATGACCCAACAATCCCACTGCTAGGTTTATACCCAGAGAAAGTCATAGTTCAAAAAGTCTCATGCACTCCAGTGTTCATTGCAGCACTATTTACAACAGCCAGGACATAGGAACAACCTAAATGCCCATCAACAGAGAAATGGATAAAGAACATGTGGTACATATATAGAAAGGAACAAAATTGGGTCATTTGTGGGGACATGAATAGACCTAGAGACTGTAATACTGAGTGAGGTAAGTCAGAAAGAGAAAAGCAAATACCATATAGTACACGTATATGTGGAATCTGAAAAATTTTGTATAGACGATCTTATTTACAAAGCAGAGAGACACAGACATATAGAACAAATATATGGATACCAAGCGGGAAAGAGGCTGAAGGGACAAATTGGGAAGTTGGGATTGATATACATACACTCTTGATACCATGTGTAAAATAGACAACTAATGAAAACCTAGTGTACAGCACAGAGAACTCTACTCAGTGCTCTGTGGTGACCTAAATGGAAAGGAAATCCAATAAAGAGGGGATAGATGTAAACACATAGCTGATTTACTTTGCTGTACAGTGGAAACTAATTACAACATTGTAAAGCAATTATACTAATTATTTTTTTAAATGAATATCCGTTTTGTTTGTTCAACTTCTTTGTCTAGAAAATAGAAGAGTCATTTGAGAAAAGCTAACTTGTTTGTCCTCCAAGAGTCCAAAATTCAGGTGTGTCTCATGCTAAATAGTTCATATATCACTTTAAAATTTTAAATCCTTCTAGCCAATGAATGCTGCTTCTTAGACTCTAGGTCAAAGCACTCACTGAAAATAACTGAAACTCTGAATTACAAGATGATATGCACCGATAGTTACAAGCAACCAGAAATGCAATAAAAACAATCTGCCTGTATTAATAATGATGGCAGGAATCACATAAATCATGCATTTGCATATGCATATTTTTCCACCCCACATATTTGCATTGTTGTCAGCAAGCAGTTTGGGATGATGACAGAATAGAAGTGTGTTATCCTGGGATACTAAGTAAAGTCAGGGCCTGAAGCAACTGGAGTAGCATGCTGCTAAAATATCTCTTCTGAGAACTCTTCAGCTTCTATAAGAATTAAGTACCCATATGTATACTTATGGCTGATTCATGTTGATGTATGGCAGAAACCAACACAGTAATTTAAAGCAATTGTCTTTCAATTAAAAATAAATAAATTTTAAAAAAGAATTGACAGTCCCCAAATTAGCAATGAAAGTGAAAAAAGAAGCCAATATATTCACTAGATTTATAATTATGTAATAATAAAAAATGCAATTTTTAAAATTGTATAATTGTAAATAATATACAGATGAAAATAGGCAAATAAAAATATATTTAGCCTTCTAAATGTCATATAGTATGATTAAAACCACATTTTTAAAATGCAAACTAGCTATACAAAGATTTTTGGGAAATATAGAAAGTAC
>SJYF01000050.1:9938-26238 GCA_006410515.1 Procapra przewalskii
TATCAAAACTGACATAATTAAGTCTGAGTGACAGAGGAACCAGATATCAAATTGCCAACATCCATTGGATCATATAAAAAGCAAGAAGATTCCAGAAAAACATCTGCTTTATTGACTATGCCAAAGACATTCACTGTGTGAATCACAAAATTTTCCACTGTGTGGAAAATTTCTTAAAGATATGGGAATATCAGACCACCTTACCTGCCTCCTGAAAAATATGTATGCAGGTCAGGAAGCAACAGATAGAACTGGACATGGAACAACAGACTCGTTGCTAATTGGAGAAAGAGTCTGTCAAGGCTGTGTACTGTCACACTCCTGCTTATTTAACTTCTGTGCAGAGTACATTATGCATAATGCTGGGCTGAATGAAGCACAAGCTGGAATCAAGATTGCTGAGAGAAATATCAATAACCTCAGATAATGCAGATGACACCATCCTTATGGCAGAAACTGAGGAGGAACTGGAGAGCCTCTTGATGAAAGTGAAAGAGGAGGGTGAAAAAGCTGGCTTAAAACTCAGCATTCAAAAACCTAAGATCTTGGTATCCAGTCCCATCACTTCATGACAAATAGGTGGGGAAACAGTGACCGACTGACTGTATTTTCCTGGGCTCCAAAATCATTGCAGATGGTGACTACAGGCTTGAAATTAAAAGACACTTGGTCCTTTGAAGAAAAGCTATGACCAACCTAGACAGCATATTAAAAAGCAGAGACATTACTTTGCCAACAAAGGTCCATCTAGTCAAAGCTATGGCTTTTCCAGTAGTCTTGTATGAATGTAAGAGTTGAACCATAAAGAAAGCTGAATACCGAAGAACTGATGCTTTTGAACTGTGGTGTTGGAGAAGACTCTTGAGAGTCCCCTGGACTGCAAAGAGATCTAACCAGTCCATTCTAAAGTAGATCAGTCCTGGGTGTTCATTGGAAGGACGGATGTTGAAGCTGAAACTCCAATACTTTGGCCACCTGATGTGAAGAGCTGACTCATTTGAAAAGACCCTGATGCTGGGAAAGATTGAAGGTGGGAGGAGAAGGGGACGACAGAGGATGAGAGGGTTGGACAGCATCACTGAGTCGATGGACATGAGTCTGAGCAAGCTCTGGGAGTTGATGATGGACAGAGAAGCCTGACATGCCTCAGTCCATGGGGTCGGAAAGAGTCAGACACAACTGAGTGACTGAACTGAGCTGAACTGAGTAGCCCTATAGCTATTAAAATAGTTTAATTGATTATTAAAACACTTTCCACAGAAAAAACTCCAGGGTTAGATAGTTTTACTGATGAATAAAAGGATGTTTAAGGAAGAAATAATATCATCTGACCCAAATAATATATCTGAGAACAAAAGAAGCCTGTCTTCAAAATGTGAAAAAGATACTATAACAAAAATTAGATGGATATGCCTATGAACAGGCATGTGAAAAATATTCTTAGCAAAATTTTACTAAATTGAATTTGCATGTTAGGTCGCTCCAGTCATGTCCTCCACTTTGTGACCCTATGACTGTAGCCCAGCAGGTTCCTCTGTCCCTGGGACTCTCCAGGCAAGAATACTGGAGTGGGTTGCCATGCCCTTCTGCAGGGGATCTTTCCAACCCAGGGACTGAACGTGCATCCCCTCAGTCTCCTGCATTGGCAGGTGGGTTTTTTACCACTCACACCATCTGGGAAGACCAATTGGTGATATATAAAAAGGATAAGACATTAGGACTAAGTGGGGATTATTCCAGGATTGCGAATTTGGCTCAGAATTCCAAGTCAGTAACTATAGTTTACTATATGTGTTCTCAAACTACCACATAGTAAGTCACTTCAGTTGTGTCTGACTCTTTGTGACCCTATGGACCACAGCCCGTCAGGCTCCTCTGTCCATGAGATTTTCCAGGCCAGAATACAGAGTGTGTTACCATTTCCTCCTTCATGTCATATTCCCTACCCAGGGATCTAACTCACATCTTGCATCTTCTGCATTGGTAGGTGGGTTCTTTCCCACTACTACCATCTGGGAAGCCCCTAACTACTACAGAGTTAAAAATAAATAATATAAGATGTCTGGGAAAGCATCAAATATTTTAAAATGAAACACCATGACTCTAAGTAATTCATGGGTCAAAGAAGAAATCACAGGAGAAATTAGAAAATGTTTTAACCTAAATCATAAATTTGAAAATAAAATTGATAATTTTATATAAAGCTGCTAAAAGTGTTCTAGGAAGAAAAAATTAGTCTTTTGTGTGCATATTAGAAAATAAGAAAGGTCTAGAATTAATTATATAAATTAAAATCTTAAACTAAAAAATGATTAAGCCAAAAATCAGAGATTGAAAAGATGAGTAGAATAATATATATTTGTAAATTTTAATGTAATCAGTAGGAATGTGTGTGTGTGTGTGTGTGTGTGTGTGTGTGTGTGTGTGTGTAAACAATGTAAATTTTCAAGATAATAGAGGGCAGTAGGAAAGCATTAAATCTGGTTGATCCAAGAGGTGCTTTGAAAGAAGAAAAATGCAGAAAGATGAGAAAAGAAAGAATGATGAATAGAAAACGTTAGCAATTCTCATTTATATCTTAACATTATTCACCCCTTCTAGGATGATGGAGAACCAGTTTTACAATCAAACAAGAAATATAGTGCAAAAGACTCATTTTACAAGTCCTCTACACAAAAGTAAGCATTTTTTTCCCTATAGAATTTGATTTTAAAATATATTTCTATTTATTTTTTCTTTAATAACACATCTCCTTCCTGTGCACAATATCCAGGGTCCTGCGAGGACTTCAAAAAACTTCAAACACAATTCTTTACTTACTTACATTGATTGCTAAAATAAACAGTTGAATGGAGAAAACCCTACATTTAATAGAAAAATAAAACCAGAACAGAAAGGAAATGGTCCGAGAGAGAGGATGAGAGAAGGGTACAGCATCATAGAAAAGGAGAGCAGAGAAGTTTGGAGGAGTGAATCATACAAAGTATCTGTTATGTGTCTACACCCCAGGCTGTGAGACTGTCCAGTGAGTACTCACTCAAAAGGGAGATGGACGCTAAGCCACCAGCCTAACAGGTGGACAGATCGTATCTTAGAAGGTAATAAGTCAACGGAAAAATGAGAGAAAAAGTAAAACATGAGAAGATCAGGAGTGCCCGTGTGTTGTAATAGGCTTCTGGAATAACTGAGAGGTTAGGGAGACGGACACTAAGCCACAAGCCTAATAGGTAGACAGGTCATATCTTAGAAGGTAATAAGTCCATGGAAAAATGAGAGAAAAAGTAAAACATGAAAAGATCAGAAGCGCCCCATGTGGGGTAATAGACTTCTGGAACAACTGAGAGGTCTTGGGTGGGCCTCTTTGCACAGTGAGATTTGAGCAGAAACTTGGAGGAGATGAGGGGATGTGCAGATGTCTGGAGGGACTGTTTTCCAGTCAAAAGGATTACAGAGTAACAGCCCCGTGTCAGACATGTGACTGAGGTGTCTATCAAGGAAGAACAAAGGCCAGGGTCTGCAGCAGAGTAAGGGAGCAGTAGTGGAAGAACTCAGGAAGTGCCAGGACCCAGATCTCATGGGGCACGTTAAGAGACTGTAAATAGTAGGGCATTGGCAGTGAAGTGGCCAGATCGGGTGGCTGTTGGAGTCACAGTGGGATGAGTGAGAGAAGAAGCTGGCAGGCCAGTCAGAAGGCTGCCACTGTCATCTAGGTAACAGCAGGTAGGAGGAGGTCAGTAGGAAGTTGTTGGCCTCTGGATACATTTTGAAAGCAAAACCAACACAATTTCCAGGCTGTAAGTATGAGTCTGAAAGAAAGAGGCATGGAGAATGATTCCAAGGTTTTAGGCTCTGCAGCCGCATGGACTGAAGCCATTGCTTATCCAGGTGAAGGTAGAGAAGGTTTGGAGTGAAATAAGAGAGGTCAGTTTTAGACGTGCTGAATGTCAGAGTTGCTCATTAGGAACCCTAGTGGATATATCAAGTGGGCAGTGGGTCTGCAGGTCTGCAGTCTGGGGGGAGAGGGCTGAGCTGGAGGAATACCTCTGGTTGTCATGATCTATAGGCAGGGATGTCAAGCCACAGCATTGAATGAGCAAAAGAAGAGCAGGGCTTGAGTCTCGGCATGTGTACACCAAAGAAAAGGAGAGCAGGAAGCCCGCAAGAGACCAAGAGGAGGCGACAGGTGGGGGAGGGAGAAGGTGCAGAGATGGCTTCAGGGAGGAGGGGGATGAACTGCTTCACGTCATGTGAATGTAACCGGCCCTTCAGAAGCCAGTAATCGAGATGGGAGGCCTGACTTTGACCATCAGTGGCTGAGTGACCTCGAGCAAACAAACTCAGTTCTCTAAGCCATAGTTTATTTATGTATTAATGTTCTTCTTGTCCTGCTGCAGAGACCAAATGGAAAAAAAAAGTGTGTAACAGATTACCACAATGTAGCAGCTTTAAATCATGCCCATTTATCCTCTCACATTTCCATAAGACGAAAGTGCTGGCATGTCCACACTGTGTTCCATGCTCAGGGTTTCTCAGGCTGAAATCAAGACATCAGTGACAGCTGGGTCCTCATCTCCCAGGATCATTCGGATTGTTGGCAGAATTCAGCTCAGTGCAGCTGCACGACTCACCGGTTTTAAGGATAAATAGTGTCTGCTGTTGATTTCTTGCCTCTTTTGGGGCTCACCTGTTTTGGTTAGAACCACTTAGGATAAGCCACCTTTTGAGTCACTCAGATTCAGCTGATTAGAGACCTTAATTACATGTGTGCAATCCCTTTTGCCATATAAATTTGCCATAGAAACTGTCATAGGAATAGTACCTCTCACATTCATTTGCTCTGCTCACACTAGAAGGGAAGTGGTTGTGTACAGTGTGCACACGAGGGGCAGGAGTCTTGAGGACATCTTCCTACTACAGAATGCAATACTGTTAGGAACCATGCTAGTTGGATATGTATTCTTCACAAAATGTCATTATTTCATGATTTTATAGAGCTTATGAAATGGTTCCTTGGGACAAGATGCTACCACCAAAACTTGATCCAGAAGAAACAACAGTGGAAAAAGCCGCTGACCCTGTTTCACATTGTTTTACACTGAAAAGATATGAAGGATTGCCAGCAATAACACAGGTCAGTGATTAGGGATTTTAATTATGTGTGCACAATCCCTTTTACTTTATAGTTACATTTTTTTAAAATAATGCATTTATTACTGAGCCAAACTTTAAACCACAATAATATTTATTTTATTGTTATGAAAACAGCAAAGCAAATATATGCATTTATGGAATTGAAACATCCATAATCTTAAGTCATCAACAACCTCAAATGCATTCATACCTATATTGAAACTTTTCAAATTTCACTTAAAAACCACCTTTTTCTCAAAAATTATTTTCAAATACTGTGTTTACTTTAAAAATTGCAAAAGAAGGAGTAGGTAATGAAGACAGAGATATGATTTCGATTCCTCCAGAGAGCCTATGCTGAGAACAGTCCTTAAATCCAGAACTTAGCTCTGCACTTTCTGAGGCAGAATGGGAAAATCCATGAATCATAAAGCTTTTGTGACAGACATACCCAGTTATCGGTAGAGATGTTTATTGTCTTCATTTCTGACATCAAGAACTCATCATGGGGGAAAAAATAATAGACTCATCACAGGGATTATTATATCCACATAAAAGCGAGGGTANNNTTTCCTTAAAGGATGAATCACTCCCTGTTCCCACACTGATTAAAACCCATCACTTTCTAGAAGGTAAAATTCATCCTCCTTGCATGGCACATACCCAGGTCTCTGTTATCTGCCCATGACCTCTGTCTTATCCTCATCTCTCTCCACCTCTTCCTCTAGCTTCTACTCCACCACCGACGTGTCACCCTCCACATCGCACATCACATTCTGCGCTGAGCTTCTCTCAGATCTCCAAGTCCACCTGCTGCTTCCTCCAGCCTTGTCTTTTGCAGATAGTGGTCCGCTGCCCTCACCACTGTTCTCTCTGGGCTGTATCTCGAGAAACATTCAGGTGTTACTTTAGGCCTCACAGTTGCATGGGATGCCCCTGCTCTGTGCTTGCAAACCACCTTCTGCTTCCCTCCATTCCCTCATCTTTTGGGGAAAATCAGCCCTGGAACCGCCTTTCAGAATGAAGTGATTAATACGTAAAATAAATGAGACTATAAAAGAGATCAGCTATATATTGAAATACAGTTCTAAACATGGACTCCTAAGACGTTCATGAGCTACAGGTTAAGAAGTCTAGATTAACTTGAAAAACTTCAGCATTTACAGTGAAAAAAAAATGATAATGAGAAAATAAAGCATGAGTATAAAAATCTCAGCATGTGATTTGCACACAGAAATTAAAACCAATTAAAGGGCCAAAAATAGGTCTGGATTCCTAACTATTAATATCTTTAAGGCTCTCTCAACTCCTTTAAAATATTTTATACCTTATATTCTTTGGTGTTGAACTATACTTGTGTCCAAAGTCCTTCATGGCAGGATGAGATTCAGAGCTCAGGCTCAGGGTGGGAGAGACTATCCTAAGGCTGAGGAGCCGAGAAAGCACTGTCTTGAGATGAGAACTCAAGTCAGACCTTTCACAAGGGCTTCAGTCCGGAGGAGGTGGCTGCCGAGGCAGAGTCCAGCTCTGGGAAACAGAGTTGACACTGAGGGCCTGAGGGCAAAGCAGAGAGCAGGAGCGGTTCCGGAGCAGCCCTCTGAGTAGCTAACGATGGTCCAGGAGTGCCTCCGCTAGGTGCCCTGGGCCTGTGCCTGTGATTGGAGGGACTGTACGAGAAGCCACGGTACTTGAAACTTACCAGAAATTGCAGTAATTGAAATTTAAGTGCTAGAAATTATAGTCACTTTGTTAAATACTTGTCATTCATTTTGATGATTTTAGATGGTTGGTGGACTCTGGGACAGATTTCAAACAAGATCTTTCTTGGCCCCAGTCAAGCCAGTTAATTTGTAAGTTTTATCTCCTAATGTTCTCATCACTGTCACATATTTATCTTTAATCACCGGACGCTGTAACCCATGGGTGAGGAGCACATCCTCTGGAGAGTAGCCCAGAGGCCCTCACACTTTGTCCTTGTGGCTGGAGAGAGAACCCAAACCCCAGTGCAGTCACGCGTGTTCCCAGCTTTCTCTGGTTTTCCCTTAACCTTCTTAAAGTGTAGACTATCAAATATACCACAACCATTTAAAAATAAGGAGTGTTTTTATATCATTTGATATGAAGATGTATAGTGTTGTAAAATACATGGGCTTCAAGGGATTATAAATTATTTTCTATCAACTTTTGTATCTTATAGTTATTTTGTATTCTATTAACACTAAAAGTGATAACTTTATTACTAATCATTCCACAAATATAATTTTGTGCATATAGTCTAAAAAAACTTGGTATTTCTGTCTTTGAATATGTCACGATTTTGGGTTTTTTTCCTTTTAATTTTAACTCATAATCCGGCCATCACTTGTTTTTATTTTTAAAATTTAACTTTGAATATTTCCTATATAAAAATGTAAAATAGAAATATGATATAACCTATGTATCTACTTCCCAGCTGTAGAAACAAACCATTATTAATACCCAGAAGCCCCTATGTACTTCTCCCCAAGAAGATGTGCCTTCCTCAGGGATCACATTATTCTGGATTTGATGTTCCATATACTCCTGCACCCTTCAAACATATATGTTATTCTTAACTAAGATATGAAATTGTGTTCCATATGTGGAGACTCACTATCCGTGGCATCAGATGGACAGTCACACAGCTTAGCGCTTTTGTTCCTCATTATGTTTGTGAGACTCACACATGCTGGCTTCTCTAGGTCATCCCTTTCTCTGACACAGTCTTCCAATGGATATACTGCCATTTAGTCATCCATTCTCATAACTTAATTTTTTGTCTGATTTCTCTTGCAGTTGGAAGCAATGTCCCTGTATCTTTATAAAGTAAAGAGATATTTCTGGGCTTTATATGTGCATCCTTGTATCTATAATTGCTGCATCTAGAGATGTAAACTCCTTTATGTTCTTAACATTGCAACATTATTCTCCAAATGAGTTTTGCCAATGGACCAACCATCAACAGTGCTTGAGTTCCCACTGCTGCATTCTGTGGCCTCCATTTGGAATTTCCAAATTTTAAACATCTAACTTTAAAAGTATAAAATTGTGCGTCATTATAATTTTAACATTTCATGGTTACGAATATTTTTTGTAAGTTGTGACTTACTTGCATGCTCATGTGTAAAAGTTACCTTTCCATGTATTTTGCATCTGGGTTATTTGTCTTTTACTTTTTGATTATAGGAAGTTTTATGGCTGTTATTGTGGATAAAAATCCTTCATTGGTAATTTGCATCAAGATATCTCCTTCTAGTCTGTGACTTTTCTATTTTGTGGTGCCCTTTGCTGAACTGAAGTTTTGAATTTTAATATGACTGAAATCATCAATATTTCCCTCAGTATATTGTTATTTTCTGTGGAATTTTTAATAGATCTTTCCCTGTCCAGAAGTAATAAGGATATTATCCTTCTTTATTTTTTTCCTAAAACAATTAAAATTTTTCTGTTCACATTTATTTCTTTAAACTTTTTGAAATTGATTCTTACTTATGGTCTGAGCAAGGAACCTGTTTCTCAGCAGGTCTAGGCAGGCGTCCTGGCCCAGTTTAGTGAGTAGACTGCCTGTTGGTTGCAGCCCATTAGTGAAGAGTCACAACCAGACTTTTTGTGAAAATTAAGTAGAATAGAAAATATAAGAATGAATCACATGGAACCTTAAAGAGATATTTTTATTTTGGAACAAATACTGTGGCCAGTTATGAAGAATAGTGTGACAGACAGATAATGTATAAGAAAAATGCATGTGCCCATAGTGAGATTATCCCATCTTTTGTTCCCTGGAATTTCATCACCTCAATGGAAGGGTGTTAACCTTGTACATTTAATTTTATATTTACTTAATCCACAATTTACATTGTAAAGCAAAGTATGGGAGATTTTAGCCTTAGCAAAATTAGTAAGTTATTGAAAATTTTAAGTTATTGAAAAATAATATCAAAGTGACATTTTTCAAATATTTTAACAATTTTATTTATCACTTCAATAGAACCAACATAAATTGCCCTTTATAGAANNNNCCTTTATAGAAGGATTTTTTATTATTAGAAGAAAAAAGACTAATGATGTGGAAACGCAAAATCATAATCAAGTTTAAATGCTGAATCTGAAGTTGCAAATAATGACAATGTTGAAAAAAATAATTGAGTCTCATCAGCAAATAGATTTTATTGAGCCATATTCTAAAAATAATCTGTTAAGTTCTAATAAAGATTATTTAAAAGATGGTTTTAATATGTGTAAAGCACCCCAATAAAAATAATAGATTCTCATGTATAAATTGAATCATAATAATGTAAATAAAAGATGGAAACATTCAAAATTTAAGATCGTTTAAACATAGCAAGCTGAAATAGTTGATAATCTCACTCAAACATCTTTTAAGAGAATAAACATATAAGTTACGAGTACTAACTCTTAATGTTATGTGAGAGCTAATGAAAAAACCTTTTTTTGCAGGAATTCGCTAGAGTTTCAGTTGTTGGGACTAGGTGCTTTCACTGCTGTGGGCCCAGGTTCAATCCCTGCTAGGGGGACTAAAATCTCACAAGCCATGTGGCATGGCCAAAAAAGGAAAAGAAAAGAAAAAAAGTTTATAAGCATTTTTTTATTTACATGTCATGTAGTGAAATAGCAACTAGCTCACCCAGTTTCTGTGGATCCACTGCATTTATTGTTTTAATGATGAATCATTTAATGAACTAAAAGCCATGTATCTTACCAGTTCTGTCATGTCTCAGAACTCCTGAGGGTTCCACTCACCCTGGAGCCTTCATCTAGCAAATGCTGCTCTCGTGAGCAACAAAAATCTATATGTGAATGCCCATAACAGCTCTATTCGTATCTTCAAAATCTGGAAATAACCAAGATTGCTTTCAGCAGGTGAATGGAAAGCATCTAGTAGATAAAGATACTAGCGTAGAGCCGTGTAGTGGAAGACTATTCAGCAATGAAAGAGAACAAGCACAGCACGCAACTCACAAGTCAGCTTTCAGTGCATTTTGTTCAGTGGAAGCAGCCAGACCCGAAAGCCTCATACTGCCCAATTCCGTTTATATGACATTCTAGAAAAGGCAAAACTACCAGGGTGGGAGTGGGTAGGTGGCTGCCAGGAACTGGAGGAGAGGGAAAGAGCTGCAAAGAGCCTGTAAACGAACATTAGGGAGACGGGACAGTTGTGTATGGTTCTGTGGTGCTGGCCCAGGACACTCTGCCATAGCCATAGAACTGTATACCGCAGAGAGCAAACTTGACTGAACACAAAGTAAGACAGATTGATAGATACCGTGATGGTGGGGAAATCCAGACTGGGATGCAGATGGTGACAAGTGAATTTGTGTTACAGACAAATGACATAACTACATTCAAGTGGATGGAGAAAATCAGGAGTGGTCCTAAATTTGGACCTTTGTAATCTTGGAAACAGTCTTTGGACCAAAGACTGTAAGACTCAAGACAAAAAGAACTGTATATAAGTGCTATCTATACTCTATTTGATAAATGTGTTTCTCACCAGAAATGGATTGGCAGTTTTAAAACCCCTTACGTATATACTAGTTTTGAACAAAAAAGTAGGTCTTTGGTAGATAGCTAGAGTCAGATTTCATACTGTCAGAAAGAAAAGGTTATGATGAACCCTGTGGTGCTGTTCAGATTTGGGGACATTCTAGGAAACAGGTCGACAGGCACACCCTCCTTTTGTTGTGCTTCACAGATACTGTGTTTGTGCTTTTGATTCTGTGGGTTTGTTCTTTTTCTGTTTCATTTTTTTGACAAATTAAAGGTTTGTGGGAATCCTGCATCAAGTGAGTTTGGTGGTGCCATTTTTCAAACAGCATTTGCTCACTCTGCATCTCTGTGTCACATTTTTGTAATCCTCACAATGTTACAAACATTTTCATTATTGTATTTGTAATGGTGATCTGTGACCAGTGACCTCTGTTAATGGTGTGTCGCAGTCTTCGTAGGCTGGAACCTGGGGACTGCAGTCGACGAGGAGGAGGACACAGGGGACCCAAGTCTCAAGTGAAACAAGGGTACTTTATTTGCAGAAATGCATGCTTATATATCTTCATACAAGGCAGCTTTAGGCAGTAAAAAAAAAAAAAATGAGCAAAAACAGAGCCAAGCAAATAACAGTCTTCAAAGGGCCAGAAAACATTCCATATCCTGAGTAAGAGGGGCATCACTGAATAGATTACCTTTAAGTAAAAGGTCACTGAAGGGAGTCACTGAAAGGAATCCAAGCAGGTGCTCTTTCTCATGATCTCAGTCCTGAGAACTGTATGCAGCTCTGCTTGTTCCTGTTTTCCAGGAACTAATAAGGAATAGAGAGTCCTTGAGAATTGGCACACAAAGGAAGAAAATGACATATTGGATCCCTTAAAGTTGAACATCCCCTGACAATTCCCCCTTTTCTATTTTTTCATAATTGGCGGCGACTGTAGATACTTCTGTGAAAAAGGCCCTGACCAGTTGAGTTTGTTTAGTTTGAACAATTTTAGTTGAAAGGCATCGGTATACTACAAATATAATCACCAGGACAATTATCAGTGTTATAGTTGCAGATCCAATGAGATATGTAATGCTTTGAAACCATCCTCGAGGGCCCAGCCCAGATATTGATCAGTTAGCTGTTCAGCTTAGGTTTTCAAATTGTTGGAACAGGGTAGACTCTTAGAGAAGGTTTCAAAGATTTCCTTTTGCAACAGTTGTACATTTAAGGAAGTGCTATTATGTATATCTTGCAAATGATATTTGATTTGTTCCCAGTTGTAAGCACTATGCTTGAACCAAACAGGAGTGATACATAATTGAGTAGAATTCCAATCACGTTTTAATAATACTTGATTTTGTAAGTCTATTAATTGATGGCTGTTTCTAATTCCTGAATTTTATCCTGAACTTCTTCATCTGTCTGAGCCTGAATGGCCCATATAGTATGAGCATCTTTAGTCCAATTTTGAATAAAGTTTTGGTGTTTGAATTGAAGTTTGTAGAGCAATGCCTGTGACAGCAGCAGTGGAAATGGTTATTAACCCCAAAATGCCAAGAATTAACCATCCAATGAGTTGCTTAGATCATTGGAGTAATTTAGTGAGTAACCAGGAGACAAGTCCTGCCATGGGACTCTCTTCCCAGGGTTGTTGGAGACCTACTGGCAACCAGAAACTGCGTCAACATTGAAGAATCAAAAGGGATTCGTTTTTTAGAGAAATAGAGGAATTAAGACAAGTATACAATTCACAACCTATACAAGTCACAGAATGTAAAGTCTTATTAAATTGTAAGTTCCCTGCTGCTGCTGCTGCTGCTGCTGCTGCTGCTAAGTCACTTCAGTCGTGTCCGACCCCTATGGCTATAACAAAAGGAAGGGGAATGCAAGCTTGTATAAAATATGAATGATTATAATGGAGGGAATAGTTACTATGACTGCAACTGGACCCTGTGAAATATCCAGTCCAAGTTCCAAGTTTTTCAGTACTCGCAGCAAGTTTCCAGATGTCCCCTTGTTCAGACCCAGTCCATTTACTGAGGATGATTTTAGGGCAAGGAGGTGCCATTCCACCGTCAAGCCAGCCAAGGAGTCCTTTGTCATGGAAGTGTTCCATTGAAATGCTGGTAACCTTCCATGCTACTTGAGTAACATAGTACTATTAATATCATCTGAGCACTTAGATAACCACATACCATGGGGTCCCCAATCAACAATGGTGTAATTGGCCACAAACATGTATTTCCCTGATTTAGCCTGACATCTATCCCAATAAACAGGAGTATATTTAAAGTCCTTTTAAGTAAACCCCTTACATTCCAGCTTTCGAGCTTTTCCTAGAGTTTTGGTAGTGTTAACATGGTTCTCATAAAAAGACAGGGCAGTAAACAGTCCAAGCAATGTGTGGAAGTTCTTTTTTGGAGGCAGGACAAAAGCCCACGTTTGTCGACTAATACATAACTCTGCTGGGCCCATGCATAAAGGAAGGATTTCATAGCCTAGAGAAATGTTACTCTTCCTTCTTCCTCAGGATGAGGGCCCCTCCAAGCTCCAAGGAGGAGGCATATGTACTGAGTCATTAGTGGATACGACCAGTCCTATATGTGTCCATTCTACAACCTGCAATAAAGGGGGGTTAGGTATATAAGCCCAATAAAGTGAGATTAATCAAGTCAGCCTGAGCAGGGGAAGCAAAAGCAAGCAAAGCAAGCATAGTGACAAAAATATTTTCAGGATTCTGAGGCATTCCCTGTTGAGAAACCAGATTTTCAGCTTGATCAATTAGGGTTTTTATCTGTCCCCAAGTAGGGAGATCATAAGGTCGATGATGTTGAGTGTGGCATTTCTTGGAAATTTTTAAAGCCGCCATGGCTTGTACTGGAAACTCCTCCTCCTGTGGATTTCGCTGCCTCTTCTCTATCTTGAATGCTGGTGGCTCCCCTGGGGCAGATCTTCTGAAGAGGGAGCCAGCTGATTTTGTTGGATCCATCTGGAGAAATACAAGCATACCCTTTTCCCTGTAATATTAATTTTCCAGATTTCCATTGTTTAGTCAAGCTGTCTTGATACCAAATGGGCAGAGGAAGGGAGGTATCCTTCAATGTCTCGAAATGTTTTTCTGCTTTTGTCGAAATATCTTCTTGCGGTAAGTTTTAAAAATTTAAAACAAATAAAGCTGTATTAACAATAGTTATAGGATTAAAGAATATATTGCATGGGGACCTAGTAAAGTCTGCTCTGGATAAGGAAGATAGAAGTGTTCCTGTGTATTCCCCCTTTTTTAATTTTTTTATTTGTAGTTTCACTGTGTGATGTGCTCGTTCAGCTATGCCCTGTGCTTGTGGATTGTAAGGAATGCCTGTAATATGTTTGCTAGAAAATGACTGTAAAAACTGTTTGAATTGCCTAGACATATAGGCAGGGCCATTGTCTCTTTTTATAGAACGAGGTGTTCCCATTATTGCAAAGCAAGCACTAGGGTGCACGGGCTCAGTAGCTTCGATGCACAGGCTAAGTAGTTGTGGCGCATGGGCTTAGCTGTCCCACCGCACGTGGGATGTTCCCTAAACGGAGATCGGATCAGTGTCCCTGGCACTGGTGTCATGTCATGTAATTTCAGCTCAGAGAGGTGTGGCCCATATAAAAGAAGAATGTGTATCGATTGAGACAAGTAAAAAGGAAGAGGGAGAAAGTCCAGGGCAGTGAGTTACATCCATTTGCCATAGTTCATTGGGTTGTAATCCTCGAGGATTGATACCTTATGCAATGGGTCAAAGATGTAGGGGCCTACAAGTAGAGCAATTATTAATGATTTCTTTAGCATGTCAGTATGGAATTTTCCAAATTTGATGTAATGAGCCAGCATTATTGTGTGATAGAGCATGTTGCTCTTCAGGAGTAACAAAAGAGACAAGTTTATCAGCTTGTTCATTGCCGTGAGCCATAGGGCCAGGAAGACAAGAATGTGCTCGAATATGGGTAATATAAATGGGGGAAGTGCGGTTCCTAATAATAGGTTATCGTTCAAGGAAAAGTTGTTGGATAATAGATTGATTCGAATCTACTGTAGAAGTTTCTATATTTCTTAATATAAAAACTGAATATAAGGAATCAGAAACTATATTAATAGGATAAGAATGTAGGTGAATAACCTGAATGAGAGCATATAATTCTTTTTGTTGAGCAGAGTGAAATTTAGTATAAAAGTTTTTATATTCTTTGAGAGACCAGAATGAGGCTTTGCCGTTTTTAGTCCCATCTATATAGAAAACATCACCTTGAGGTATAGGTTGTGGTGTGACAATGCGAGAGATAGTAAATTCAGTATTTTTGAAGAAATTCCAGTGTTTGTTAGAAAAATAATGAAATGAAATTTCTCCAAAATATTCCAGAAACGCTATTTGGAAATCAGTAAAAGTTTGTAATGCGTTCTCAAGTTGAGATTTATTAGTAGGTACTACAATTTTATGAGGATTGGAGCCAATTAGAGTCTTAGCTCTGTTTCTTCCACTGATAATAATTAGAATGATCAAATCAAGATAGGGTGTAAGTGACCTTGTCCCTCTAAAATGGGTATAGATCCATTCTATCAGGTATTCTTGTTGGGTAAGAAGTCCTGTGGGAGAATGGAGAGAGGGGAGTATAAAGAACTCTAGCGGTAAATCAAGTCTAATATGAGTAAGAAACTGCTTTTGCAATTTATTTTGTACTAAACAGAGTTCCTCTCGTGCCTCTTGTGAAAGTGAACGAGGGCTATTTAAACCAGGATCTCCTTTTAAAGTGTTCAATAAACTAATCAGTTGATAATTTGCAATGCCTAAAGAGTGTCTAATCCAATTTATGTCCCCTAAAAGTTTTTGAAAATCCTTCAAGGTTGATAATTTATCAACACAAATCTGTGTTAGTTGGGGAGTAATACATTGTCTATTAACAAAAAATCCTAAGTAATAGTAAGGTGTAGCTATTTGAATCTTTTCAGGGGCAATGATTAACCCAGAAGCTTTTAAGCATTGTTGAGCTACGTCAAACATCTGCTGAGTTTCTAAAACAGATGGAGCTGAAAACAATGTATCATCCATATAATGAATAACAAGAAAGTCAGGAAATTGTTTTCTCACAGGTTCAAGGGCTTTAGCTACATAATATTGACACATGGTGGGAGAATTCACCATTCCTGAGGCAACACAGTCCATTGATACTGTTTATGAGGCTCGATATGATTAGGATAAGGAAGAGAGAAAGCAAATCTCTCTCAGTCTAGAGGGTGTAAAAGTATAGTGAAACAGCAATCTTGTAAATCTATAATAATAATATGTCAGTTTTGAGGAATAGTGGGAGGTAATGGAATTCCTGGTTGCAGTGCACCCATAGGTTTCATAGATGTATTAACTTAACAGATGTATTAACTGTTAAAAGATGCCATTTGCCAGATTTCTTTTTTATTACAAAAATGGGAGAATTCCAAGGGGAACAAAAGTTCTCAATAAATTTTAATTTCAATTGTGTATCTATAAGTTCCTTAGCAGCCTCTAATTGCTCTTTTATAAGGAGTCACTGCTCTGTTTGGGCTCCAGAATCACTGCAGATGGTGACTGCAGCCATGAAATTAAAAGACGCTTACTCCTTGGAAGAAAAGTTATGACCAACCTAGATAGCATA
>SJYF01000050.1:51992-62607 GCA_006410515.1 Procapra przewalskii
GAAAGTGAAGTCGCTCAGTCGTGTCTGACTCTTAGCGACCCCATGGACTGCAGCCCACCAGGCTCCTCCATCCATGGGATTTTCCAGGCAAGAGTACTGGAATGGGGTGCCATTGGCTTCTCCATCAAGTAAATTACCTGACATATAACCAGGAACTGTTGTATAAAGCACTGCAGCGCATCAAAAGATGGAACTTAATCGTGTCTGCAAAACATTGGTATCATCTATTTATCTATCATCTATCTGATAGCATCTGTTGAGTTTCTGTTCCCTTTGGGAAAAGAGTTCTCTCTCTTAATTTGTTCATCAAACTAAGGTCAGTTCTATGCACTTTAGGTGATCCGTTTTGTTGCATTTACTATTTAAAAGAATATGTCTCAACTGCCATCTCATAAAGGTCACAGAAATCTTAATGCACTTCTAAATCCAGAGGACCCAGAGGCTCTGCTTTCAACACAAGTTAAAGTGTGGTGATGCAAATTGCAGGAAATCAGTGGCCTGTATCTCTCTAAGAATTATTTAATGATGAACTTACCAGCTGAAAAATAAAAGGATCTCTCTGGGGTCAGCAGGGAAATACACAAGGAGCTTTCAAAGAGACCTTCTGACAACAACAGGGGGTCAGGGGGCTAAGGTCCACACGCCCTGCGGGTGAATGATCAAGACCTGATCCAAGGTACTAGGGGGCCAGAGCAAGCCAGTTTCCTGGAATGGCATTTGTGTGTGTGTGTCTGTGTGCAGAGGAAGACTGTGCAGGGTTACATGGCAGGATGTTGGGTGTAGGGACCTGTCCCCTCCCTAGGTTCCTGAGCAGCAATCTGGTGGACATGCAGTTCCTCCCAGCAGACCCAGATGGTGCTCCTGGCCACCCGCAGAGGTCTGGGTGCTGTGTGTTTGAGGAGAAGAACTCTGAGGTGTCCGTGGACCCCTGCAGTTGGAGATGGATCTGAAGGGGCCAATGGGGGAGGCTCTGCCTGGCCTGTGGGTGGTGCAGCTGTCCTCCTGTGGGCCTGGAAAGCATACCCTCGTGCCGGGTGCTGGGCTGCCTTCTGAGAGGGTCCCCTGTGACTCAGGGGTAGAGACCACCACCCCATGGAGATGGAAGCGCCTGACATTTCTCCAAAGCCCAGGAACCTCTGCAGAACCTTTTGCCCTCTTCTGCTCAGAAGGTGAAGTTAGCGAAGGCAGGGACAATGTTTGTGTTGCCTGTGGTTTGATCACAGTTCCTTTGAATTCTTCATGGCTCGCCCTTCGCGGTGCCTGAAGCAGGCTCCTGAGAGAAGCTGCTGTTCTTCAGAAATCCTCAGCCCTCTTCAATCAGGGCGACCACACCCCTCCCTTCCCCACAGGCCGCGCCACCAAGAGGTAAACCTTCCCATCAGAAGCACCCTGTGAGCAACTTTTCACTTCCTGCTTGAAAAGAAAGCAAGGTCTGAACTGGAGGGAGACTGGGAGAAAGAGGACAGGGCTTCCCTGGGGTCCAGAGCGGAGAACCCATCCTAGGTGTGGGGGTGAGGGACCCCAGATTTCCAAAATTCACGTGCATATCCCATGAAGACAGTGACCTATCCCCTTGAGAGGGGGTTTTGAGTCCATGAGACCGTCTCTCACAGCCAACTCTCCAGCCCAGGTCGAAGTCAGTGTTTCCCCAGAGCAGGTGGGCTTGGAGGAGGGAGACTGCATGGCACCTGCTTTGATTTGTGGCAGGAAACTCATGTCCTCACATTTCTCATTAAGAAAATGCTGGGTGGGTGAGGGTATCAAAGGAGAGACTATTCTTAGGTAACTGGTGCCTAAGAGATCATACTAATAATTATTGTTATTATGAAAAATAACATTCCTCTTGAGCAAACCTTAGCTTCCCTTCCTAGACTGGAGGCACTGTTTACATAATAACTGGCCGGTCTTCCACCACGAGCCGTGCCTGTGGCTTCCAACCCAACCCAGCCTCCACAGTTTCAGTGAGCCAGTGATTCCTGACTCAAGTTGAAGCTGGAAGCTGGGAGTCACCCTACAACCAATTTGAATTCTACTTGTTCTCTCTTTTGCTACAGCTCTCAAATGAGCCCTCCTATTTCCATGCCTGCTAATATTGCGTTACTAAGATTTTGTATGTAATATATTATAGCAGCTGTCATGATAGGATCTGTTTATGTGTTTTCCTTTTCCATTCCTTGAAGTCTAGAATTGTGTTTTATTTATCTCGGTATCAACCAAGTTCTACACCTGAAAGTGAACATCGCTCACTTGTGTCTGACTCTTTGTGACCCCATGGACTGTACAGTCCACGGACTTCTCCAGACCAGAATACTGGAGTGGGTTACCATTCTCTTCTCCAGGGGATCTTCCCAACTCAGGGATCAAACCCAGGTCTCTCACATTGCAGGTGGATTCTTTACCAGCTGAGCTACCAGGGAAGCCCAAATTCTATACCTAGCCAGGCACTTATTAAGTAGTTAAAAATATCTACATAATAGTGAATGGGTGGGTGGACGGAGGGAGGGATGTACGCGTGGAGGAATGATGGATAGTTGGATGAATGGGTGGATGAATGGATGGGTGGACTGAAGGATGTACAGACAGGCACAGGGATGAATGGATGGATGGGTAATGGTTCACCCTGTACTTTGAGCAGTTCCCTTAGCAGAAGGTGAATTTGACCCTACAGCCAATAAAAATGAAAATCAGGATTCCTTATACTTTTTCTTCTCTGACTGTACCTCCACTTACTCCCTCCTTCTGTTCCCTGTGTTTCCTCCCTCAAACCACTTTCCTTTACCTTGTGCTCAGGTGATCATCCTTCCTACTCTTGTCTTCTGCTTCCCTCTGCTGCTGCATCCCTACCTCATTGCCTACAATTGAATCTGCTGCTCTGTCCCCATTAGGGAGCATTTGGAGGAGCATTTAATTTCTGCCTATTGCTGAGAAGAGGTATCAGCATTTCTCCCTTACCAGCTGGGGGACCTTGAACTTTCCAAAATCACATGTATGCAAGCATGCACACACATCTGGGACACAGAACAGGTTAAGTTCTTCTATTTTTGCTTAAGAATCTTGATTAACCATATATCACCAACGGCTAAATTATATACTGCAAATTATACATATGTTGGAGCTTCAGAGAAAAACTTTCAGGTCAAGGAAATTGAGAACAACCTTGAAAGCTGTGGAAATGGATGAAAATTGAAAAGAATTGCAAAAGACAATTTTAAAGGTTATTTTTATCCAGTACAATCTCACTAACTTGGACCCAATCATCAGGATTCTTAAATAATCTTACTATACTTTCTCTGAATTTGTAAAGTGAAGAGGTAAACAACACTGTAAGAGGAATTTTAAATGTGGAGTGGAGACCTCACCCTGAGTTAAGTAAAAGTGAGGGAGCACACAGAAGGGAAGGGAAGCAAAGAGGTGAACGTACCGCCAGCCCCCATGGGTGAGGTCAAAGCAATATTTCACTTAAATTACCCCATCTAACCCTCTGGGGGACAGTATTATCTCTTGCACGTTACAGACAAGGAACTGAATTCAGACAGGTGCCCAAGGCTACACCCTGCTTCTTGATGGCAAGAGGAATCTAGCTGGTGTCTGGTTTCCTCGAAACACTTGGCGTCTGTAGATCTGCTACCTCCAACCCCCTCGGACGACTGAGAATTTTTTTGCAACTTGTGTGTGCTAAGTCACTTCAGCCATGTCCAGCTCTTTGGGACCTCATGGGCTGCAGCCTGCCTGACTTCTCTGTTCACAGAATTTTCCAGGCAAGAAAACTGGAGTGGGTTGCCATTTCCTATTCCAGGGGATCTTCCTAACCCAGGGATCGAATTGGTGTCTCTTACATCTCTTGCATTGGCAAGCGGGTTCATCTGCAAACTATATTTAATAAAGTACCACTCATTGTAATTGTCAGTGAAGGAGCAGAAACTATTTCTTGGAAATTACCGTGTAATTCAGATTTTACCTTTCAGATGGAACCGCCAAATTCCTTCAGAAAAGCAGCACCTTACTTCACGTGTATGTTCCATTCCGAAAAAAGTGGCTGTCCTCAGCTGTTTCTCTGGGCATGAGACCCACCTTCTTGAATGTGAAGACATCCACCGTCTTTCCTTTGTATCAAGCTCCTTGTACGTACCTCTCTGACTTCAGCATGGATCTGAGTGTGCTGTGCCAACTGGCCTGGTTCCTCAGCTAAGGCATCTCAGGCTGGGGGTCTCACTCGAGCAAAACTAAGTTCTGGAGGGTGGGTGAAGTGTGGCCCAGTCACAGAGATAAGCAGTGTGAGGGACGGCAAGGTCCGAGGTATAGCTAGGGAGCTGTTAGAGAGGAATGAAAACCAGACGACGCTTTGTGGGGGTCCATGACTCTAGCGGTTCACTAAGGGAATGGGAAAGGAGACTGTTCGAGGCAGAGAGGGGGCAGAGCAAAGGAAGAAATACACGTCTGCCTCTGAGCAGACTTCCTACATCATGTGGACCGGCAGTTCTCGAACATTTGAACTCAAGAGACTCCTTGACACTCTTAAAAATGATGAAAGTCACCTAGGGCATTTGCTCATCTGAGTTATGTCATTCATGTTTACTGTTTTAGAAATTAAAACTAATAATTAAAATTTTTTATTCATTTTTAAAACCACAGTGTCATTACATGTGACTTTTTATGAAAATAACTATATTTTGCAGAACAACAAAAATTAAGTGAGTTTCATTGTTTTAATTTTTGCACATCTCTGGCATCTGGCTTACTGGCTGACAACTGGATTCTTGTAACTACTTCAGTGTTGCCGATCTATGGCAACAGGTGCTTTTGGTGGAAGTATGCAAGAAGAGTGAGGTCTCACATAGGCAGTTGGTAACGAGAAGCAAGTCTTCACAGACTTGTTAGACAAGTGGAACTGTTCTTCTTTGAGTCTATGTAAAAAGTGAACCCGAGGTAGTTTCCTCAAGCTTAATTACAATGTGGAAACTGAACCGTACTCACATTTTGTGATGGCCAAGCTGAAGCCCACTCCCAGAATTCCTCTTCTAGTTCGTTTCCTGTCAGGACAAGGTATAGGGAGATTTTCTCCCCAGAGTTAGGTGGAAGGGAGGCAGTGGCATTTCGGAACTCTGTCATCCAGATGTTCAAAGACTAGTCCGTCAAACACAAGGAGTGGAGGCCATTCTGCCAGCTGCCTTTCCTCCTGGGTGTGTGAGTGTGGTTTCTAAGGAAGGACCTGACTTTCCCAGGAAACCTCACCACTAAAAACAGAGGCAGCAAGAATAGGCACAGCTTCCCTTGGGTCCTCCTAATGCCCCAGCTCCACCTGCGGGTCCCAGCCTGCTCACAGTCCTTCCTCCCGATGGCCCCAGCGGGCTTGGGGCTCAGCCTCGGGTGCGGGACAGCCTTCTGTATTGGGTTCATTGAAGATGGTGTGTGTGTGTGTGTGTGCGCGCGCGCACGCGTGCGCGTGTGTGCACGCACTTAACTGCTCAGTCATGTCAGACTCTTTGCAACTCCATGGACTGTAGCCCACCAGGCTCCTCTGTCCATGTGGATTCTCCAGGCAAGAATGCTGGAGTGGGTTACCTTGCCCTCCTCCAGGCTGTATGTATGTGCATTTGTACATATACATCTGTACGAAAGTAAAAGTTGCCCAGTCGTGTCCGACTCTTTGTGACCCCATGGACTGTATAGTCCCTGGAATTCTCCAGGGGGTAGCATTTCCCTTCTCCTGGGGATCTTCCCAACCCAGGGATCGAACCCAGGTCTCTTGCATTGCAGGCAGATTCTTTACCAGCTGAGCCACAAGGGAAGCCATACATCTGTATATCTACATACAAATATAAAATATCTACATACAAATATACATATATACACACACACACACCTATATGTGTATACACCTACACATATACATAGATGTTACAGGTTCTGCTTTTCTGGTTTGTCTACTAAAAAACAATCACAGCCTAGAAGTCGAGAATTATGTTTTTTTCAGTGGACTCTCTGAGGACTTAAGCCCTAGACACAGCATCTATCTAAGATAGCTCTGAAGGACTGCTCTGAAGAAGTACAGAGTGGGAGGAGCCAAAATATATAGAAGTTTTTGCAACACAGACCAGGCAATCACAACATGAAGAGATAACTATTAATTAAAGAAAACTAGACACCTCAAGTTAAAGAAGTTAGTACTTTTCTATATGTGGGAAGAGGCAGGAGGCTGGGCACACTGAAATCATTCCTTTGCTCTGCACCTCAGATACCCAGGCCAGCGCCCTGTGTTTCACATCCCGAGTCTGCCCAGGGTACACCTTGGGGAGGGCGGCGACTGCAGTGGATGATGGTTAAATGGGCTCGGCAGTGGGCAGTTCGTTTCTTTCCATCCTGAGTTCTCTCCGGGCTCAGCATCTGGTGGCTGTAATGTGATGGCTTGACGGCTGCATTCTTGGTTTACTGATACAGCAGCAGCATTTCACGTTCACAAGTCTTCCTTCATCCCAGGTCTGATATTTCTGTAATATCCTCCGGTGTGTTCTATCACCCCCTCTCCTTCATTCTGTTTCTCAGTGTTGCTCGAGGAAAACTTAAAACACATGCTTTTTTTCCTAAGAGTCCGTCTACCTTCAGGACAAATCCTAACAAATCCCAGAACAGATCCTCAGCCTCTAGCAGCGTATCCACGCTGTTACACGGCACAGACCCAAACTTTCTTTCCCGGGTCATGTTCTGCCTGCCCCCCACTCACTCCACATCACCATCACAAGGTGGCCAGTTTTGTTTATACCTTCTTAAGGACTCTCTAAATGAAAGTGAAAGAGGAGAGTGAAAAAAGCTGGCTTAAAACTCAACATTCACAAAGATCATGACATCCGGTCCCTTCACTTCATGGCAAACAGATATCGGGAAACAGTGGAAACAGTGGCAGATTTTATTTTCTTGGGCTCCAAAATCACTGCAGATGGTGACTGCAGCCATGAAAATAAAAGACACTTGCTCCTTGGAAGGAAAGCTATGACAAACCTAGACTGCATATTAAAAAGCAGAGACATCATTTTTCCTACAAAGGTCCATCTAGTCGAGGCTACAGTTTTCCCAGTGGTCATGTATGGATGTGAGTTGGACTATAAAGAAAGCTGAGTGCTGAAGAATTGATGCTTTTGAACTGTGCTGCTGGAGAAGACTCTCAAAATTCCCTTGGACTGCAAGGAGATCCAACCAGTCCATCCTAAAGGAAATCAGTCCTAGGTGTTCATTGAAAGGACTGATGTTGAAGCTGAAACTCCAATACTTTGGCCACCTGATGTGAAGAGCTGACTCACTGGAAAAGACTCTGATGCTGGGAGGGATTGAAGGCAGGAGGAGAAGAGGGTGACAGTGGATGAGACAGTTGGATGGCATCACTGACTCAATGGACATAAGTTTGAGCAAACTCCTTGAGCTAGTGAATGACAGGGAGGCCTGGCGTGCTGCAGTCCATGGGATTGCAAAGAGTCAGACAAGACTTAGTGACTGAACAACAATAACAGGAATTCACTTGCTTTGCCTTGAAGGTCTGCCTTTCCTACAAACTTCCGCACCCCAAACCTAAAGACTTGGTAGTAATATTCCAGGTCCTGCTAAGCCCCTGGTGGAATTAATTATTCTATCGTTTTAATTGCATGTTGTACATATATCTATTTACTTAATAAACTCCCTCATAATTATTAGGCTATATGCCTGTTCGTCCTGTAATGCGGGAAGTTATGTCCTGTAAGGGTAGAAACATTGCCTAGAGTATACTGAGAATTCAGTGGGTGCTGGAAGAAGTAAACTGAGGTTCAGGTGTGTGAAGAGAGACTGAAAGTGAAAGTGTTGGTGGCTCAGTTGTGTCCAGCTCTTTGTGACCCCATGGATTGTAGCCCACCAATCCGTGAAGACTGTAGAGGAGCTGTAGCCCACCAGGCTTTTCTGTCCATGGGATTCTCTAGGCAAGAATACTGGAGTGGGTTGCCATTTCTTTCTCCAGGGCATTTTCGCGACCCAAGGATAGAACCTGTGTCTCCTGCATTGCTGGCAGAAAGAGAGATCATGTATTCATTTATACCTCTACCATCGTATCTAGTATCTCGTCTACTCCTAAGATGTTGAGGATGAGAGGGGGAAATTGCGAGCTCCTTTGTTTCAATCTCTCGTGATTTTAGGAAACACCAAAAACCTACAAAAGCCCAGGAAAAAAGTACCCTGTGTTCTACCTCCTGATAGAAATCAATAAAATAGAAGCATTTCCCCATCTAGTCTGGCAGAGAGCTGGTCAAGTAGGAGAGGAAATGATCAAGACAAATGTATTGGTTCTGCCATCTGACAGTGAAATTTGGTCCGGCTCTACTCCTCAAGCATTTCTATTACCAGCGAGAGTCCTTTGCTCACATCCGGGTCACTGGTTGGGTCAGGTAGAACAGGCCACAGAATCGTCTCATATCCTTTCCCTGTGAGACTGATTCTCTGCTATCTTAACTCAAAAGACATGTTTCCATCTTTTCATTAGCTGGAAATCTACTTCCTCGATTTCATGTCCCAGGTGAGATCTCTTCCTAACATCCCAGATAATTCCTGAGTTCATTTTGAAACACAGTTTGTGCTTTTCTGCTATTAATTTTACTTACAGAACACCTGGGTACTTTGTGTGGATGACCATCATGTCAAAATGTTTTTCTTAGGCAATTGAAGTATTAAAACTTCGGTAAATAGCCCATAATTATTTAGGCAAAAGTATTTCACATATTCATACTTTTATTTTTACGATGACCTCAGAGCTTGGGCTTCCCTGGTGGCTCAGTCAGCAAAGCATCTGCCTGCAGTGTGGAAGACCTGGGTTTGATCCCTGGGTTGGAAAGATCCCCTGGAGGAGGGCACAGCAACCCACTCCAGTATTCCTGCCTGGAAAACCCCCATGGACAGAGGAGCCTGTCCCATCAATGGTGGGCTACAGTCCATGGGAGTCACAGAGTCCGACATGACTGAGTGACTGAGTGCAAGCAAACAGCACATAAATAATATAAGAAATTTTAATAAAATTGTAATAAAATATAAGAATTTTCTTATATAATATCAACTGGTCTATAAGGAGTTGTGGAAGCAGAAATGACTTAGAAAAGATATTGGGGACAGTTGGCTTCTGCCTTTGATCAGCTGCATGATATCAAGGAGGTCACATGGCATCCTTGGGCCTCAGGTGCCCCCCGTAAGTTAAAGTTTAGATTTCAAGAATTTCTGAGCTCTTATCCACCTCTCCAGAATGTTGTGAGTAGCTAGAAACTTCCTGGCCGTGTCAGCCAGCTGGCTGTGAAGCACCCATGGGGACTATATGGGCTGCTTTAGAGGCTTGTTGGGTTTATATGATTCCTTAGATCTCTGGGTCCTCATCTGACTAGTCACTTACTGCCTAAACAGAATCGCGGAGGAGGGTTCACACAAAGTACATTGGGTGTAAAGCTGGACCATGCAGTTTTGCTAACTCTGGACTTCAGCTCCCAGTTCTCAGGGTTTAGGTCACTATCTTAAGGGTCCTAGGTGCCAAAGCTTCACCCAATAGCATTTCTGGGTGGGGAGTGTGTGAGATGAGATGGCAAACAGAACAGTGACCCAACAGCATTCTGTCAGCTTCTGTGGGGCCACTCAAGTTGCTCAGGGACCCCTGCCCAGCCCTGGAGCCCAGCCTGGCCAGGCCCTTCCGGACTGTGGTGGGCTCCATGGCCCACTACTCCAGGTGCGCCTCCCTGCATGCAGACCAGACCTCTGAGGCGGCCTCGGCTGTCTTCCCAGGACCAGGCTGGGCTAAGCACTCGCCGAGGGTGTCAAGGGCCCATGGGGTTCACGGTGGCCACTGTGTGACCACGTTACCTGCCCTGCTGTGCATGTACTTTTTCCCTTCTTCCCTCTCAGTCTCCTCCATGTCCTCCTCCAACACTTTGGGCAATTTGTGTTAACTCTTCAGTTTCCAGAACCATGGCTCGGATCAGAGCCATGGCTTGGGTTTATTGGGTGTGTTGTCCTATTTCAGACCTCCTGAAAGAGGGTTCTCTTCTAAACCCATCAGTGGTGGTAAAAAACGTTCAGCTGGTAGAAATGCGAAACGAAGGAGCACATTTCTGGTCTAAATGCAAGGCATATACACAGATTAGACTGAGGTACAAATTCAGTATTCATTGTCTGTGAATAGATTACTCAATTGACAAGGATTTGCTAGATTAGGTGTTGGTAAACAGAAACATGGCAAGACAAGATTGTCTTGTCTTTCAGGATGTGTTTTTCAGCTTTAACCTTCCCACTCCTTTTAATAAATAAAAATCTTGTTAGCAGGAAACATGCTATGAGAGAAGACTGATCCCTAACTTACATCATATCAAAAATTTCCTCAAAATGGATCAAACACCTAAATATAAGACCTAAAACTAGAAAAGTACTAGAAGAAAACATACAGTCAATGCTTCATGACACTGAACTTGGCAATGATTTCTTGGATTTAACACCAAAATCATAGTCAACAAAAATAAAACTGGGTAAGTTGGACTATGACACTAAAAACTCCTTAGATCAAAACACTGATGAAAGAAATCAAAGAGGACACTAATAGATGGAGAAATATACCATGTTCATGGGT
>SJYF01000050.1:63932-86194 GCA_006410515.1 Procapra przewalskii
AATTAAAAAAAAAAAAAAAAAAGACATGATCAACAGAGTGAAAAGGCAACGAATCGAGTAAGGGAAGATATTTGCAAATTACAAGTCTGATGAGGAGTTAATAACCATAATATATAAATAACTCAGAGCATAACAGTGAAGGATAAATAACTCAATTAAAAATGAACAAAGGATTGAGTAGACATGTCTTCACATTAGATAGACAAATGGTCAACAAGTATGTGAAAACACTTTCAATGTCACTAACCCTTAGGGAAATACAAATCAAAACCACAATGAGATGTTACCACATATCACTTAGATTACTATCAAAGAAAGAAAAAAGGAAAAGAAAAAAGAAAAGAAATGCCAAGGGTTGGTGAGGGTGTTGAGAAATTAGAACTCTTGTGCACAGCTGGTAGAAATGTAAAATGGTGTGGCCACTATGGAAAATAGTATGGAGGTTCCTCAAAAAATTTAAAATATGATTCAGCAATTCCGCTTCTGGTATAAATCTGAAAGAACTGAAAAAGGGTCTGAGGGAAATGTTTGCATGCCCATGTTTGTGTCAAGATTATTCACAATAACAAAAGAGTGGAAGAAACCCACGTGTTTACCCAGGGATGAATGGACAATAGAACGAGGTCTGTAATTAGAATAAAATGTTATTCAGCTTTAGAAGGAATAAGAAGCAAATTCTGACATGTGCGACAACATGAATGAGCCTTACGACATTGTATTCAGTGAAATGAGCCATACACACACACACACACACACAAACCCAACACCAAATACTGTGCAATTCCATCATATGAGCTATATAGAGAAGTCCGATCATCAAGACGGGAAGCCAAATGGTGGTTGCCAGGAGCTGGGTGGGGCAGGGAGGAAGGGCAGTATTTTCAAGGGAACAGAGTGCCACTTTTGCAAGATGAAAAAGTTCTGGAGATTGCCCAATGATGGGAATGTACTTAACCCAAGCTTCACACTTAAAAATAGGTACATTTTGTTATGTGTATTCTAACACAATTAAAAAAAAAAAACTCTTATGCTATGAGAAATGGTTAATATTGGCAACAGGAAGAAAGAAGGGAAAAGACTAACAAGAGATGAGTCATCGGATTCTCCGGGGAGATAGGTCAGGAGGGACAGCGGCTCTCTCAGTCAGATTGGTATATATATATTTTGCACCATTCCTTGGGTATACCGTGTGTATTCCTGGTCAACTGAGAGTTGGGTGGTATTCTTTGGTGTTGGTTTATGCCAGGACAGGCTTCCAGACCGTTGTGGGCATAAAGAGAATAACCATATACCCTGCACCTTTACGTAGCTAAGTAACTCGGGAGACAGACACATATCCAATTAGCCAGCGCTATAATTTCATCAGTGCTCTTAGGGACATATAAGCAATGTGTCCTGAAAGCAGCTCCTTTGCCCCTGAGAATATTAGAGAAGCTGTTATAGGGAACGTGAACTTCAGAACTAGACGATGCAGGAAGGTGCCAACTGGGCAAAGCACAGAGATGCTGAAGGGGCCACTCCGCGTGGCTGAAGCAGGCTCTGGAGACCTAGCCGTGAAGCGCCTCAATGCGTAATGAAGAAAGGGAGGGCTGGCTGCAGTGGCCAACTGAGCTGGACAGGCCTGGCCTCCCTGCGGCACCCCACTCCCGCCTCCAGCTGTTCCCAGCACTCCCCTCAGGAAGTGCCATGCACATCCCTGGAAAATGAGATGCATCTGGGTGTAAACCAGATTCTTGAGGGGGTCCAAATGGAGGAAAATTGAGGCTTCAAACTTGAGTTTTCACTCAAGACTGCAACATTCCAATCCCCCATGCCTTTCATTCAGCCATCATTTTAAAGTACCTACTATCTGCCAGCATTTGTGTTAGGTTCTGGGAATATAACAAAAACCAAAGCACATTCCTCACCCTCCGGAGTGCAGGAGAGAACAGAAGATGGACACACAGAGGTGGCTGGGAAGCCAGGAGAATCTGCAGTTGTTTGCAGAAACTGCACTCTGGTTGGAATGTGCCAGACCAGCACTGCCTTGATGCCTCCATAAACCCAAAGGGTGGTGCTGCCATGAGAAATCCCATTTTACAGATGGGAAAACTGAGTCTTGGAAACATTCAGTAACTCAGGGGAAATTGTGTGAGACCCATAAGAGTGGGGGAGTGGGACCAGCACTCTGTCATCACAGCGGGGCAAGGGCATCCTTGGAAATGAATGGGCAGAAAGACAAGCCCAGACCAAGACACGACCAGGCTGGTGGCAGAGATGGTATCTTGCAGATGGGAGGGTGGGAGGCATGGGGCAACTGACGCAGCACCTTGAACGCCAAGTCATTCATTTTTCCATTGTGCCCAGAGATTGGGCAGCTTTCCTCTGGGTTCCACTGGCAATTCTGCTTTTGCTTTAGCCTTAGACTTCACTAAATGAGTGTGCTGGCCGTGATAGCCATGCAATTATATGCCCTGAGCGCCTTCACACATGGCTGGGCTTTATGCCAGCAGATTAACAACCTGGCTGCCACGGTGCTTTCAGCGAGTCCAGCCCAGATCCAAAGGCTGTCTCTGACCGAATCAGCTTCTGAGGGGTCCAGACCACAGAGCTGGGTCTGGGGGCCTAGTGAGCCCAGGAGGAACCCCTGGAAGACCCCAGTAAGTTCAAGCTCAAAACAACCACCTGGACCCCAGGCATGCCAGGGGCAAAGGCACAAAGCAAGCTCCGGGCCCAGTGGTGCCCATTTGTCAAACTTTCTAGGAAAGGAATCTTGTCAACTTTACCAAGTTCCCCCTCTCTCCAGACACTTCCATCAGAAACGCGTTTTTGTGTATAATAAATTGCTTCTCCCTGGCGGAAAATCATTTCTTGCTGTTATCTCTGCGATCGGTAACTTCTGGTGTCCTTTAATGGACTTGCCCTGATTATATGGCTAGTCATTAAAAGCTTAGTCCCCGGCACAATGGTATCTTATGTAGACTGATCCCTGAGAGCTTTGAGGGGCTCACCAGCCGCGGCCTTAATTTTACTCATTCGTCTTAATTTTTTGTAATCATTTTTTGTAAAGAGGGTATAATGTCAGGCTTGCTTCCCTGCCTCTGACAGATCCAATCTAGCAGATAATTACCATAAGGAAATTGATGCTTTAGAGTGCAGGAGAGGATTTAATTTACTCAGACATCCTACAGTACAATGCATTCCAGAAGATATGAGGATTTAAGTTTTTAAGAAATTAAATTTTACTATTTAACATGATTACTTATGTTGAACATCATTAACTAGCTTTTTTAACTGTTTGAAATAATTACGAGCTCACTTGCTGTGTCTCAAATCCAGAGGCTGCATTAAATATGAGTTAAGGATCCATGAAATGAAAAGCATATCCCGTCCTCTTTTCTTCTCTCCAGTCTTCCAAATTCTGCTCTTCAAAACCCATGGAGGGGGGCCGAGAAGATGCCCTCTTTGAAAAATATATACCCTTTACTGCGTGAAGTTTTAGTGCAGACTTTAATAAAAGTATTATAGCAATGGGTCTGGCCTGGGGCGAGGTTATTGGCATAAAGTTTGGAATAAAGAGAACAGCATTCGGGGACGGAGTGATCACAGTCACTCAGGCACTTTGCAAAGCAGGCTGTGTTGTAGACATGAACCACTCACAGTATTTCCTGTTTTTCTTTATTTTTTTTTTCTTTTGAGACCTGAAGGAAGAAAAAATCATCGACAATGCCCAGTGCAAGCTCAGGACCACCAGCAAGTCGAGACACAAGGCAAGGCGTAAAGCCGCCTTTTTGTAGCACAACCTTCCAGCCACTGTTGGAAAGCAGCGTCCCAGGCTCTGAGGAGGGTCTTGGGTGGAGAACGGCTTTTCTTTGAGTCTAAACCTTTGTTAACTGGATTCCCAAGAGTTCCTCAATCCTTTCCTAAACGTGAAGTGAAACACTTCGACAGGAAATTTCTGGACGAAGCCAGCCCTGAAGTTCCCTTTATCCAGCACCTCTGCTCGATCACATTTCCTCTCAGGAGAAACTTTCAGAAAAGCCCGTCCTGTGCTTGGTCCCAGACAGACCCTGTGACCGTTTGGGTAACAGCGGGGGATTGCCCAAGGGTCCCAACCAAAAAGTCCCCCAGTGCCTGGGCTGAGGAAGCTGGGGGCCAGCTGACCTCTGCAGTGGTCCTGCTGTGGGGGCTTCTGGGGTCCATGCTTGCAGCCCCAGCCATCTTGGCGACATCCTCCCGGGATTTCAGGAAGGGATGTGTAGGTTTCAGATGCTCGCTTGCATGCATGCTAAGTCACTTCAGTTTTGTCTGACTCTTTTCGACCTCATGGACCACCAGGCTCCTCTGTCCATGGGATTCTCCAGGCAAGAAGACTGGAGTGGGTAGCCATTCTGTTCTCCAGGGAATCTTCCTGAGCCAGGGATCAAACCCTTGTCTCTTACATCTCCTGCATTGGCAGGTGGGTTCTTTACCACTAGCGCCACCTGGGAAGCATTGACTCCTGGAAATGATGCTTCACTGGGACCGATGAGGCCCCTGAGATGTAGGACCATTCATAAACCAGGACCGTAAATGCCAAGATTTACAAACCGTGTTCATCAAGTACAAAAACGATGCATTCTGTCCTTATCTTTCTCTGCTAATTGCTAGGTCATTTGAAACCTTAAGTATCATTTTATTTCAGAACATATTTGCATTCTGTGCATGTACTTTTCAGCTATGAGGGACAAAAAAGGAAGCAAAAATGTGCCAATACAAGATTGTAAACTGGATGGTCTCGGTCTGAAACAGTCAAGTGATAAGGGAAGTCTGGGGTCAGATCCCATCTGCCTCATTATTGCGTTCATCTTTTACAGTCGTCTCCTTCTGCAAAGCAGATAAATGTTTATGCATACAGTCAGAAAATATGAAAATTGGACCTTAGGCTACATAGATGTCCAAATATATACAGCTGCCATTACAACTAATAATACCAGCTAATAATTTCAGACACTTAGCTCTGTGCTAGGCATGGTTCTAAGCTTCTCACTTATGGTGGCAGGGTTCACACACACAACACACACACACACACACACATACATGGTACTATTATTGCCCCCTTTTACAGTTGGGGAAACCTGCATATGGAGAGTTAAATAGCACACTCATGGCCTCAGTTAATAAATGGCAGAGCTCGAATTTGAACTTCAAACTAAACAGGGTCCATGAGCTTAACTATGGCACCCCACTCCAGTCCTCTTGCCTGGAAAATCCCATGGACGGAGGAGCCTGGTGGGCTGCGGTCCATGAGGTCGCTAAGAGTCAGACACAACTGAGCGACTTCATTTTCACTTTTTACTTTCATGCATTGGAGAAGGAAATGGCAACCCACTCCAGTGTCCTAGCCTGGAGAATCCCAGGGATGGGGGAGCCTGGTAGGAGGCCGTCTATGGGGTCGCACAGAGTTGGACACGACTGAAGCGACTTAGCCGCAGTAGCAGCATGCTGAGGGAAAGGGCACAACAGATGATGAGATGATTGGATGGCATCGCTGACATGATGGACATGAGTTTGAGTAGCCTCTGGGAGTAGGTGATGGATAGGAAAGCCTGGCGTGCTGCAGTCAATGGGGTCGCAAAGAGTCAGATACAACTGAGTGACTGAACTGAACTGAACCGATAATGAGGAGAAAGAGGGGCGGCTCACAAGCCTAGACCCATCTCCAGTCTCCATGCCAAATTAAAAACCCCATCCCTCTATGTCTGCCTAGAGACACATGTTCACATCCCCCCTTAGCCTCTCAGACTGCCGAGTTTGTTGTGGAGAATAGGACGGAGTCCCCCAAGCCCGGGCAGCCACTTGTCCAGCTCCTGCCTCGTCCTCCCCCGTCCTGACCACACCAGCTTCCTCTTTCGACCAGGGCAGCTCTTCCCAGAGCGCCAGCTCCTGACTTCTGCCCCTTTTGGAAGCACACATTGCTGGGCAGTGCAGGTTAACCAGTTCATGACAGGATTCAGTCTGAAGTCTGGTCTACCACCCTTAAGTTCTCTAATTGTCTGAAAAGTTCTGTTCTGAGTTCTAAATCAATGCAGCATCCTGACCCATATCTGTAACGACACAACCAGCCTGGTTCCCTAGCTGATGGGAGGCAGGGCCGCTGAGACTCACTTGCTTTGCTCAGAACCTGCCCTGAAGGAGGGGCTGAGCCCAGGGAGCGGGCATCAGGGATGACTGGGCAGGGACCAGATGCCACAGACTTACACTCATGTTCACAAAACGTGCCACACAGCAGTTCTAAAGTCACCACTGTGATGTAACAGGTACGTTAGCAGAAAGGGCTTCACTCAGGGACCAAGATTGCCCACCCACCTTGCCCTCCTGCCTTCTGAAATTTCCCATCATGGAACATGGCAGGGTAGCAAATGGAAACCATCTCCAAGTCCAGAACTGTCAAGGAAAAGATTTCAGGAGTTTAGGAGCTAAGGAGACTCCGGGAAGCTTCTAGCAGGTGAGAACCAGAGGCCACCCCATGTGTGTTATGACAGTGCTTCCTCCTCCAGCGATTCCTCCAGTGATCAGGCTTGCTCACTGACGACCACTTCCAAGACAGGAAGTTCCACAAGGCGATGGGTCCTCTCTCGTCCATTGCTCTGGTCCTGGGGCCAGAGTACAGACCTGTGCCCAGCACAGACCTTGGCACATGGTGGAGTTGGGTGAGTGAATGAGTGAAAAGATGGCTGCTTCGGGGTTTTCCAGTTGATCAGTTTTCTGCCCTTGTTGCTCATCCTATGACCTGTGGAACTTTTTATTAAATTATAATTGATTTAGAATGCTATATTAATTTCAGGTGTATGGCAAAGTGATTCAGTTATACATGTGTATTCTTTATCAGATTCTTTCCCACTGTGGTTTATTACAGAGTTTTGAGTCGAGTTACCTGTTCTATACAGTAGGCCATGTTGTTTATCTATTTCACATATGGTGATATATATATGTTAATCTCAACCTCATAATTTATCCTTCCCACCTTTCCCCTTTGGCAACCATAAGTTTGTTTCCTGTCTGTGAGTCTGCTTCTGTTTTGTAAACAAGTTCACTTGTACTTTTTTCAGATTCCACCTATAAGTAATATCATGTGATATTTGTCTTTTTCTCTCTGACTTTCTTCACTTGGTATGACAGTCTCTACGTTCCTCCATGTTGCTGCAAATGGCATTTAATTCTTTTTTGTGGCTGCGTAGTACTCCACTGTGTAAACGCCCCACATCTTCTTTATCCATTCATCTGTCTTTGAACACTTAGGTTTTTCCACGGCTTGACTATTGTGAACTGTGCTGCTGTGGACACTTGGGTGCTTTGCGTCTTTCCAAATTAGAGTTTCCTCTAAATATACACCTGGGAGTGGGGCTGCCAGACCTTACAGTAGCCCTATTTTTTAAAAGAATCTCCACATTGTTTTCCATAGTTGACTGCACCAATGTGCTTTCCCGCTGCCAGTGTAGGAGGGCTCCTTTTTCTCCACAGCCTCTCCAGCACTTGTTACGTGTGGGCTTTTTGATGACAGCCATTCATCACCATACCTCATTCATCACCATACCTCATTCATCAGTGTCCTTGCCAGTGATACCTCCTTCTAGTTTTGAACCTGTGGAACTTTTTAAGACCTCAACTCACTAAATTAGAAGCTACGGAGGTGTGGTCTATAACAGACATATTTGCTGAAAATTTTCAGCAAAATTTCAGTGAGGAAACTGATCCTCACACTCAGCTTAGTAGCTGCTGGGCTGGTCTACGGTCCTGGGTTCCCTGACCTTGGGTTTGCCGTCTGCACGTCCACACACAGGGCACCTGGGTCCGTTCATAGCCTGCTCCTCAGACCCTGGCGGTTGCCGGGGGCAGGGCCCTCAACGAGCTCTGTCCTCAGAGAGCTGGGTCCCCAGGTCGACACCCTCCTCCACAAACTGAAAACCTCTATCTCAGAGGAACTTCCTTCTCAACTGGGTAGGGGGTGGGTGGGGGGATGGTGGTTAATAATCACTTTGTACTTTACAGTCAGAGATGCTATCCATGCACTAAAAATCTTAATATTTTCCACTTTTCCAAAGCTGGTTTGGCTTCCTTCAGGCTCATCTTGCCCTTTTCTAGACAGGAAGGCAAGATTGCAATCTGGGGGGGGCACTTGATTAACCCCCACCCCATCCTCTACCAAGTCCACTTAACAAGGGACCCCTATCCCCTCACTCACTTCCTGTGGACATGTGTGTTTGTCTGACCTAATAGCACGTGGTCCCAGTTGGAGCCAAAGAGACCGGGTGAAATGGAGCTTCACTCCACCTGCTCTCATTAGCAAGCCTGGAATGGAGGCCTTTCAGTTCTGAAGCAGGGATTTCACCTCTTCATAACTCTGTGTTATACTAACTAAACTTCTTCAGACAAAGTCCCTTTATTGCTTACGTGATCATTTCTGCTGCTTGCCATGCAGACCGTAACACCCTGTCCCCATCCCCTCCACGTGTGCTCATCCTCTTGTCACCGAGTCCTGATGATTCTACCCATGAATGAAGCCTCAGAGTCCTCATCCTGTCCTGCCTGGACCACCACGGCAGCCCCATGACTGGTCCCAACACCCAGCTCTCCTGTCTGCAACCCACCTTGCTCCTGTCACACACACAGCCGTGCAGTCAGCCTAACCCGGACACTTGATGGCACAACTTCTGGAGTCCCCGCCTTCCTTGAGGGCTCCCCATCATCAGGACCAAACCCTCAGCACTGCAGGGCCCGAGGGCCCACTGTGATCTGCCCCACCTCCTGCTTGCCACTTCCTCTTCTCTCCCTATATCCTGCCCCGCCCGTCACCAGGAAGTCAGCTTCAGTAACACTGCATGTGGTTCCCAAAACAAGAAAGGACCTTGACCTCCAGGCTTCAGTGCAGACTGTTTCTTCAACTGGGAATTTTCCTCTCTTCTTGTTCACTTGGCAAGTTCTCACTCAAGCATTGAGATTCCAGTCAGATGGTGCTTTCTCCATGCAGCCTCCTTGGGTTTTCCCTTTATGCTTTCTGTCTTCCTTCCACTCTGGAGCCCTGTGGGGTGGTCGAAATCTCTCGTTCTGTGGTCAGACTACAGAGACGTACATACTGATCCTGTTTGTTTCTTGATGGTCGCATCACCTGGCAGAGGTCATTTACCTCTCTTGACCTCAGTTGTCCCACCTGGAACATGTTCCTTCATAGGATTCCCTATGAGGACTGATCCACTTTGAGCCTGTTGGCACCGAGGACAGAGGCTCAGTAAGTCTGATACTGCCACGGTCATTACCTCATACACTGCACTGCTAACACCTGCATTTCTGCACTAAACTCTAGGCAACTCCTTTCCTACCAGAAGCTAGATCTTTCCACATATGTGTGCCCAGCACTCAGAGCTCTGGCACAACTTGCTTTGGGTAAATGTGTTGGCTCAATGCCCAGCTGCAGCAGAGCTTGGCTGGCTGATACTGGCAGGTTTTGAATGCACTTTGCACTTTGTTGAACCAGAAAAGGAAGACTCCCTGGGGGAAGTCTGAGAGACCCACTTATTGTGGTCTTTGCTGTCAGTAGAGACCTTCAAAATCACCCTCAATGAAAAGCAAGCCGTGATGTTTTAGTTCTCAGTGATGCTTCCAAAACTTTGCCCTTGAGAGCTGAGGGCAGAGGTAGGACTCACCGCATCCTTGATGGCTGAGGAAGCGCCCAGGAGTCTGTTCAGGGAAATGGTCATGGTGGCGGGCTCTAGTCTCCAGGGCGAGGGATGCCTGAGGAAAGGGAACTGAAAAGGGCAGAGGTTTCTGACACAGCAGGCCCAGCTGGAGTCACTTTTCTCTGCTGGACTGGTGGGGAGCGTCCGACATCAGGCCAGGTGCCCCCAGGCCCCTGTCAGTGCAGTCATAAGAGCTTGTGCCACAGCGTCAGATGAAATTTCAGCTCCATCACTTAACAGGCATCTTATCTGTGAATCTGGGGACTTTCTAACATCTTCAAACCTCCGTATCCTCAGATGTAAAGTGGCTAAGCAATGCTTACTCTATGGGGCCGCTGAGAGGACTGGTGTTCCACCACCTAAGAAAGATTTTCTGGTATTCCTGTCCTGTACAGAAAGTGCAAATGACGATTGTGATGAATATGCACTCTGAGACACTTACTATATTTTAACACATATTCTAGATCCAGTGGGAAACTCCGAGCAGTTTGGAGAAAAAAAGCAATATAACTTTTGGAGAATAGCAGCAAATATTACAATCTACCTGAGAAATGGAAGCTAATCATTGAGTCCTTTTATGTTTCAGGCAGGATGCTAGGCACCTCATGTTTTCTCTTGTTTATTTCTTCAGCATCCAAGGGTTACACACCAAAGTGTTTGGAAGCTTCTTCTTCCAGAGATTCTCGGGATGGGAGACCCAGACCGCGCATCCAATTGAAGCAGATGAGCATCTGTATTTGAACATCTCTGTACATTGATCAGCAATAACGGGGTTAATGATGCTCTTATGCAAAGAGTCTCAATTATGTCTCAACATTAACACCCATTAAGATGAATGACAATGCATTATAAGTAGCGTTTCAATTTGAAATTGAAATTGTATCAATTAGCCTTTAAACTAGCCTAAATAAATTCCGTTTGTTAGCTCAAAAATGATTCAAATGCCATGGCTTTGAATAAGATGTTTTAAAAAGTTTTTTTTTATTCTCTTCTATAAAGTCATATCTCTGTGTATAGTCTCTTAAGAGAGAAGAGGAACAGGGACCATAGTCAGTAAATTATTCCAGTTGATGAGGGGTGAGCAGCAGTTATAAGAAGGGTGATTTCCCAGAGGGGGAGAGAAGCGCAAGGAACGAGAGTCCCTCCCGCTGTTGCCGAGGGAGAGAAGTCTTAAACTCTGAGAAGCGGGGCCCTAGAAGTTCAGTGGGTCTTATGAGGCCACAGCCTCTCAAAGCCGTCCTGGGTCCAGCCTTCAGTGCATCCTCCATCCCAGGCAGGACCGGGCAGGGCTGTGGCCCCAAAACTAGAAGGCATTCCTGTTCTCAGTTCCCATCCGGCCCCTCCTGCTGCTTCCCATTGATGATGCACATGCCTGCCTCCCATTTGAGCTCAGGCACCTCTGAAGGCATCAGTACAATTCTGTTCATCTCTCCAGCCCCCCCCAACCCCTTTACCTGGCAGACATGTGCTAACAACACGTGATCGTGTAAATCAATACTCCATCCTTTAGCCAATGGGCCAGATCACTGACATGTACACATATTCAGTGCTTGCCTCTGGATGAAACTTCAAAAATATAATTCTTCAATAGCTCAGACCAGAACATTCTTCTCTGTATGCAAGCCCAGGGGTGGACTTTGGCAAAATGCAACCAACATCCAGGGGTTCTTTGCCTGATGGTCATGGGACTGGCACAGGGTTGGACATAAGGGTCTCAAAGAGGTAAATTTCAAGAATTACCAGCTCCGGCCCCCTGCGGGCTGCAGGGGTGTGGTGCTCACGGGCTCCTGCTGCTGGGAATCCAGCTTCTCCTTCTGGTCCTGGAACGAGGAGCGGCTGGAGCAGAGGGATGAGCCCCTTCTTTGTCTTCCTAGTTGCCGCCCTCGGTGTAGCTCACCTGACCCTCAGCATACCCGGGAAGTGGGACTAACACACCAGCCTGCAGAGGCGCCCATGTGTCCTGGCCCCACGCTGGGGACATCATCACAGTACCCTCCTCGGAGTCTCCATCACCAGCCCATCCGCCCTGCTGAGGGTGACACTCAGCTCCTCTCTGCTGGTGCAGGGCCCTCGATGACTGCCAACGTTTGACGACGGGCAATAGAGCATGCCGCTCGTGCCCTTGGCCTGAGCGTCTTGCTTCCCTCCACACACACACACAAGGACACACACTTTTTGAGAATAATGACTACAAAATTTTTATTAGGCATTAATAAGCCAGACAAAGGTCCATCTGGTCAAAACTATGGCTTTTCCAAAAGTCATGTATGGATGTGAGAGTTGGACCATAAAAAGAGCTGAGCACTGAAGAACTGATGGTTTTGAACTGTGGTGTTGGAGAAGATATTTGAGAGTCCCTTGGACTGCAAGGAGATCCAACCAGTCCATCCTAAAGGAAATCAGTCCTGAATATTCATTGGAAGGACTGATGCTGAAGCTGAAGCTCCAATACTTTGGCCACCTGATTCGAAGAAATGACTTACTGGAAAGGACCCTGATACTGGGAAAGACTGAAGGCAGGAGGAGAAGGGGATGACAGAGGATAAGCTGGTTGGATGGCATCATCAGCTCGATGGACATTAGTTTCAGCAAGCTTTGGGAGGTGGTGACGGACAAGTAGGCTGGTGTGTTGCACTCCATGGAGTTGCAAAGATTTGGACCTGACTGAGCGATTTGAAAAGACCCTGATGCTGGGAAAGATTCGGGGCAGGAGGAGAAGGGGACGACAGAGGATGAGATGGTTGAATGGCATCACCAACTCAATGGACGTGGGTTTGGGTGAACTCCAGGAGTTGTTGATGGACAGGGAGGCCTGGTGTGCTGTAGTTCATGGGGTCACAAAGAGTCAGACTCGACTGAGCAACTGAACTGAACTGAACTGAATAAGCCAGAGTCTCATGGTTGAATTCCCATTAACTGCATGAGGCACAAAGTAAACCAACTGACTGACAGTTGTTCTCTTTCCAGAATTTTTTTTAATTGACGTATAGTTGATTTGGGCTTCTCTGGTGGCTCACTGTACAGAATCTGCCTGCAGTGCAGGAGGTACAGGCTCAACCCCTGCATCAGGAAGATCCCCTGGAGGAGGGCATGGCAACCCACTCCCATATTCTTGCCTGGAGAATCCCATAAACAGAGAAGCCTGGTGGGCTACAGTCCATGTGGTCGCAAAGAGTTGGACATAACTGAGCAACTAACCCATACATAGCTGATTTACAATGTCTCAGGTGTACAGCAAACATATATATATACTTTTTTTTCCATTGTAGGTTATTACAGGAAATTGAGTAGAGTTCCCTGTGCTAAACACTAGGGCCTTGTTCATCTATTTTACACATAATAGTGTGCATATGTTGAGCCCAAACTCCAAATTCATCCCTCCACTCATCTTGCCCCTTTGATAATCATAAGCTTGTTTGTTGTGAGTCTGTTTTGGAAATAAGTTCATTTGTCTTATATTTCTACATTTCATGTATAGCTGATGCCACGTGGTATTTGTCTTTTTCTGCTGACTGACTTCATGCAGGATGATAATCTCTAGGTCCATTCTTGCTGCTGCAAACTGTATGACTTCCCTCTTCTTCATGACTGAGTAATGCTCCAGTGTGTGTCTGTGAACTGTCTTCTTTATCCATGCACCTGCATGCGATTTGAGAGCCTCTCGGGCCACTGCAGGCAGTGTCAGGGAAGGACAGCCCCTTGTGTCTGCTGTGTTTTCTTCCCTGGAAGGTACTGAGAGGCGCTGAGGGCCGCAATCTGTCTCCATGTGGTGAAACTTTTTATCCTTTTGTAAAATTGTCTTATATCAGAACGCCCATAAGGCCTTTGCTTCTTAAACGTGTTATAGAATATTAACGAGCTCTAAGTAGCTTGTTTTTCAGGACAGGACCAACCAAGCCTCGCTTCAAGACATTTGCTTCCTTTCTCCTTGGACTTCTTGTTTCTCTTGGGTCCCTGGGCCGGGCTGGAATCTCAGCTCCAACACGGCTTAACCTTCTATCCTTAAGCATATTTAGTTTTCAAATGATAGCTGATTTGAGGAGGGCATGGCAACCCACTCCAGAGTTCTTGCTTGGAGAATTCCCATGAACAGAGGAGCCTGGCAGTCTATAGGCCATGGGGTCACAAAGAGTCAGACACGACTGAGCGACTGAGCAGAGCAGAGCACTTCACTGATTTACAATATTGTATTCGTTTCAGGCATACAACGCAGTGATTTGATATTTTTTTAGACTACACTCTGTTTAAAGTTATTATAAAACCATGGTTGCTTTTCTCTGTGCTAGACAATATATCCTTGTTGTTTCTCTCTTTTACTCATAGCAGGGCGCCTCTTCATCCCATGCTCATTATGCGTCCCTCCCCGCTTCCCCATTGGCAACCACAAGGTTGTTTCCTCTGTGAGTCTGTTTTGGTTTTTAATGTTTGAAAGGCTTGGTTTCTTTGTCTATAAAAGAGGTGCACTAATAATACCCATCTTGGCAAATAAGACAACCCTGGAAAAGAGAAATCCTCACGAAGCAGAAGCGCACGCTTTATGACGATGACGCTTGCACCAGCCCCATGGCCGTAGCCTAGAGACAGCGATGCTGCAGCGGGAAGGAGGACGGGCTGAGCGACACCCCTTGCCTCACGAGCACTGGTTATATGACCTCGACAAACAAGCTCCTCTCCAAGGAGGGGTGACGCCTGTCTCCGAGTGTCTTCCACCCTTGCTCTCTCCAAAGGCGCCACGGAACTGGGTCTGAGCAGGTTGGCTGTTAGCCATGCACATCTGAGGAAGACCCCACCTCCGGAAGCCCAGGCTTGTTTATGAGACGGGGACAGTGGTCCTCGCATGCTCGGCACTGCCGGGAAGACAACACGCACTCTGGCATACGTGCCTGGCATGTAGCCATCAGGAAAGAGACATGATACATGAACCGGGGCGGTGTGAAATCTGTGGACCGTCTTCACGGCTCTATTTGTTTTGTGATGATGTGACTGTAGGACTGTCTGGTGCAGATGCAAAATGGAAAGAAAGAACAGTGAGTGTCCCCTCTTGGGAGAAGACCTTAGTCCCCACTGTTCCTCTTCCTGGGCCCCACCCCCACCATTTCAAAGTGCACATGTGGCTTCATAAACCGCATGCTAGGGGACCAGAATGGATTTTATTTGCAGAGAGGTCTCAGTAATGTCTGGGGAAAGACATGTATGAGTATCTACATCGTGTAATCACGTGAAACAGTGAGAAGTTGAAGCTGTTAGTAAAAGTAAAGAACTCTGAAATTGGCCTCCCTTACTTAACAATTGAGTAGCCCCTTGGGACATCTGTTTTCTCCTTGGTAAAATGGGGCTCTGAGCATGGACTGGCTCGTGGAGCTCCCGGAAGAATTGGGTGAGATACTGTGTGTGGATGTGCTTGGGAAACTGTGTTAGTCATTCAGTCATGTCCGACTCTGCGACCCCATGGACTGTAGCCCACCAGGATCCTCTGTCCATAGAATTCCCCAAGCAAGAATACAGGAGTAGGTAGCCATTCCTTTCTCCAGGGGATCTTCTGACCCAGGGATTGAACTCAGGTCTCCCACAGTGCAGGCAGACTTTTTACCACTGAATGGCCAGGGAAGCCTGGTAAACCACAAAGCTCTGTGCAAACGTAACAAGATATTACAGGTCCAACCTGGAAAATACTCTTGGAGATTTCCTGGGACAGTAGCCTGGGGCATCTTAGAGCCAGGAGGAGGCCACCCTCCTGTAGAAGAGAGGCCCTTGATTAAGAGCCCACCCTCGCAATGCACACGCACAGGCTCCGACTCCTCCCTGTCTGGAAGCAGGCCTGTGTGCACCGCTGTGTCCCGGCTCCCACCCCTCCGTGGGCACCTGCCTTTCCCTCCAGCCACCGCCTGTGGCCAGTTGTCCTCTGGGCTTGCTGATGGCTCTGCGACCAGGTACAGAGAGGCTCCCTGTCTGCTGGCCCGTCCTCCTCAGAGGTGGATGCTGAAGCTGGGCACACTGAAGAGTGTGGGGGTGAGGGCACCAGGGGGTGCTACTCCTCCCCGGGGCTGGAGCCAGAGGACAGAGGCCCCTCCTCTGTGACCCCAGGAGAATAATCCTGGGTGCATCCCACAGTCCCCTCCAAAGGCCCTGGATGGAGCCCAGTCCCCCAGCAGAGACTTTGTCCCCTCTCTCTTCCCATCCAAAATCCCAGGGACCACTCCCTGCCCACCGGCCCTTGCCTCCCTCTCCGTGTTGCTCTTCATCTCTGAGCCAGGGGCTGCCCCCTAAGAGGACTCGGCAGCCCCCCTTCCATGGCGCTGCTGGCTCCCCATGAGCTCAGCAGGGTCAGAGCTTGCTGGAGCTTCCACATGACTCGCTGAGGAGGCAGCTCAGAAAGGAACACAGCTCGGCTGGAGCTTTTACATCCTTGCCTCCGCACTGGAGGCAGGAGTCTGGCAGAAAGAGAAGTGCTGAGGAGTTAGAAGGTAAGGCTGAAAAACCAGCTCCATGAGTGACCTCTGGGTGAATCTGGGCAGGGCACTTCAGCTCCCTAAGCCTCGCTGCTCCCACCTGTGAAACCGGGGTAATAGCCCCGGCTCACTGCACACACAGCGATGGTCACACTGGACAACAGGGTAGAGCTGTCGCCTGACGACTGGTGAGTCTGATGAGGACAGCTAGCATCTGTTCGTTACCCAGTGCTTTCTGAGTTTGCTCTCTCTGTGTAAGGATGGAGAGTCTCTCCTGTATAATCCTTCCCCTTGATATCTTAAGGCAGTAATAAAAAAATCTCTGACTCCTTTTACCGTTCTTTCTGAATTTGTCTCTTCCCCTCTCTTCCCTGGAGCCTTAATTGACCCTTTATTATTCTCTTGCTCCTTCGTTTTCCATTTCCAATATAGTTCCAGGCGGGTAACTCTAAAGCTACCACATGAACCTGTCTAACCATAAATACAATTTGACAAACTATTTCCAAGCAGCCGGTAACACGAGAAGGGAGGCAGCCCTCGCTTCTCATCTCAGTGAGCCTCGCGCATCCTTTCAACATCCCCGCAGAGCTCAGGGAAATGGTATGATTTTGCTTAGATTTCAGACAATAAAAACCGATCATCAACCTGGGCACCGATTTTCAGACTTGCCTCCTTTCTTTGCTGCTTAGAAAAGTCACGGCCGTTATGAGATGGATGGTGCCGGTCCAGGACAAAGAACCCCAGAACCTGCAACTGGTGTACACGATGTCATTTGAACCAAGAGATTGATGGCGACTTGGTTTCTCATTATAAGGCCACTGAACTGAATGAGGGAGGGGCATCATCAGGAGAAAGAGATGAAGGCAAACAATAACAGAACTTTAAAAATAATTTGTATTGAAATATAGTTGATTTGTAATGCTGTGTTAGGTTCAGGTATGCAGCAAAGTGAAGCAGTTACACACGTACATACATTCCACTCTTTTTAGAATTCTTTTCCCATATAGGTCTTACAGAGTATTGAGTAGAGTTCCCTGTACTATTCAGCAAGTCCTTACTAATTATCTATTTTATATATACTGGTGTGTATATATCAATCCCAATCTCCCAATTCTTCCCACCCCTTCTAACCCTCTGGTAACCATCATTTTGCTTTCTACATCTGTGACTGTATTACTGATATGTAAATAAGTTCATTTGGACCATTATTTTTTAGATTCCACATAATAACAGCATTTAACGTTTGCTAAAAATTTTAGAATACTCACAGATAATTCCTTCATGTGATATACAAAAAATGCCGGGGTACTGACTTTCCATCACTTTTTCTACAGGTTGTGAGCAACAAGGAGCAATTAGCTGTGTCTGGAGAAGTCAGCTATTTTTACCTACTAGAGTGAAAAACAGTTTTATCTCTTGATATCTGTATGTGATGTTATGTGAAAAAAAAATCACTTTTTTTAAATCATTTGCCTAAAGTCAAATGAAAGGTCACTCTATCTTCTCCTGCCTTTTGAGAGATTTAACTCAAATGACTCTACCTGTCTATTTAACAGACATCCTTTTCCAAGGTGGATTTCTGCTTCTGCCACGCAAAGTTGTGGTAGAAGTAATTAAATGAATACAAATTTAAAACCAGGTGTTCATTGTTTAAACACTAGTATGTATACCTGACGTGTAGAGAAAATCAAGCTCTGTCTTGTTGGTGCCCCCTTCCTGGCTTCTGCAGTTCTGGTCACCTCTGCTGCTCTCTCACACTCTCGCGGTACTATTCCTGGTGTCTCCCTGATTGGAGTCCCATGGACATCACCCATGCAGGGATATGCCCGCCCTGTTTCTCTGACCACCTTGCACTGCAGCCGTACCAGGCTCCTCAGCACAGCCCCAGCTCCCCATTGCCTCTGCCGTGCAGAACACTCAGTGGAGACATCTCCTTCAACTCGGCAGTTCCTTCCATGCTCTCCAGAGCTTGGCCAGGAGCAAGAGATTTCCACAGGGGTGTTTTATGGCAGCCAATGCATATAGTATATTTAATGTCTCAAGGGGTGAAACTTTAACTATGATTCTTAATTTGTTGAATGGTTCTCATGTAAAGCCAGGCTGTGGAATGGGGTACAGGACAGGGCCCTTTAGGGAATGAGGAAAGACTCAGAGATGCAGCAGGGACGGGACAGAACCACAGCTGGTCGTGACTGTCCTTCCCCAGCACCTAAGCCACCAAAACACCTGAAGCATTCAGAGAGCAGCCTCCAGCCTCAGGTAACAAGACACCACGGGGTAGCCTGTGCTTCAGCCACGGTCACAGACAAACCCTACGAATGGGAACAATATTTCATGCTGCCCAGGAATGCCCTGCCTTCTCCCCACAGCTACTGAAATCCTCTCCATCCTTCTAACACCTGTTCAAACTCCAAGTCCCAGAAAAACACCCCCAGATTTCCACAGCTGGCTCTGCAGTTCTTGGAACAGCAAGGCATCATGCACTCCATCAGCTCGAGATGTGTAACAGACGCCACAGACTGGAGCCTAAAGCACAAGCATTTATCTCTTCTGGTCCTGGACGCTGCACATCCAAGGTCAGGACACCAGAAGATTTGGTGTCTGGCGGAGGCCTGCTTCCCGCTTCACAAGAGTGTAAAAGTGCTGGTCGCTCACTCATGTCTGACTCTCTGTGACCCCATGGGCTGTAGCCCACCAGGCTCCTCTGTCTAAGGGATTCTCCAGGCAAGCAGACTGGAGTGGATAACCACAGTTAAGACGCCAAGCTTCCACTGCAGGAGGTACAGATTCGATCCCTGATCAGGGAACCAGGGTCCCAGGTACTGCGTGGCGCAGCCAAAAATGAAACAAAGCAAGCAAAACAATACAAAACATAGAAGAGATGAAGGGCCAGTACATGCCTGACGTGGGAGAACCTCAAGAACACTGTGCTAAGTGAAAGAAGCCAGACACAAAAGTCCACGTATTACATGGCTCTGTTTTTATAAAATGTGCAGATTAGGCAAACCTATAGAGATGTAGACTAGTTGCTGCCAGGGGCTTGGGGAGGTGAGTTGGGGTGGGGGATATGGTGATTACTAGCAGGTGCAACGAACACGACTGAGCGACTTCACATCCACTTTTCACTTTCAGGCATTGGAGAAGGAGGTGGTAACCCACTCCAGTGTTCTTGCCTGGAGAATCCCAGGGACGGGGAAGCTTGGTGGGCTGCTGTCTATGGGGTCGCATAGAGTTGGACATGACTGAAGCAACTTAGCAGCAGCAGGTACAAAGTTTCTCTTTCAAGTGATGAAATACATTAGTTCATGGTGATAGCTGCACAGTTCTGTGAATATATTAAAAAACACTAAATGGTAGTTTCAATGGGTGAATTTTATTGTATGGAATAATATCTCAGTAAAGCTGTGAAAACTTAAATAGAGAAGAAAAGAAAAAGAGAGACCTCATACCTATTTATGGCCTGAGCAACGGCATAGATCTCTTTAAAGAGCTCGGCCATGACCACGTTAGGATGAAAAGACCCCCACACAGACCAGCTGAGTATGAGGGTGGAGGTGAAAGCCTGGATTTTCAGGGAGTGGCCAGATCAGCAGAAACAGAATTGGGGTAAAGAGTGCAAGCACGGTGTTTGAATCCACAGAGATGGTTGAGGTTCAGGTCAGGGCAGGTGAACAAGAAAGAGGCCCAGATCAGGGTTGTTGGGCCCAGCAATGTCTCAACACTAAGCAGAGAGGCAGAAAGGAAGAGAGATCAGAGGAAGAAAATAGAGTCAAGGTCCCCAGAGGCCTGCAGGAGAAGCAGATTTCAAAAGGAAATGGTGAACACTGGCCGGAGGTTGAGTTAGATAAGCTCTGAATGTGTCTTTTGGGTTGTGGCCTGGAGCTCCTCAGTGCCCCAGCAAGAGCTGCAGGGGCTAGGGGGCTGGCTGGAAAGCACAGCAGGGCTGGATACCCAGGAACCTTCCTGCAGGGAGCTTGGTTGGACAGCCGGGAGGAAAAGGGTGCAGAAGCAGGAGAGGGGATATGAGACCAAGGGAGGGATTTTTTTCTTCTTCTTTGAGGATGCCAGATCCTAAAACATGTATGTATGTGCATATCCATGATTTAACAGAAGAGTAGTGTGTGTGGCAGACTTTCTTTTCCTCAAGAGATCTAGTCTTTGCTCTGAAGACCTCCAACTGCTTGTATGAGGCCCACCCACAAATGGAGGGCAATCTGCTTAACTCAGTCTGCAGATTTCAATGTTAATCTCATGTAAAATACAAACAAACAAAAACCCTTCTTAATAACATCCAGAGTGGTTGTGTGGCCACAGACTGGCCACAGGAACCCAGCCAAGTTGACACGTAAGATTAGCCATCACGCCAAGGAAAGATTAGACATTCAGTCTGGGTGTGGGTGGATGTGGGGCACCCACTGATGGGGGTGGGCCTGCCAGTTTGCTGAGGCTGTTTTGCTAATATTTAGTGCGGGGTAGGGCTTCGCTAATGGCAACCCACTCCAGTACTCTTGCCCGGAAAATCCCATGGATGGAGGAGCCTGGTAGGCTGCACTCCACGGGGCGCACAGAGTCGGACACGAGCAGCAGGGCTTCCCTGATAGCTCAGTTGGTAAAGAATCCACTTGCAATGCAGGAGACCCTGGTTCAGTTTCTGGGTCAGGAAGATCCGCTGGAAAAGGGATAGGCTACATACTCCCATATTCTTGGTCTTCCCTTGTGGCTCAGCTGGTAAAGAATGTGCCAGCAATATGAGAGGCCTGGGTTTCATCCCCAGGTTGAGAAGATCCCCTGGAGAAGGGAAAGGCTACCCACTTGAGCATTCTGGCCTGGAGAATTCCATGGACTGTATATAGAACCCCATGGGGTCTCAAATAGTCAGACGCGACTGAAAGACTTTCACTTTCACTTTAGTAAGGGGTAAATTCCCATCCAGACCCGGCTGGCCCTTTCCCTTCCCCTGGGGTCTACACACCCCCACCTCTCCATTCTCAGGGCTTCCCTCTGGCCTTGGGGGTCTCTTTGTTTCTGGATCACACGTATCTTCCCAGGATATGCTCTTAAGCTTGCTTCTTTGCCAGAATTACATGTGAATAGATCTTAGATTGAGGACAAACTGATATCCAATTTATAATAAATTTCTTCTAGAACTGTCCCAAAATGGGAGACTTTAAGTGTCACCTGACCACCTCTGGGGCTTCCCTGGTGACTCAACTGTAAAGAATCTGCCTGCAATGCAGGAGACATAGGCTTGATCCCTGGGTCAGGATGATCCCTTGGAGGAGGAAATGGCAACTCACTCCAGTGTTTTTGCTGGGAAAATTCTATGGACAGAGGAGCCTGGAGGGCTACAGTCCATGGGGTGGCAAAGAGTTGGACCCCACTGAGCATGCACACACAGGAAACGGTGTGTGACCACCCCCAGCGTCCCTGCCTTTCCCACCATCGTCATAGTCAGCGCCAGGCTGCCCCACCCTCCAAACAGCCCCCCAAGGAGCTCTCACTTCCCCACATCCATCCTGATGGGGGCTGGCAGCTCCTGTCATGCCTCCAGTTTTCTAGAAGCCTCCAGCCAGCTCTCGATGAGATCACTATCAGAGCTTATCCTTTTCAAGCTCAAATCACAGCTACACTCAAGACTGTTACCTCTAACGACCCTCCTCAGGTTTGAGGCTAACACAGGGGATTACCCTGTGGAAAGGAGGCATGTCAGCTAGTCCTGCTCCTGGCATCACTTACACGCTCCTCCTGCAGCCCCTCCTGAACTCAGTTCAGCTGCCATGGTGCTGGGGTTCCCCCCTTCTTCCTCAGGATATTCCCCCCAGACTCCAGCTCCACCATTGCCTCCAGCCACAGCCGCAGAACACAAGTGCATTGTGTCAGTCAGAAATATGCCACCAAAAGGAGCATCAGATTGCTCTGCACCCAAGAACAGAGAAAGAACCTTCCGCCAGACTGATTCAACCCCCACCCCGAGACTGTCTCCAAGTAAAAATAGCTTATCCGGCTTTGAACCAGCGGGTCAACAAGGCCTGTAGACCGTGCTCCCTAGTCACAGGAGAAGCTGGGCCCTGGGAACCCGGCACCACAGACACATAGCCAGGGCAAGAGGCAGGGAGGT
>SJYF01000050.1:86730-98668 GCA_006410515.1 Procapra przewalskii
ATGAGCCTGCCATGAAGCACAGTTCATAGTTATTAAAACTGACCGTAAGGAAGAAAACATGAGCTGAACATGAGCTGAAATTTCTCTCCTGATCTTCCACTCTTAATGAGTAGCCATGAGCAAATGTAACTACAACCTTGCCACCAGTAATGCTATGCCTGTAGGACACAGTTTTCTGGGATGAAATGATGAATCCCCGTGCTCAAATCTGTTAACTGCCAGGCATCTCTCTACAATGGACGTGTGCTGTAAGAAAACCTAACTTAACCGGAGGAGCCCCCTCTTCACTCTGAACTGCAACCTCTTGTCCCTTACATCCTTTGCCTCCTGTTTCTCCAGCCTCAAATCTCAACCATGCCAACCTTTCTTTCTGAACTTCAAAATCCACATTTTATTTAACTTTTGGCGTATGGAAAACAGTGTTTATTGGCAACAATGCCCTTGTTCATCCATTCTTCCATTGACTCTCAAACAGTAAGGAAATAATACGAAGTAACACGTTCAAATCTTAACCTCTATAGTTCCTCATTTTCTGCTTCAAGTTCACATTTTCTTTCCCCTGAGATTTGCAAAGATCTTTTCCTTTCATTGTTTGGCTGTAACTCATGTCTTCCTCTCCTGAACTCAAACGTATCAGCAGCGTGCCGGGCGTTTCGTGCACCTGATCTCTTTTAGGATTAAGGAGACATGTGGATGGCTCATGGTGGGGTGTGGGGCGGGGGGAGCTCTGGGCACGTGCTGGGGGAACTGGAGAGGGAGAGGAGGTGCTATGATCTCTCATGGACCCTGTGGGCAGGGCCTCAGAAGGTGGGAAGGATGCAGACATGTGAGGGGTCAGCACGAGGCAAGGGAGGGAGCCGCGAGGGGCAGGCCTGTCCAGATGTGAGGGCGGCAGGTGTGGCTGTGGGAGACGAGGCAGGAAGCCCAAGAGGGCAGGAGTCCGAACCTAAAGCCACTGGGATGCTTTCTGCTGGATGGAGGAATTCAAACATTCACCTGTTATAGTAAGAGCTCCAGTCTTTCTTGTGAAACACAGGGGCTTGAAGAAAGTGTCACTGGGGGACCTATATGTGTGTTCACACTTGTTGACTATTAGCTGGGGGATGCTGGATCAGTTCACTCATCTTCTCTGTGCCCCCAGGTCTTCTGGGGTGAGACAGAGGTATGAACATGCATTTCACAGGGTGACATGTGTGTGAAATAGGAGGACACAGGCAAGTGCCAGCAGATTGCACGGTAAATCTCTCTGCCCAGCCCAGCCTCTGTGCCTGGGCGGTGCTGCCTGATACCAAACTGCACCCAGGAAAGAACGTGAGGGTTAGCCTAGATAAGCCAGTAGGGAGATCAGATGTCACTTCTGAGGGTTTTTTTTAACTGAGTGGAACTTCTTTTGATGCAGGAAAACAAGGTAAAAATTTCCCAAGGGGTTTCTACGAGATTTCCAGCACTTCCTAAATTAGCCCCAACCAGTAAAACCACGAGCGAAGACCTCCTGGCAGGGCTGGCACGGCCATTTCCAGGCCCAACCGAAAGCAGGAAGCCTTGAGACAAGTCATAACTCATCTCTTCAGTTGGCTTCCAAAATTATCCACATTTAGATCCCTGGGCATTTGCACCTAATGTCAGGAAGTATTCTGATTTTATCTGTTTCAGGTTATTGACTTGTTTTCGATCGAACCAATTTCAGATTCCCTTCTAGCCACTAGTAACAGTTTCACCTCTGCCTCATCAGCAATGCACGCTGAGCACAGATCCCCATGACGAGCTGTTTCCTGCAAATGGCAAGAGCCCCTCTCAGCCTGAGCTGGTGTGTGGTGAACCAGGGAAAGGAGTGAAAGAAAACCCTTCCCTTTGGGTTCAGAGCTCTGAGCGCCATTCCTGGTCCTGCAGCTATTTGCGGGCTGACTTTTAGCAAAGTGTTGAAATGTGCTAAGTTTTCATTTCCTGTTCTACTAAACAAAGAAGCCCCGCATTATCCATTAGGATAACTGCTATTAAAAAAGAAAGTGTTGGTGAAGATGGGGAGGATGTGGAGGGACTGGAAGCTTTCGTTGCTGATGGGGATATAAAATGGTGCGGTCACTCGGTGAGACGGTACAGCCATTTCTCAGAAGATTAAGCAGAGAATCAAGGATGATCAAGGACTAACCACATGTGGATATATGCTCCAAAGAATTAGAGGGACAGTCTCAAAAATTATTTGTTGATCCATGTTCATAGCAGCATTATTCATAACAGCCAAAAGGTAGAAATAACTTAAGTGTCCCTTGATGAATGAATGGATAAACAAATATGAGATATATATAGATATGTGTGTGTGTGTATACATATATAACAAAATGTATTCCTCCTTAATAAGGAAGGGAAATCTGACAGTGCCACAGCATGGATGGACTTTGAGGACATTACGCTCCGTGACATGTTTGATGCAAAAAACAAATTCTGCATGATCACATCATATGAAGCGTTTAGTCAAATTCATAGAGTGAGAAAGGAGAATAGAGGGTGCCAGGGAGGAAGTCCTGGCAGCATCCTGGCCGCAGCTGCACAGCACTGTGAGTGTGCTTCACGCCATGGACATGTATGCGTGTATGTGCTCAGTTGCTCAGCCATGTGTGACTCCTTGAGAGCCCGTGGACCATAGCCCCTCAGTCTCCCCGCTCCGTGCAATTTTCCCGACAAGAATCCTGGAGTGGGTTGCCATGCCCTCCTCCAGGGGATCTCCAGACCCAGGGATAGGACCCGTGTCTCCTGCACTGACAGGCAGATTCTTTAAAACCGAGTTACCTGGAAAGCCCATGAAAATGTGTGGAAGTTTCTTAAAAAACTAAAAACTGAGCTCCCATATGGTCCAGCAATCCCACTCCCAGACATATATCCAGAGAAAGCTCTAATTTTAAAAGATATATGCACCCCTGGGCTTCTCAGGTTGGCACTAATGGTGAGAAACCTGCTTGCCAATGTGGAAGACACACGTTCTATTGCTGGGACCCTCTGGAGGAGGGCAAGGCAAGCAATCCACTCCAGGATTCTTGCCTGGAGAATCCCGGGGACAGAGGAGCCTGGCAGGCTACAACCTGCAGGGTCACGAAGAGTTGGACATGAATGAAGCAGTTGGGCACACACGCACAATTACACTTCTATCAGCAATTTTCACAATAGCCAGTATATGGAAACTACCTAAATCGCCATCGGCTGATGAATGAACGGAGAAGATATGGTACATAACGTGATGGAATACTACCCAGCCACAGAAAGGAATGAAATAACGCCATTGGCGGCAACACAGATGACCTAGAGATTACCATACTAACTGCAGTAAGTCAGAAAGAGAAAGACAAATATTCATATGGCATCGTTACAAGCGGCGTCTAAAATATATTTATATAAATAAACTCATTTACAGAACAGTAATGGACTCACTGACATAGAAAACAGACTTGTGTTTATCAAAGAGGGCAGGGTGTTATAGGGAGGGATAAATTAGGAGTCTATGATTGACATAGACACACTACAGCGTATAAGATAGACATCAAGGTCCAACTATATAGCACAGGGAGCTATACTCAATATTTTGTCAGAACGTAAGGGAAATGAATCTGAAATATATATACATATATGAGTCACTGTGCCATACACCTGAAACATGATATTGTCAACCACTATACTTCAAAAAATAAAAACGTTAAAAATGTTAAATAGTAATTTTATGTTATAGGTATTTGAACGGAAAAATTTTAAATGGAAAAGCTGCTTTTTTCATCAACAGTGTTTAGCCATTAACGATTCTCCTGTATGAGAAACTCTGCTCTAGTTCAGCCCAGATTCTAGGCAGAGAACACAGAGACGAGCAAGGCGGCCACAGGACGCGCTGTCTAGCTGGCCTGGCAGACCTCAGTGCACAGAGAGCTCGGGCTCTGTCTTCAGTGTGCAGACCTTCTCCGGCAGGGATTGGGCTGCAGTGATCCCGTGCCTGAAGGTCGCTCCAGCCTCTGCACAGCCGGACCTGCAGTTTTCTAGCTTCTCTGGGAGGGAAACTTAAGCCTGGAGACCAGATCCTCCTTCGCAGCGAGCCCTTCCACTGAGAGTTTGGAGCAGACAGTCTGAGAGACGATGGTGACTGGCAGGCTGCCTCCCCATTTTCCCTCAGCTGTGTTCTTGCCCTGAGCTATTCTTTCTCTCTTTTCCTGCTCCTCTTGTCTTTTGTTGAATGATTCTGCCTCCTGCAGTTTTTTGATCAAAGACCAGCAAGTTGAGTGGGGAACATTTCCATCTTTATCAAATAGATTTAGTTAAGATGGAGAGCAAGGAAATGCTAGGTAGCACTTGGTGCCACAGAGGAAAGGGCCATCCTGGGAGAGAAAACACCTTTTGAAGTGAAGACTTGAGATCATAGAATTACCAGATTGTCGATCTGAAGGCAATGCCTCCATTTCCCTTTGGAAAATGTCAAATCCTTTAGAGGCTGGTGGAGACTCACAGACATTTAGAAAAGTGCGGATATTTTCCAGGGGGATAACACTTTTTCTTTGAATTATCAGATAATTCTTTCACTTCTGTTCAAATCCCACAGGCGTACAGACTTTACATGGTCATTCTGCAGGGTCACAAGTCATTAAGCCGTTTGTTACTGGGGCAGAGATCATCAAACTTCCTGCAAATACTTGAGAATGTTGCTGCCAGTATTTTCTCCTGTGCAGGAGTAGAGGTGGCTGTAAGAACCCTGGGTCGAACCCTATGAACCCCACCAACCCCCCTATTGCATCCCCCACCTGATTAAGGGCTCCCTAGATTAAGGCATGAAAGGTTTTTCTTCTTTAATTAATTTATTGATTTTAACTGGAGGACAATTACTTTATAATACTGTGACAGTTTCTGTCATACATCAACAGGAATCGGCCATAGTTATACACGTGTCCCCTCTCTCCCAAACCTCCCCACCTCCCTTCTCACCCCTCCCCTCCAGGTTGTCACAGAGCTCTGACTTTGGGTTCCCCGAGTTATTCATTGGGTGCTGACTTTCCTTCATTCTCCCTCTTCCTCCCTGACCAAGCGATAGATTGGATCCTCCCACCATCAGCCACATGCTTAGACCTGCTTCAACCTCTTCCCGTGGCCAACAACCTGCAATGTTAGCTGACAACTTCACTGAAATCTTGTCTCCCTTGGATTTCTTCGAGTTGATAAACTTGGGGACAGCTTGTTACCCAGCAGAATAGCAGATCCCAACACCACCCGTGTTTTCTTCCATTACATCCTCAAGTTGTGCAGCTTTGCAGAACAGCCAAGAGTGTGGGTCTCACGCATGGTATTTTTTGACTCACAAGAGTCTTTAGTTCTTGTTCAGTAAAGCCAACAGAACCAAGCCCATCCCTCCTTCGCTGGGGTCCTGGAGGCCTGGTGCCTTCCTCGACTCCCCGTTTCCTGTGACCAGATGCAGCAGACCTGGACGGGAGCCCCTGTTTCCAGAACTTAATGCGCTATCTGACTTCATCTCTGTGGTTGGTGACAAGTGAGTGAAACCAGGTAAGTGCAGGATGCAGGCCAGGTAGACAGTGCAAACATTAGCTCTTCTGCCACTTACTGCCTTTGCGCCATCTCTGGGAGGCTCAGTTTCCTAATCTGTGAAATGGACAAATAACAGCCTTGCGGGTTGTTGTGAAGATGGGATGAAATGATGCAGGACGAGTTCCTGGTGTGAAGGACATGATGTTGCTGTGACTTACTGATGCGTAACCAACCTCCCCACAGTTCAGCAGCTTCAGACACCAACGAGTAAGATTCCTGAGGGCCATGAGAATGGGCTGCAGCTCCAATCGTCTGGTCTCATCTCATCCATTCAGCTGCCTTCAGTGCGAGTTCAGCAGGGCTGGGCTCACACGCTGGGTAGTTGGTCTTGATCTTGGTTCTTCTTGTGTGACCACTTGGCCTCCAGAAGCCAAGATAGGCCTCCCTAGCTGGTGGTCTCAGGGCAGAGTTTCAAAGGGTCAAAAGCAAAATCACTGGATCTCCAGAGGTTTAGACCCTGAACTTGCAAAATCCCATTTCCATCAATTGTATCAACACTAGTCACAACTCCAGATGGCAGGGCTCGGAGATCCACACCCCTTCTGGATGGAAGAGCCACAGAATCACATTGTCAGGGGATACCAGTGCACTTTAGAAGGAAGCTCTGCCCATGAGGCTCAAGCAGTAAAGAATCTGCTTGCAATGCAGGATGCACAGGAGATGTGGGTTTGATCCCTGGGTCAGGAAGATCCCCTAGAGGAGGAAATGGCAACACACTCCACTATTCTTGCCTGGGAAATCCCATGGACAGAGAAGCCTGGTGGGCTACAAAGAATGGGGTCACAAAGAACCAAGTACAACAGAGAACGCACACACTGCCCACATTCTGCAGGCTCCCACAGGCGTGCAGCAACCTGTATCTGTACAATCACCCCCACCTAGGGGTTCCCAGGCAGGCATTAGAATAAAGCTCTGGAGCCCGGTGACCCAGGTCTGCGCCCTCCATGGCAGAGTTTTCTGTGAGGCCTCAGCATGGTTACTTAGCCCCTCTAAGTTTTTCTTGCTTTATCTGAAGTTTTTTTCATGCCTCCACTGTCTTCAACCCTTATACGTCACCCTGAATGCTATTTCACAGTCCGACTTCAAAAATCGACACAGCAGAGACAAGTGGTGATGTCCACAAACGCCTCTGGAACCCTGGGCCCAGGGCCCCCCTGAGCCTCCCTTGCAGCCTCAGCAGAGCCTCGCGTGGGTAGGACCCTCTGAGCCATGTGGACTGTCTCCGGGGGCACCATCTGCCTAGATCCAAGGGAGAAGGGGATGAACTCCCTTCCATCTTTGGTTTCCTCCACCTCAACCAGTAACATCATTCCTACCGCTGTGACGGTAAGTGAGGACAGGTCCAGCAAGTAGGAACAGTTGCAGAGATGAGAACCAGAGCCACGGAACGAGAAAGCAGGGCTCTGTTTCTGTCGTGTCTCTCAAATGGTCTATTCATTACCCCTGATCTGAGCAATCCAGAAACATCCTCCTCACTGAAGCTGAGGGAGAGGAAATGAAAACGTAGGAGGAGCTGGAAACATCCTGGGCTGGAGGCCACCTCCTAAGGATGGGGCAGAGGACTTTTTCATTCACTCAGCAAACACTGAGCACCCGTGGCAGCTCAGGCGCCGCTCTGGGTGCAGACACCCCCATCTGGGAGGAGCCCCCGCTCTCCTTGCGCATCCTCTGCGGGAGCATGGGACAGCCCTCCTCGCGGTTCACGCAGCCGACTGCTCATCTCCCCCAGGACAGGAAGCACCCAGGGCTCACTGTGCTTTCTCCCACGGGGCCCCCAGGGGTAGGGCGGGGGACTGCAGCCTAGTAGCCCCCGGCCCCAGCTCATGACTTCTTGCAGATCTCAAAGAGGCCACTGTGCTTCCTGCCCCGGAAACTGAGCCTCGGCACCTCGGTCAGGGCCACCCCTCCTCTACCTGCAACTGAGGTGGCCCTCCTCTGTCTCAAGCTCTCTTCCTCCTTCTCTGGGGAAGCCCATCTGAGCCCAGACTAGGCGAGTTTCTTAGCTCCCTCTTGTCGTTTACAAGGTAGCACTCTCCACATCACCTCACACCCATCACGTGATATTACGGTGATTTTCCATCTCCCTCTCTGAGAACCAAAACCATAGAGGCTACATCTTAACATCCTGCCCCCGCCCCGGGTACGATCCTTGGCGGTGGACGCTCAATGATTTCTTGATGAGCAAGTGAATGGGTGAAAGATGGTGGTGTGCAGATATCCTACGAGCCTGCAGGTGGCCAAGTAAGGTCCCAGGACAAGCTCTCACATGGGAGTAGGGTCCTTCCCAAGAGACTCGGCCCACCTTCATCTCCTCCTCCATGTCCTCAACCTGGAGCCTCGTGACTTTGCCTCCGTTCTGAGAGTTCTTCCTGTTATTTCTCCCAGAATGACCGGGGACACTCCTGTGAGTGTTCTGGCCCCTCAGATACTCCACCAAAAGCCAGGTCCCATCCATACCTTGCATAATGCAAGATTCTACACTGGGGATCTTGGGCATCTTAACAGCCACCTGGTCCCAGGTCACAGGTGAGGACACGGGAGGATCAGGGAAGCTGCGTCAGAAGCAGGAGCATGAACTCGCGAAAGGACACCTTCACCCAGACGACACACAGACATGGCTTCCTGTGGGGGGCTCGCCTGGACAGCCTGCCCGGGCTGATGGCAGGGCCTGGCTTTTAGGAGAACTCGACGCCCGTGTTTGAGGAGTCAGGTCGTCACTGCAAGGGCCCTAGGATGAGGACACACAGTCACCATCTGCTGGAATCAAGGTCCTGATGGGAGAATGCTGACAGCCCAGAGGGGCGCTGCTGGCGGCCAGCGCTTCCTCGATTCATGAATGACTGGAGGCACGAGGAAACGTAAACCAGCTGGAGTGGCTGGTCGGGCCCGGTATTTAATACACATTTTTAAACGGTTCGTTTTGGCTGATGTGCAATCAGTGCTTTTGAAGGCCTGGAGCCGAATTCAACCCACACCCCTCCAGTCCCACTGGAGGTTGCTCGGTACAGACACCCTCAGCTCCAGTGCGCTCCTCCCGCAGGAGCTGTCTGTGGGAAGCACACATCTGGGTTTGGTGGGAGGTGGGAGAGGAAAGCAAGGAGCGGAGATTCTGGCCCTCTCACCCTAGAGGAAGCCTTCTTCCCCTAAGATTGGGGAAGGAATGATTACACCAACCTGAGATCAGAATTACCTTGCCGGAGCTGAGCCTGTAGGTGAGGTACCTGGCCAGCAGGTGGCAGTGGTGATGGGTCCCTACACCTGTGGATCAGAGCCGGGCCCAGCCCTGGGTGAGAAACAGGCCCACATGGTGGTAACACTCACGCCTGAGGCTCCAGGTCACCTGGGCAGCAACTTGGCATCTGCCCTCTCTTGGGCCAAGTCTGTCCCTTTGCCACCTCAGCTCTCCGTCCCGCATCTGGGGAGGGTTGCAGGGGCTGCTGTCTGCCTCTCCCAGGCTGGGGGCCAGGTGCTCCCAGGAGGAGCCTGCCCCAGAAGCCAGCCTTTGGGGGCTGGGGGCGTGCAGCCTAAGCTTGTGCAGGCAGGTTGGGTGAGGAGAGGCGAGAAGCCAGGAGGGCAGCTGGGTCCTTCCTGCATGGGACAGGACAACATCAGAGTCCACTCCTGAGACTGGTCACCCAGGCTGACATCCCTCTTGGACTGAGTGACTGGACCAGGACTTCAAGTGGGGCAGTAATGAAGCAGGGATGGGCCTAGGGGAGTCCACACACACTCCCACCTCCCAGGCCTGAGCCGGGGTCCCCCACGAGCTCCACAGTGTCCCCCATCACTCTCTTACCAGTATCCCCGGGGTCACCAACTAACAGGTCTGTCGTCCCCTAGATAACACTGAGAGCTCTGGAAACTGCTAGAAAGATGTTCCTGTGCTCGCATCAGCGTCCTCCTGTTGATCTCAGGGCTGCCCACAGCAGTGCTCGGGGGCTGGGGCAGGAGGAGGTGGGGGACAGAGCTGTCTGGGGAGGCGGCCACACTGAGGAGGGAAGCAGGAGGACGCGTGGATGCCTCGGGCGGTGGCCCCATCTCCTGTCTGGCCCAGGACACTCAGGTCCAGGATAGAAGCCTGGGTACAAGCTGAGGGGCTCAGGAGAAGCCGCAGTTGGAAAAGCGATGTGTCGATTGGAACATCAAACTCAGCCACCCAGCATTGCCTGGGCTGAGACCTGGTGGTAGAGACGGGACAAAGGGCCCACGTCTCCCACAGGGAGCTCAGGCAGAGATAAAGTCAATGCAGCTGTTTTCCTCCCAAGGGTCCTGGTGGCGGCTGGGGTTTAGGGCACCCAGGTGATTAGGGGATGCCTCTTTGAGGAAGGGTCTTGAGGAGGACCTGGGCCCTGAAGCTGCCACGCCAGGCACCGGAGGAACAGTAAGGAGGGGAGAGGCAACCCAGCTCCCCTGGGACCTGGAGGCCGGGCAGGAAGTGGGGGATTGCACCTCAGGAGGGGCACCCAGGTGGGAAGGGAGGCAGGTTTTCCTCCGAGAACAAGGGAGGCCAAGGGGTGTATAGGTGGGGCTAACAGAGGCCAGAAGTGAGCACAGCTGTCTCTCTGGTCTCTATGTGGAAAGTGATTAGAGGGCAAGCATGCACATGAGGCAGTGGTGGACGGTCACAGCTGTGGTCCAGGGAGAGGGAGGCAGGAGTTTGAAGATGGAATAAAGAGACGCGTGTAGGTGCAGGATATTGTTAGAACTGAAGGCAGAGGCGTGAGAATCTGCTGATGGAGTAGATGTATCAGGGCTGAAAAAGAGGAACAGAGAAAGGAGAGCTGGATGAAATGCCCTTGAAAGATCCACCCTGTGACATTGGGGCGATGCGGCTGGAGATAGTGATATGACATTATCAAAGACTCGGCAGCTCAGTCTGAGGTTTCTGGTGAAAGCCACCTTTCAGTTGATGCAGGATTGAGTGGGAGTAGGGATGCTCATTTTAGTCAGTCAGTTCAGTCGCTCAGTTGTGTCCGACTCTTTGCAACCCCATGGACGGCAGCACACCAGGCCTCCCTGTCCATCATCAACTCCCAGAATTTACTCAAACTCACGTCCATCGAGTCGGTGATGCCATCCAACCATCTCATCCTCTGTCTTCCCCTTCTCCTCCTGCCTTCAATCTTTCCCAGCATCAGGATCTTTTCAAATGAGTCAGTTCTTCGCAGCAAGTGGCCAAAGTATTCGAGTTTCAGCTTCAATATCAGTCCTTCCGTTGAATATTCAGGACTGATTTCCTTTAGAATGGATGCTCATTTGGGTACCAAATAATAACTGGGAATGTGGATGCTGACTTGAGTACCAAAGGATGGCTGGGAATGACTGCTGACTTGGGTACCAAGGAATGAGTGGAAGTATGGGTGCTGACTTGGCTACCAAATAGTGGGTGGGAGTAGGGATGCTGACTTGGGTACCAAATAATCTAATGTGTGGGAGTATGGCAGCTCACTGCTATCAAATAACGAATAGAGAGACTTGGATGCTCCCCTGACTCCCCCCGGCACCACTCTCACCGGCACACACGACAGGCCGACACTGCCTGGCTGCTGGTCGTGCGCTTGATCCTCATCACAGACTCACACTCCTCCTCAGGCTGGTCACTCAGCCCAGTTAGTTTGCCATAAGAAGCTCTGCTTTCTGTGTTGTCAGCCACCTTTCTCCAGCTTGCCTGTGTTATTTTGTTTCTCTGTTTTCTTAGCACTGATCAGGGTAAGGTCTCCCACCTCTTCATTAACTACAAAAGGCATCCATATGCCCAAGTCCTCCTGACAAGAGCAGATGGAATGAGGCCATAACTGAAACCATAGAACTGTCTTGTCAGATCAGAAACTGTTCTCTTCTTTCTTCAGGAAGAGAAACACGGCATGGAAGCCAGAGCCGCTCTGTTAAGGAACCGCATACTCTCACGGTGTTACCATAACCACGACAGAGGTGTCCCACATACAGGCAGCATGCAGAAATTAGCTTATGTTTCCCTGAAGAACCTGTCCTCAAGTGTGAAGATCTGTTGATCATCACAATACTTTTTTTTTTTATTTTAACTTTAAATTTTGTTATTATTGTTATTTCCCTACATTACAATACTGTATTTGTTTTGCCATATATTGACATGTATTGGCCACAGGTGTACCCAACCTCCCAATGCCGAAGCCCCTTCCCACCTCCCACCCCATATCATACTTTTCGAGAACAAAATACTTTCAAGCATTTACACAGAATCTTAGAGAGGCTTTAAAGCAGAATTCAAGTGGTTTCCTGACAAAGCAAAAGAGTACATCCATAAATTGAGATTTTTTTGGTCCCAATTATATATATATATACATATACATATGCATATATATATGTATGTGTATATATATATATATATATA
>SJYF01000050.1:98706-110109 GCA_006410515.1 Procapra przewalskii
TATATATATATATATAACATAATACTTTATAGTTTTTTTTAAGCTATCATCCCTAATTTGATTGCTCCAAACTAACAGGCTGTTATTTTTCAAGTGAGAAAACTTCAGTGTTCATGCAGGAGCACACGACTTTCCAAGGCAGATTTCAGGCTGGGCGTAGGGGTGGGTTTCCCACCAACCTGTATGACAGCCAGTGCGGAATCCGGAGCAGGGGTCAAAGAGCCACCAGGCAGTGGGCATACTCATGATGCCTGCTGGAAAGAATGTTTTCCTGTTTTCCTTCAAGGGTCATTTTGAAGATTTTGAAAACCTTTCCTGCAAAGTGTGACAGATGTAAATTCACATATTTTTGGTGAGATGACAGGCCAGGCCAGCAGCCTCTGGACTTGAACAGAAGCATCTGTTAGCCAGGAAAGGCATGGTTACGTGCAGGAGCCCCGGCCCTGTGTGCCCAGCTGGGGTCTGCGGGTCGCTGGCTCTCCCTTTACCTCACTGCCCAGAGTCTGCCCGCTGGACACTCTCCTTCTGTGGTTCCTTTGAGTGTAACTCAGATAACCCCCCTGTACCTTCCCCCACGACCACCGGCCCTAGACAGACCCGTCCCCTTTCCAGAGGGAGGTCTGAGGTGGAGGAGACACCGACACAGCCAGCCCAGCCCATCTTCTTCAGATGGGAAGAGGGGGCCCGGGATGGGAGCTGAGCTGTGACCTGGATGTCATCCTCTTGCTAATGAGAGATGCTACCAAAAGTACTTCTATCAGTCATACTGGTCAAAGTAGCAGGTAAATTAGATGATTCTCGAGAGCGTAGAAGAGGGGGTCCCCGCAGTGCTGCAGGGGGAGAAAAAGAGTCTGCGCTTATGGGGCTCTTGCTCTTGCTCCTCCACGGCGCCCGGTGAAATAAACTCTGTCTGGGCAATGCTTTTCCCCGTGGTGGAAACCAACACCCAGGGCACTCGCCCGAATCACACAGAATGAGTTGGAGCTGGAGTTGGGGGCTTTGGGCCTCCAGATCATGGATTCTTAACCTCGTCCTGCCACTGATCCACATGGAACATTCCCTGGACGCCAGCTAGGCGTTGCACTAGCCACCAGGTCACTGAGTTAGCAGGTGGCGTCCATGGTTTTCATGGAACTCGCCCACCAGCAAGTGATTTCACTGGGTCAATTGTGAGTGTGTGCACACCAGCTGGGGAACTTCGCAAATCTCTCCTTATCTGGGCGGCCTCTGCTGTGCAATAACCGTGCCCCCAGCACAGGCGCAGAGGGCACCCGGTGGCTTCACTGAGCAGCGCTTGTGCAACCTCTGCATCCAGAACCCTGTTACCCAAGACCACTGTCAGGGTCAGGGTGTGAGAACTGGGAAGCCGCGGGGCCCAGCCTGGGCATGGGAGGCCCCGGATCCTACCCATTCTTCTCGCTGCTCCCAATGGTGGGCTGAGCCCCGTCAGCCCCCGCCTCATTGTCCCCCCTTTAAAGTGTTGTAATAAATGCCTGCCCATCCTCCTTCATAAGACAGTATCAAATGAGCGGAAGTTACTCAGCAGATACAAAGGGATGGAATTTTACTCATCATCCTACCAGCAATTCTGTGTGTCTCCCTGGATCGCAACTGCAAAATGTGAGACAGATCTCGCATCCCTGGATCTAGAGCACCTGTTGCCCACAGACATCGGGGTCACCTCCTGCCTCTTCTTAATTTCGTCTCTTTGCCATCCATCCCTTTCTTCCCCCTGAAGCCACTTGTAATCTCATATTTTGTGTCCTGAGAGCATGCGAGTATCAAAATAAATTCCTCCTTGTGACTTTAGTTTTGAGTATTTGTAGCATCTTTTTGGTGAAATGAGAATGACATTACCCACATCACAGGGTGCGGTGGAGTGCGAGTGAGGTGGTGGATCAAGAACCAGATGGTAGAGAAGCAGACACATTTACGAATTGTGCTTAGTCACGATTTTTTTAATAGTTTCTTTGTTTGCTATTTTTTTTAGGAAAGGACATAATTTATAATAGTTTTCCATATGAAAATCTGCTTTGTAGTATTAAATCTCTATCTCATAGAATTAAAACACGACTTGTATTTCCCTGGTGGCTCAAATAGTAAAGCATCTGCCCGCAATGTGGAAGACCCGGGTTCAATCCCTGGGTCGGGAAGATCTCCTGGAGAAGGAAATGGCACCCCACTCCAGTACTCTTGCCTGGAAAATCCCATGGACGGAGGAGTCTGGTAGGCTACAATCCATGGGGTCGCAAAGAGTCGGACACGACTGAGTGACTTCACTTCCTCTCTTTCTTGTATTAATATTTATCAAAGAAAATTATACAAATCATCCTTAATCAGGATGAGAAGAGTTAACAAAATGAGTAATTCTGATGGCATAGTTTCTGTGAGTGACATAAGGCATACCCATCAACTACGTGAGACGGAGGAGCAGTCAGCTCTTGGCCGAGTGTGGGGGGACTTGAAGATGCTTATTCTCTTCACACCCCACGTGTCTGCCTCATCGTTCAGTCCCGAGCCCTCCTGGCCAATACAGTCAAAAGGGCACCAGTGGATTGTTGAAAAGGACTGTTTCATCCTTCTTTGTTTCATTAATTCATGTGATAACCATCACTGAATACCCACCCAGTGGCAAACATGCTTGATACTGAAAATGTTCATAAATGACTCAGCAGAGGTCCAGCGCTAACAGCATGTCTCATTTGGGAGGTGGGGTTTCTGTGGCCATATTGATCACACAGATACACGTGGGTGCATCCCTAGGATGGAGCAGTGGCCAGGGGGATGCTGTGGGGATGGGAGCTGGGTCATTCCTGATGCCTTCCTCCACCAGTGGCCTCGCTGGCTGGAGCCTTCGCTTTGGGAGAATGCAGCCCAGTGCAGCCACATGGACAGACAGATGAGATATCAGCCAGGTGTGTTCCAGGCCCCGTTCAGAAGCCCCAGCAGCTGAGCTCAGATGCTAGCTGGTGACAGGAGGCAACCACGGCCACACGTGTTCTGGGCTCCATGGGGCTGGGGGGCCAGTCACCACCCTCCCCAGGCCCAGGCCACTTCCGAGGCTGGGGGAAGCTGAGCATGGGCCAGCAAGGCCATTTGCCACCCTCGGGGTGGATGCCCAGGGCCCAGCGGTTGGCAGTGCCTGTCCACACCCTCCCACGTGTCCCCAGCTTTTCCCCTCCTCGTCCAGGCCTGCTATCCCCTGTGCTGTCCTTGCATCATGGGATACACAGTTCACGTTGCAGTTTGCAATGCATTTTCATGCTCTCGGTCCTGGTTAGGGTGCATTCGGAATGCGGGAGGAGAGGCGGGCAGAGAGGGTGTTTGTGTATGTAACTTACAAGGGCACCTGTGAGACCACGGAGGTGATGAAGTCAGGGAGACATGGCTCTGTCTTTGAGGCCACAGTATATTGGGTAAGGAATGCAGAGCGCTAGGAGATGGTACTGGTAAAACAAGAAAGGGTGCTGATGAGGTGCCCAGCGGAATGGCCAGGACCTGGGCTGAGGAACTGGAACCGTGAGGCCTAAGTGGAGATTTTGCTGGGGTACCCTACTCAGCGGGAGGCCAAGGCAGGGGAAGCCATGTGCCCTTTGGAGGGGAGCAGATGGGCCAGATTGGCCCTGTCTGGACCAGGGATGAGCCAGGCACGGACACTGAGGCAAAGCCACTTACAAGCAGGACCAAGGCAGGCAAGTGTCTCAGACGTACCCCTGCTAAGTTCTCTAAGCCCTGATCCAGCCGCTTACTGGAGCCCCAAGAGCCCGAGGGCCTGTCTGTGGCCATTGGACAAACAGATCACCAGGGCTCAGCCAGGCAGGGGCTCAGCCAGGCAGGGGCTCCAGCAACATGGCTTGGGGTGGAGGGCAGAGGGCAGGGCAAGGGAGAGGGCACCGGGGAGGCAGGAGACACGGGGGAACCTGGTCGATGGGGAGGACAGAGATTCCGCACCGGGCACCCCCTCCCCATCTTCGTACCAGACCAGCACTTATCTCTAAATCAAGCACACAGGCGGCCAGGATGCATATCTTCAGGGGCCTCCAGAGAGTTGGAAACCACATCCGTACCTTGGCTTCGACACGAGAGGAACTGCCCCGTGCTGGAGAGCCCCTGGGCTCCACCAGCTGCCTCCGCTTCCTCCCAACAGCCTCCGCTCTGCCCGGTGGGAAGGGGTCTCCTCCCCGCTGGAGCAGGCTGCTATTCTTGGCTTTTCCACATGTGCACGCTCTGCCCTCCGCATCCCACTCCCCCACTCGCAGAGCCCACACACACTTAGTTCCCTGCCCAGACACACGGCCAGCACCGGGCCTGGCCTGGACCTCTGGTCCCAAAGCACGTGGAATTCAGGGCTGGACAATGCTTGAAACTGGCCTTGGCTCCAACCTAGGTGTCGCGAAGGAGGGGCTGGCCTTGTCTGGGCACTTGCAGGGACCCCAGCTCACTGAATGTTTTCAGCATACGCCTCCTCAGATCCCTCACAGGAGTGGCTTTTACTTTGCCAGCAAAGAGCCCAGGAAGGACAGGAATGTGAGGTCAGGTCTCAGGAGCCGGGACAATCTCAGGGGACCACTTCCCAGGATGTAGGATGTGGCCTCCCTTTCCTCATCTGCAAAACAGGGGATCCTAAGAGGCTTGGCACGGGAAATTTGGAAGTTATCAGTTTGCCTGGCTCAGAGCTGCCCCTCCATTGACAGGGCACAGTGGGCGCTTTAATTGCCTGGTCCGTGAGAGGGGACACACCTGCTCAAGTCTTGTCTCTGCTGGAGGCCAGGTCAGGCCTAGACTTCATCTCCAGATGCTGCAAGGCCTGAGGTGCCCGGGGGGAAGGAGTTCAGATTGCACAGGGAAGGAGACCCACAGAGCACCAGCCAGCAGGGCTCAGCCGCCGGAGGGTGTGCAGGCCAAGAGGGAAAAGTCGTTTTGGAAAGTGTATGATGTCAAGTGGCCAGGTGGCCACAATGCTCATTGTCGTGCTTTCAGGGACTGCCCAGGCTCGGCTATTCACAGAGTCTTAGCCGCTGCTGTCTTCTCCTGGGGAGCTTGGGGGATGGGGCAGAGCCCTGGAGAATCACCTCCAAGGACCTGCTCCCACATGTGGCCTGGGGGTGTCTGGCCTCCTCCGGCCTCGCCTGCGCCCTGGGAAGCTGGAGGAGCCCACCATGCCCGGAGCAGCACAGTGAAGCCCCCACAAACCTGGCTCATGCCAGGCATTGATGGGAAGGTCCCCAGGGCAGAGGCAAGGCTGCGGCAAACAGAAGACGGTGCACGGGAGGGTCAGGGTCTGCTGGCTCCAGGCTGGCCCGCCCCAGCCCAGCTGTCTAAACGTCTCTCTGTTTCTGTCTTATCTTTTTCCCTTAAGGTCTGTCTTTTCCTGGATATTAGAAGTCACAAAATTCCCCTTATCTTTCCCTGTGGTTCCCCAATTTTTCTTTCTGTCCCTCTGAGATAATCTGCAGAAGACGTTGCAAGAGGCAAGCACAGAACGGCCAGTCAACCAACACCAGTCCACCCAGCCCCCAGTCCTGCCTTGAAATTATGAACCTCAACACCAGCCCGAACGAACCTCCTGGCGTCTTTGTAGCAACGGTTACGAGGACAGGATGTGAGTGTGTGCTAAGTTGCTTCAGTCGTGTCCGACTGTTTGCGACCCTGTGGACTATGGCCCACCAGGCTCCTCTGTCCATAGGATTCTCCAGGCAAGAATATTGGAGCAGGTTGCCATTCCCTTCTCCAGGGCATCTTCCAGATCCAGGGATCAAACCCAGGTCTCCTGCACTAATAAGTGGCTTCTTTACAGCTGAGTCCCCGAGGGAAGCCCCAGGGATGTGAATGTGCATCACTTAAATTTCCCAAACAGCAACCAAGTTCTGTGTGTCCCAGAATTCATGAATTCACTCATCTGTATGAGACCCACCATTCAGGACAAAGATCAAGTACCTCCGGCACCCAGAGTCCCCTCACTCAGCGACAGACCCAATTCCCAGCACAGAGAAGTCAGATATCCACCTGGGTCTGGATGCTCCAGCCTCTCAGTCTGGATGCTTCCGGGGGTGGAGGACCACACACACAGCATGCTGGGTCCGGGCTCTGCGGGATCAGGGGTGCCAGCAAGATTTGGGGGCAGGCACACAGCCAGCTGTTCTGGAGCTCCTGGCTCTGCTTTAGGATTGAGGCTCCACCCCAATCCTGCAGATTTGGCCCCAGGGAGTCTCAACAGGGCTCAGAGTAGGAAGAACAAAGTTCGATTTGGAGCCAAATGCAGAGCAAAGATTCAAGAGGAGGAGCTGGTGACAAGGAGAGCAGTTCAGAATCATTTCAGAATCTTGTGTGAGGAGGAGGCCACTCAAGATTCCTGGATCCTCAGCAAACACTTCCTGCTGCCTCAGTTTCCAGAAGATGCCCCTGCCAACCCCCATCTGTAGCCACAGATGAGAATCAGGAACTGACACCTTGAACTTGGCATCAATTTGGGCATAGAATCAAAAGAGCCTTGGGGTGTCTGGATTTAAGAATATTCTGCCCCTGCAGTGAGGAGCCAAGAATGTGAGTTTACAGAGAAAGGGGAGTCACAGGTGAGTAGCAGCTTGGTGTGTGTGTGTGTGTATGTGCGACAGAGAGAGATGAAACACCTTTGGTTCAGAGAAAGGCATCTGTGTACGAGGCCATCATAAATTTTCCTACTTTCCCTCCGCTTCCCAAAGATGACCTTTGCTTCCAGTCTTCAGCCTGTCCACCTAACACTCCCTGCCCCACAGCCCTTTCCCAGGGCAGTGTTTTCACTCCCATGCCAGGCCTCATGGGGTAGTATGCAGGCCTTGGGTCCCCACCCCAGCTTGGCCGATGATGCTCTGAATGACACTAGGCAAACCACTTCCCACTTTGGCCCAAACTTCCCCTTCTCTGACATAAGGGCTGAGCTTGGATCACACCCCGGACCCAATTCAGCCCTTAGGCCCCCGCAGCTCTGTCCTGATGAACCCAGATCTGAGCTCTGATCCCTTGGATTTTGCTGCCTCCCGGGGTCTTCACTCTATTTTATCATGCTTTGGGGCCCTGTGATCTTGGTGTACGCGAATTAGGCTGGATGATAGCTGCTTCCAAGCATGGGCAACACTTGCCTGCTCACCCCTCTACTGTGCATTGAATAATTCCAGAAGCCACCCCTTCCATGGACCACTCTAAGAATGGAGTTCCACTGGGTGTCCTGGTAGCCCTACTTCCACCTCCCTACTGAACACTTCACAACAGCCATGAGAACAGAGGAAGGGCCAGGTAGACGTGCAGCATCGGGGCTTATGTGGTGCTACCCACTGAACAGAGGTCAAGAGACGTGTCCCAGCTTGTGCTGTGTGTTAGTCACTCAGTTGTGTCCGACTCTTTGCAAACCCTTGGACTGCAGCCTGCCACAGTCCTCTGTCCATGGGGTTTCCCAGGCAAGAGTACTGGAGTGGGTTTCCATTCCCTTCTCCAGAGGATCTTCCTGACCTAGGGATCAAACCCAGGTCTCTTGCATTGCAGGCAGATTCTTTACTGACCGAGCCACCAGGGAGGCCCAGAGTTTTTCTCAGAAGTGGAATGGCCCAGCTTAGGTCTTCGCTTGCACAGTCATGGGCTTTCCCTGCTTGGAACCAGTTTTCTGAAGCTGTGGAAGTTGGAGGTGGTCTCCCTGGCGCTGGCTGGCATGGATTCTGTGATGCAGTAGGTCCCCCACACGTGAACCTTCAGATTGTGAACTTGCGATGAGAATGTGCGTTCCGTCAAGGTCGGGTGTGAGTGAAACTGCAGCTGGCCCTCCTCCGCCTGTCACTGATGACCCTTCAGCTCCACCATCTCCTGCCTTCCCTTCCTCCTCCAGTCAGTAACCCTCCTGGCCTGTTCACCTGATGCCAGCTCCTGTGTGCCTGCTGTTGTCCTGTACATTGTACTTTTCAAGATACTATGCTGCAAGATTGAAAATCTTTTTGTATATTTGTTTTTGAGGTATCGTTTATGTGAAAAGTATTATAAACCTATTACAGTACAGAACTATATAGCCGATTGCATTAGCTGGGCACCTCAGTTCAGTTCAGCCTCTCAGTCATGTCCAACTCTTTGCAATCCCATGGATTGCAGCACGCCAGGCTTCCCTGTCCATCACCAACTTGAGTTGGGTACCTAGGGTAGCTTTGTTGGACTTAACGAACAAACTGGACTTCAGAATGCACTCTCAGAGTAGGAGTCGTTGGTACAGAGGGGACTTACTGTAATGACCGCTCAGGATAGAGACCTCGTGGGAATCTGGGCTTTGAGTACCACTGTCTCTCTGATTCGTTGTGGAAATGATGCACTGTGCCAAATTTCTCACCAGAAATCCTACCACACATCAGTTGGCTGGGATGGCCAGGAAAATAAGCCAGAAATTGTTTAATGTTCCCAAGCAGCTGCTCTGTAACTCACACATGAAAGAAAATATTTTCAGGGTGGGCTCTCTCTGTGAGTCCTGTGTCTGAAGACTGAGCCCACTAAGACTTGAGTGCAACGACTTCCCCTGCGGCTTCCCTGGGCCGTCAGAGCGCCCACATTTCAGAAGTACAGAAACGTGCAGGCCAGCTTGGATCTTTTAAGTTGCTTTCAAACCTGAGAGGACATTGCGTCTTATTGGTGACAATAGCAATAACTGGGCAATCTCTTTGTGTTTTTCACCAATTGCTGGAAGAGACGAAGTTTAAATGCCTGAGAGAAGCACGGCCTGTGAAGATGAATTGGGAGAGCTATGATGCAAACTCCTTATCGGGGTTGCACTGTACGCTTGGCGTCTATTTCATTATCTCCCGTTTCCTACTTATAATGTAATGACCAGCCTTTTCCTGTTGCCCAAGGGTAGCAATTTCCACTTTAGACAACATATTTCTTACATATCCTTTGGTAATCATGGACACCTTGGTGATTTCCCCTTGTTCTCTCGACAAGAGTGCCCTGCCCTCTTTCAAGAGAAATGCCAGACTCTAGTCTCCCCTTTGCAGGCAGGAAACCAGTGACCTCTAGTCAACAGTCTGAGATTTCACAGCTCACATGGCGATGAAATTGAAGTAGTCTATAAATGCTAGGAAAAAAGCCATTTGTGAGAGTGCCACCAGGTCAGCCAGACTTTGGAAGAACGTGGGCCAGCAACAAACTTTTCAGAGGGACATCCATCAGAAGAACAAAACATACTCCTAAAATAAATGTAGACCCCATCAAGTTTAGAAACAAGACTGTGAGACAACAGAAGAGACACAGAGGTATAGAACGGACTTTTGGACTCTGAGGGAGAGGGAGAGGGTGGGTTGGTTTGGGAGAATGGCATAAAAACATGTATACTATCATGTAAAAAAAAATAATAATAAAAAAATAAATAAATTTAAAATTAAAAAAAAAAAAAGAAAAAAAAAGAAACAAGACTTTCTCACCACATCCAAACAGCAGCCTTGCTGGGTTAAAGGGGTGAAAGAAAGACGGCGACTGCCCTCCCTGGATGATGTCACAAATGTGAGGTGTCTCTTCAGTTGGTGATGGGCTCTCCGCCAGATGCACGCAGAACTCCCAGGCTCAGGAAAAGCCCACGTGTCCTCTGGTTTAGTGGCCAGAGGAAGGGTCACCACCAGGTAAAAAGGGAGCTGGGGCCAAACCAAGGGACTAGCTGGGCCTGAACAGGGTGAATGCTTTTGAAAAGGTCCTGGAACAGACGTACTGAATCTGCCTGGTGGGATCACACAGAGAGAGACCAGAGGTTGGCTGGAGGAGAGACTCAGATGGGCTGGAAGGAAAGAGCCCAGTTGGAAAGGAAGGCTTGAAGGCAACAGAGTATTCCTGTCCTCCGCCCCCATAGGAGGCAGGGAGTCCAGGAGTGTGCTCCCTCAATAGACACAAAACTGGGCTCAGAACGGGAAGGAGTTTGCCCAGGGTTGTGGACTGACAGTGGAGGAAACCGAGACAGCCACTCAGGAGAGGGAACCTCCAAAGTCCACCGTTTTGATGCCAGGGCCTCATTACTTGAGGTCCGCAGACCAGCAGCACCTCAGTCTCCTGAACGCTTGCTAGAAATGCCCTGAGCCCTGCTTTGAATCCGAGTCTGCCTTCCTGTGGTTCGTCTTCAGCTCCTTTAGAGTCAAATCTCAGCACCCAAGTCAGGTGGTGGCACATTCCCAGGTCAGGAAGGGGCTGTGGAATCTCTGGAGAAGAAGTTCTATGAGGCAGAACAAGCAAAGTTGCCCTGAGAAGCCAGTGTTCTAATGTGATAGTAAAGTCCGGACCGAAAGCAATGATTAAGTGAAAGCTCGTGAAACATTAAACCATCAGTAGATGTTGCCTCTCTCACTGATTTTAAGATTAGGAACTCTGTCCATCTCTGCATCCAACCATTCACTAAAGTTACTGAGGGTGAAAAGTCTTGTAAGGATATAGGTTATGTCATACCAGGAACTTATTTTGCCAGCTTGGTCAGTATACAGGAGTTAAAATAGCATATCTTCAGAGTAAAGCTGAGCTTCCAAGTTTAAATGATCAGAATTCTCACCTAATGAAGATGACCGCTCTCCAAGTCTTCTAGGAGATGGAGACAGAGCAAGATCACACAGGAGTCAAATAGACTTGAGAAGAGGCAGATGGTTTAGAAAAGAGAAGCAGGGGATGATGCGGGTGAGTGCTTGTCTACAGTACCCCCTCCCCCCAAAATGAGCTGACATTAGCATTCAAGAGACCTAAGTAGTACCAGCAATTGTCCTGGGGCTTTTCCCGGGGTCCTCAAATGCCATCCATTGTCCTGTACCCTTAATCGTAACAAAATAACTATAATTTGGCATCTTTTGAATTGTCATGAGTTCAGGAATGTCATGAATTCATTTCTGAGAATGTGGGCACTTTAAGATTCACAAAGTTGATCCTCTCCAACCTGAAAACCTTTGCTGACACGATGCTGTAAACTCGCTACCCCATATCTGTCTCATAACTCTAAACATATTCATTTGCATAACCACTTGTACCCACATGTCCCCTCTCTATCCCATTAGGTCCTGAGTCAACTTTCTGAGATGCTCAGTTCTTAGTGTTCTCCTCCCCATTCAATCAGGGAGAATTTAACACCATCAGTGTCCTCACTAGGTTGAACGAGAAGCTCCTGTTCTGGTCCCTAGGTGCTGGTCCCTGTCCTGTGGGTACCCCAGTTTGTGGACAGTTTCTTTGAGTCCCTTTTGCAGTCTCCATCCAGCTGGCGAACTCCTTGTTTGGGGCAGAGCTCACGCCCCTAGACTTTGTTTTGTTTTTTTTTTTTAATTTAATTTTATTTTATTTTATTTTTTTTACATGATAGTATACATGTTTTTATGCCATTCTCCCAAACCAACCCACCCTCTCCCTCTCCCTCAGAGTCCAAAAGTCCGTTCTATA
>SJYF01000050.1:112191-138651 GCA_006410515.1 Procapra przewalskii
GGGAGAAAACAATAGCAAATGAAACAACTGACAAACAACTAATCTCAAAGATATACAAGCATCTTATGCAGCTCAACTCCAGAAAAATAAACGACCCAATCAAAAACTGGGTCACGCCCCTAGACTTTGAAGACTTGCCTCTGAACACCTCACAAGATGACTAGGACTTGACCTTTGGAAATCAATTTTCCAGATGCTTTCACCCCACCAGGCATCATGCATTCAATACACTGAAAGTCTACACTCCATTTGCCACTGGGATCCTATCACCTCCTACCTACCATAATCACCTTCTTAGTGTTGACCCCTGACCGAACCATGCCCCTTGGACACTCTTGTCCAGCCTCCCTTACCCCAGGCAGCATCCTCAGCCCTGTGGGTTCCTCCAAACTCTGTTTGCTCGCCCTGGCTGGCAGACTAAACACTACCTACACCCACCAATGTATTTCCCTCCATGGCGGAAGATGGAATTCCTTCTAAAAAGTTCACTTGATTGCAAGATAGAGGAGCTCAAAGGACACACCAGCATGGAGGAAGCCACACGGTACAATTTAACACACGTCATGAAGATGAATTTAAGAAAGGGGTAGAAGAGTACCTCCAAACAGAGGAAGTGGGGTAACGCTGGCAGGGACTAGGCAATCACCAAGCTCAGCAGGAAATGGAAAGGAGATTGGTTTGTGGGGAGGCACCCAGATGGAAAGTGGGGAGGGGTGTGGCCGCCTGGAGCATGCAGCTTTCCCTGAGACCTCGAAGCCCCTCCCTCCCTGGGAGGAATGGTGGGAGACCGCTTCTGTGCTGAACATTCACTTTTAGCATACAAGAAAAAAATAAAATAGCCAAAGGTAAGATTTCAGGGCTCAAATTTATGTCAGAACCACTATTAAACTATAAAACAACCTAAGTTGAGAAATTGATTTCCATGTACCATTTCACTTTTTAAGTCAATGAAATTTTGACTATAGACTTAAGCTAACTGGATTATCTCCATGCACCATCTCATAATTCCCACTAAGTCTTCAAAATAAAATTGCATTTAATCATATATGCACATATATATTTATATATACAGTATATATAATACATATATGTGTATATATAGATACAACTTATTGAGGAGAAATTAAGTGAATAATACCATGTAGTTACAAACTCAAAATTGGCAGTATTAGAATGTTACTTTCCAGTCACTAGTTCCAGTCACTGTAGTAATTAGCAAGGCATGCTAACATTTCTGGAATCTGATTTCAGCCAAACATAAAGAGATAGGCTTATGCTATTTTTAATAGATTTTGCATGATAATCCCACAAACATAAAGACACAAAGGGATTGGGAAAAGTCCATTCGAAAGCACATTATATCCCTGATACACATACAAAGGCTAGTTCCTCTCTCTTTGGCCAACTCAAAAATTAGCTGTGTAAATGGGATAAGATGGATTAAGAAAGCCTTAGTATAAGTGTCAAAGACAGACATAAAGTGCAATATATCCTTTCCTGCTCATTCTGCATTGTCTTGTCATCTGCAGAAACTTCTCTGGTTGGTTAGTAGCCTTGGAACACTTTTAATCTACCCTTGCTCTTTGCCTGCTATGAATTCTAAAATCCTTATTGTCACCAGAAAAAGGAAATAGACCAAAGTCTTTAATAAATATAGATGCTGAAGCTGTGAACAAAATATTAGCAAGCAAAATCTGCCAACATATTAAATGAATTATATGACATGTATAAACACCAATTAGGATTTATCCGAGGAATGCAGACTTGGTTTAATATCTGAAAATCAATTAATGTCATATAACATATCAATTTAAAAAAGGAAAATGAAACATATGACCAGTTAAATTAATGCAGGAAAGGCATTTGACAAAAATCCAACCCCTTTCCTGATTTAAAAAAACTCAAAACAGAAACAAGAATAAGTGATGTATTCACCCTCTAGGGCTGCCGTAACAAAATATCTTGAACCTGGGTGCCTTAACCAATAGAGATGCATTTTTCACAGTTCCTGAGACTAGAAATCCAAGATAAAGTTATCAGAGTTGGCTTCTGGTGAGTTCTCTCAGGTTGCAGGTGGTGGCCTTCTCATGATGTCCTCACACATTTCCTCCATGTGTGCATGGAGAGAGAAGGAGAGAGAGTTCTAGTCTCTTCCTCATCTTATTGGAAACAGAAGTCCTATAGAATTAGCACCCCACCCTTATGGCTTCATTTAGACCTAGTTATCTCCTTAAAGGCCCTATCTTCAAACGTAGTCACACTGAGAGTTGTCATGGCCTCTATATATGAATTTGGCATGGACACAATTCAGTTCATAACAAATGGAAATACCCTGAACCTGATAAAAGATATCTAGGAGAAACCCACAGCTCACATCTTACTTAATAGGAAAAGACTAAATGCTTTTCCCCTATATCAGGAACAGGACAAGGATTTCTACTTTTATTGCTTCTATCATCATTTCACTGGAGGTTCTAGCTAGAGCAATTAGGTAAGAAAAGGGAATAAGTATATTCATATTGTAAAGGAAGAAGTAAAACTATCTATTTGTAGGTGATACGATTTTGTATATAGACTGTCCTAAAAAATCCACAAAAAATATTTGAATTAATAAGTGAGTCCAGCAAATTTGCAGAAAATGATATCAATATGTAAACATCAGTGATAAGTCTATATGCTGACAATGAACAATGCAAAAATGAAATTAGAAAAATGATTCCATTTACAATAGTGTCCAAAGAATAAAATACTTGATAAATTTAACAAGAAGGGGCAACACCTGCATAAGGAAAACTACAAATTACTGTTGAAAGAAATTAAGGAGATATACATCAATGGAAAGACATACTGTGTTAATGGATTGGAGAGTTTAATATTATCAACATGGTAACACTTCCTAAGGTAATCCACAGATTCAGTACAGTCCCTATCAAAATCCCAATAGTCCTTTTTATAGAAATGGAAAATTCAACCCTAAATTCCATATACAATTGCAAGCGACCTTGAATGCCAAAGCAATCTTGACAAGGAAAGAAGAACAAATTTGGAACATTGCTACTTCTCATTTTCAAATCTACCCCTTCAGTGGCAGTGGCATAAGGATAGACATACTGGTCAATGGATAGAATTGAGAGTCTAGAGATAAACCCATATATGTATGGCTAATTGAGTTTTGATAAGGATGCCAAAACCATTCAATCAAGAACTGTCTTCCACAAATAGTTTTGGTGCACTTGCATACTCAATATGCAAAAGAATAAAACTGAAGCCTTACCTCATAAAGTATACAAACGTTAACTCAAAATTTATCAACAATTGAAATTATAAGGACTAAAATATTACAACTATTTGAAGAAAAACCTAGGAATAACATTGATTTGGCATAATTCTTAGACATGACACCAAAAACACAAGCAGCAAGCAGATATATCGGGTTTCATCAAAGTTAAAAACTTTTGTGCATCAATGGATGCTATCAAAGAAGAAAAACAACTCACAGAATGAGAGAAAATAATTGCATCTTATATCTGATGAGGGTCTATCACCTAAATTGCATTTAAAGAACTCTTACAAGAGAAAGACAAACAACCCAGTTTAGAAATGCACAAAGGATTTGAATGACGTTTCTCCAAAGATGATATACAAATGGCCAAGAAGCACATGAAAAGATGGTTAGTATCTTTAGCCATCAGGGAAACTGAACTCTAAACCACAATGAGATAGCACTTTATAGTCACTGGGATGGCCAAATTAGAAAGTGCAAAATAACAAGTGTAAGTGAGGATATGGAATAACTGGAAACTAATACTCTGCTGGTGGTAAAATGGTACAACTGCTGTGGAAAACAGTTTGGCTATTCCTCAATAACTTAAACATAGAATTATCCTTTATTGTTATTGTTCAGTTGATAAGTCATGTCCAGCTCTTTGCAACCTCATGGACTGTAGCATGCTAGGCTTCCCTGTTCTTCACTATCTCCTGGAGTCTGCTAAAATTCATGTCCACTGAGTGAGTGATGCCATCCAACCATCTCATCCTCTACTGCCCTCTTCTCCCTCTGCCATATGACCCAGTAATTGCACTCCTAAGTATATACCCAAAAGAAATCAAATCATGTGGGCAAAGAAAAGCCTACACATGAATATTCATAGCTGCACATGTGGCCACAAAGTAGAAATAACCCAGATGTCCACTAACTGATGAATAGATAAATATTAATAAAAATGTGGCCTTACCACATACTGGGGAATAGGGAGTGACTTCTTAATGGGTACATTTGGGGTGACAAAAAACTCTGAACTAAGGGTAGTGATTTTTTATAAGCCACAATTCTTTAAAAGTGTAATTACCAATTCTGTGTCATGCTTTCAACTTCCTAAGATGTCTGCACATGACAACTATTTTGGAACTCAAGGAAGCAGCCTCACGGGCATTTGGCAGAAGAAAGACACAAGCGCAGTGTCTTCCTTAGGCCCTCAGATTCTGCCTGAAACTCAGTACAAACTCAAGAGGTGAATGAATGAATGACTGAACACAATAATGAACAAACAAACTGGGGTTCGGGAAGCATAACTGACTTTCCCAGGTTGATAGAACTGGTGAAGGAGAGCTGGCATGCATTGCAAGCGAACTGCAGTCCAATTTTATGTTATCTTACAGGAAGCTGAGCCAGAATTTAAGCCAACACCTTCAGTCTTTGCCTGCCACATCCATTCCACTGCAACATGCTGTCTGCCAGAAATATATTATTTTTTCTGTACTTCAAGGAATTGTTAATAATTTAGTAAGACAAATGATACACATCCATCATTCCCCATTAGTTTAGGCAGCATATAACAAAATACAACAAATTCTTCTAGAAAAGAAGCCAATTTTCACAAAGCTTACAGGCAAGATTTTCCTAAATGTAGTTTTGATAAACTGAAAAATGTTCTCAGAATCTAACCACATACACAATCCCACACGACCAGCCTATTGTCAGAGTCTGTGACATCCTGGGGCTCAGCTGTAATGCTCCCAGGCATGAAGTGGCCGCTCATGTCCTTCTTCATAACTCTGTATGGTGAAGCAGAAATAGTTATAACAAGGAACTTTGTTGCTTATCACTTTGGCCCCTGCATCATACCGCGTAATGTTAGCTAGAGACTACTTCCACAGGGCCCCAGGCATCTGCTTAAAAATAAGAAATAAGTATCAACTTGTCAAAAGATTTGTTTACTTGACACACAATAGGAAGACATGGATGACTTGTTGGATTAAAAAACTTCAATCTAGATATCAAATCACAGGTGTTCCTATTTACATACAAAGACTTGACATTAAGAAGTTAGATAAATGATGAGACTACTCAGGATCCAACACAAGGAAGGTGATAAAGTGTCCTGGCTGAGAGCTGTGCATCCGAAGTCAGACAACCTACACCAGGCCAGGACCTACCCTTCCCAGCAACACCCATCACCTAGACCAAGCCTCACTGGGCTCCCTGTCCTTTATCTGTTCAATGGATTAGTGACACTATCTAACTCAGAGTGTTAGTATGAGAACTGAAATTAAAATACACAGAGTGTGTGAAATACTTAACATGGTGCCTGACAGATAATGACCACTTGAAAATATAAGCTATTATGAAAATCCACACCATTTGTTCGTACATGTTAGTCCAGAAATGGCACTAAGAAAAGAGTTGAAAACCACGATAAAGATAATAGTTTGAGTCTCTGATGCAAGGAACTTACAAACGCAGAATTTCTCCCTAAAAACAGATTTCTGGGCACAGTGTTATCAGCATGAGAAAAAGAAGCTGCATTCCATTGTCCAAGACTTTCGAAAGGAAGTGTGTTGAAGGAGATTTGGGTGATGCTCAGAAATGTTCAAGGATTCAGCTTGGGTTGGAATTTTCAAAGAATATATACAAGATGGAAAGAGCGTGCAATCCAGCATGAAAACATGAGCTGATGCTTGGCCATCCGAAGGCAATGGGGCTTCAAGAAAACTGACTACAGCAAAGCCTGCTCTTTAAGCTCTGTTCAGAGGAAGAAATGTGGGGGAGGAGTGCCCGGAGCTGGTGGTGGAAAGTGTGGGGAATTCCTAACAAAAGGAAAATGAAGCCCAAGATGAATGGGGAAATGAGAGCCTTGGGCTGTGCTGAATCAGGTCAAAGCCAAGAAAACTGCATTCCAGGCAATGGTGCAAACTTCAAGTAAGTTGACTCAATAATAATGCAAACAGACCGGGGATCAAATTCCTGTTCTGCCTGTTTCACTTTGGGCTCATCTTTTTTTCTCTCTCTCAGCTCCATCAGTTGTCTATATGATGAAAATGGTAGTATTAGGTTGTTGACAATTTAATGGTTCAATCTAATATTTAATTTGCCTATGTGTTAACAAAGATGAGATTAGATAACATGTAATTAATTTCACTGTGCTTAGTTCACAATACAGGTTAGCTGTGGCTCACCTATACTGGAAGACTTGCCAGATAGCTGGACATGGGAAAGTACCAGAAAATGTTCTGATTTTATACAAATAGAATACTCATACTTTAAAATTTTAAATATGCTAAACAGGTCACTTAAATTTCCTAATAAAAACAAAGTCATGTGTATCATTATGCCCAGGGTACTTTTCTTTAATAACCATTATCTTATTTTGATTCTTAAAATGATCTTTTGAGCCGTGTGACTAATATGGGCCCCCTTCCCATATCCCAGAAAGGGAGTGATTGGTTTGAAGACAGTCCATACATAGTAGAGATGAGACTCCCAGCAGAGGCTTTAATAACTGTTCACTGCACAACACCCTCTTTGTATTTACAAGTGAAAACTCCCATAAATGGCTCTTCAGCTCTAACACAAAGCAAGCCCTTGACTGTGAGGTTCTTGGGCCATCCCCAGTGTCCCTGGGAGAGGGAGGTCTGGTTACTTGGGAACTGACTGGGTGGAGCAGGGATTCTCTTCACTCTCTTAAGAGGAAGAAGTGAAGTGAAGTTGCTCAGTCGTGTGACTCTGTGACCCCGTGGACTGTAGCCTACTAGGGTCCTCCCTCCATGGGATTCTCCAGGCAAGAGTACTGGAGTGGGATGCCATTTCCTTCTCCAGGGGATGTTCCTGACCCAGGGATCGAAGCTGGGTCTCCCGGATTCTAGGCAGAAGCTTTAACCTCTGAGCCACCAAACATTTTCCAATTTGGAGGGATTCTTTCAGGAAAGCTGATCCATCTGAGCTGCTATTAATACGGAGGAATCCCTTGCGTCATTATCTAGTGGAGGGGAATAAGGATTTGGGTTTTAAGCTGGTAGTTCTTAGAATTAATTTCCTATTTTCAACCAAAGGTCACCTTCCCCATTTTGTTCATTCTGTCATAGATTGTAACACTTCCTGCCTGACTCAGTTTAAAAATGGGGAGAAGAGGAAAAGTTCACTTATTTATTTATTTGGCCATTCAGCTTGCAGGATCTCAGGTCAATTCCTTGACCAGGGATTGAACCCGCACCCTGGGCAGTGAACCTAACCACTGGACCACCAGGGAATTCTCAAATCCACATGGTTAGGTATGTAAGCATTGAGCAGTAAGGGTAAGTTTAGAATATCTGCAGTAGCATCAGGTCAACATACCTTTCATGTCTGTCTTGCTGCTTGCCTGAAATAATCCGATTATAATTCATAACCAGAAGAGCAAGCATATTCATGCATAGTCTGCTGTGCCTGGTCCTCCCCCCAGCAAGTAGGCTGTTGTGAATGTTGCTGGTGTCTTGGGCTCACTTTCCAAACAGTTTGAACCTCCCTGCAGGGCCTGCAGCTCTGCTCTCCATCACACGTTCGCTTCAGTAAATAAGAGACAGGAGGCAAACACCAGAGCCAGTTCTCTTTGGTGAGGGCTAATTGTTGAAGGCTTCTTCAATTTATTCATATCAAAGAAGAAAATAACAATATGCCACCCACAAATGCCTCTTTTAATGTGTCACCTCCTCCTCATTCAATCTTATCCCCAGTGAAGATCCAGAATTGTACTTTACTCTGCATTTGTAGTACAAGAGAACTTCATCCTTATCTTGTTAAATGCAGTTTGTATTAAGTTTCCACTAAAACTGTTCTTCTTGTTAAATGAGAAAAGCAATACAAACTCTTTCCAGTTAAGTGTTCCTCTTTTCTCTAGATCTTCAGCAGTATTTTAGGGTTTAAAGGAAGCAAGTCTCGTCCTAAAATGTAAATATAGATCTTCCATTGGCTCCAGACATGGCTTTGCCTTGTGGCTGAATTTTGCAAACAGACAAAAACAGAATAGCCTTTCTGCATTACTCAAGTTCTCAAATTACTCTGTTAGACGTTCAATCATTCATATTCATAACAAAGACAGAGCTTACTATGAGGGGAATGTGCACTCTTTTCATTCCAGGATGCCATTGATTATGTGCCTACCATAAGCTGAATCACACCTGTAAGCATTCAAGGTGAAGAAATACGAGATTAATTTCCTACATGTTAACCTTTATAACTTAGAATGTACTACATAATCAAAATACATATATTAGTCATATCTAGGTCATAAAATGCATCTCAATGCGAAGAATGCAAGCATATGAGAAAACGCCGTATCTTAGCTTTGAGAAACTTAAATGTTCACTTTCACGTTTTCTGGTTTGTTTATACTCACTGTTGCCCCTTGTCTCACCCCAGTTTGTGTTATTAATTAAGTTGTAAAAATTATATTATTTCCTGTTGCTGAAAATTAGATTTCTGAAATACAGACCAGGCATCCTAAGAGTTGGTAAATAGGACAAACATAAGAATGAGTAGTTCAGTTCAGTTCAGTTCAGTCACTCAGTTGTGTCCTACTCTTTGCGACCCCATGAATCGCAGCACGCCAGGCCTCCCTGTTCATCACCATCTCTCGGAGTTCACTCAGACTCACGTCCATCGAGTCCGTGATGCCATCCAGCCATCTCATCCTCGGTCGTCCCCTTCTCCTCCTGCTCCTGATCCCTCCCAGCATGGCGGAAAAAAGTAGCCATTTTTAGAGAGAATATTTGGGAAGAATGCCAAATCTATCCAGGATCCAGGATGAGAGTAGTCAGAGTCGTTCTGTCTGTTTTCTTGTTTTTAAGACTTCAGAGCCAGAATCATTTCTGGGAAAAATATTTCTACATAGAGGAGGATTAATAAAGTGACTGTGTGAAAAACCCAGGTATCCTGAGATCGCCTGGTTGCAAAGGTAATTTATACTGAAAACTGAGAGGTCATTACTTGGACCCCAGTAATAAAGGGCCCATGATAGAAGGAAACAAATTACCTTGCTTTGGAGAGATATCAGAGGCAACTAAAAGAAAGATTACAGGGTTAATCTGAGTAGGTCTCTATTCAACGAATTATCTATATATATACATGGTGTAAGTAATCCACTGGGACCATGTTATACTTAATATATGCCAAGATTGCTCTGGTCATTTTCTGCTCCAAATACTATTTAATGCATCATTTTAGAGAAACCTCATTGCAAGTGGATGATTGGATATTTTAGAGGTCAGAATATTCATCAATTGCAAACACAGTGCTCTTCTGTTAAAGAAATAAGATGATTGTTACAGGCACATGACAGAATGGAAATATTCAGGAACCAAACTTATCTTGAAAATAGCCATCTCAGAAAAGAACTAAGCCTGCAATTATAGAGACCCACCACCAGATGGCAGTAGTGTTGAATTGCCGCCTGGTAGTGGAGACTGAAATGGCAACTCACTCCAATGTTCTTGCCTAGAGAATCGCAGGGATGGGGGAACCTGGTGGGCTGCCGTCTCTGGGGGTCACACGGCATCAGACACGACTGAAGCAACTTAGCAGCAGCAGCAGCAGCAGCAGCAGCAGCAGCAGTGGTTCTGAAGCAGAAATCTGCATCCCATCAGTGTGGAGCTCATGCCTGGGGCATAGTAACAGACATGATACGATAATTTAGATTTCTTTATTTTTAAAATGCTCCTCGGGATATTTTTCCCAGATGAAAAATTATAACCAATGCTCTTTATAAACATTTGAAGAAAATAGAATATCTTAAAAATAATCTGCAATATCACCTCTNTATCACCTCTCAGAAATTGTCTTATTTTGTATTCCTTACAGTCTTTTTCTTTTGTGTATGTATTTTCATAATTAGGGTATATGTGTATGTGCATTCATACATTTCAACATATATATGCACATATGTATCTCTCTGCATATAAACACACACACATTTTTATATACATTCATTATTTTACACCCAGTGCTTAACACAGTCCTTGGCATGTAGTAGGTTAATATAAAATTAGTTAAAGTAACTGATAATTGGATTTGTAGATTTAAAAGTTTGGAGGCTTTAAAACACAGCCAAAAAAAAAAAAGAGAGAGAGAGAGAGAGAGCTAGAGAGAACAAGAGAAACAGAATTGCTCAAGGGTGAAAAATAAGCAACAGATTCTTTTTGTCCCTTGTTACATCAAACATAGGCTGTTGTCTTACAGGTCTTTACCTTTGTTGTGCCTCTTAAAGAAAGGTAAACTCAAGGAAAAAAATGTGTAGTTATGGGTTTGGGAGGTGGTCATAAGTTTTTGAACCCACAAATTAATCACACAACTTCCCTTCATGGGAAACAAATGATCACTTTATCAAAAGGAAAGGCAAGATCACTGCCCTCAGGTAATAACAGCAAGGTTAGGGACGTGGCTCAGGGTAGGAGTCCCAAAGCGGACTACTCAGATCCTCTCTCGTGAGCTCTGGAGGTGAGTGGTTGAGAAAGTGTCTTGGTGATCAGAGGTTAGCATAGAAGTCTGACTGCAGTTCCCTACTTAGGAGAAGGTAGAGAGAATCCCAGGGATGGGGGAGCCTGGTGGGCTGCCGTCTAAGGGCTCGCACAGAGTTGGACACGACTGAAGTGACTTAGCAGCAGCAGAGGGTCAAGGAAGAGACACTAAACTCCCTAGAGAGAAAGCAAGGGGTGGGGAAGACACATCCCACTTATTTTCCCTGTTATGTGTCATCTGTGTGTGTACTAATCAGACATGACCACTCACCTAATTATTTCTCTTATGTCCAGTGAAAAACTTCTAGGGTTTTCTTGTTCTGTTCTCATGGATTTATTACAACATAGTTTATAATTCTAGCTGATGCTGTCCCTGTCAATAGGATCTTCTACAGATATTTTCCCCATTATTTACTGCTAGGATAAAGAAATTCCTCTGTATCTGTTCCATTTACCAAACTTTATTATTGGTTTTAATAGTTTGACACTTAATATTCTCATATTTTCTAGATAACATTATACCATCTACAAAATTTTGTCTAGTCTCCAATATTTGAATCCATTGTTTCTGCTTTATTCCTTGCTTTATTGGCTATAAATTCTAGTATAATGTCAAATAATGGGTACAATTATCTTTTGACTTTGTTATATGAAGTCATTTCTAATGGGTCACATTTAAATAGGATGTCGGCTCCTGCCACTACATACATGGAGTTTACAAACAAAATCTGTAATATTAGGGTATATTTTGCTCAGAATCAGCTGGAGATCTCTGATTAAACTGTTCAAGTGGAGGGCTAAAAGTCTTCAGCATTTCTAGGTTTCAACAAAAGGAATTCTTTGAAATGAAGCTGAAACCACCCAAGGCCTTATCTAGTTTCTGCATCAAGCTCAAAGTTGAAAGCGAAGAAAGAACTGGACAAATTTAAGCATTAAGAGTGCAAACAATAAACTAGATTTAATTGTGGATATCTACAACTGAGTTTTGTATTATCTAGATGTGTAGAAACATTTTAGCAAAGCTCTTATATCTTTATTTTGAATAAATTCATATTCTATACCAAAATAGTACAGAAGTCTCAGCTTGTGTCATCTCAATTCAAACCAATCATGTAAAAAAAGACTGTTTATCTCATGAGTTTTGTCTTATAAATGTTTGTCAAAAGGAGATGCTAATGAATAAAGGCAAAAAGATGATGCCTATGAAAATATTTAGACTTCAACACATACCCATTTTAACACAGAAATGTTAGACTACTCTTCATTTAACAGGATTTACTCAGCTAGATATCTCAGCTCTTCTGGAGAAATTTTTTCTCAATTAAAAGTAAGTTCTATAGAGAAAACTCAATTAAAAGTGACAATCATTTAAATTATATTAACAATAAAAATTAACAATAAAATGCATCTATGAAAAACTTTAAATTTTTAAGCCAATAAGAAAATAGTTTTTAAAAGTGTTTTGTAGAAAGGCAAGACGTTGCAGTCTAAAAGGAGCATTTTAGTGTTTAGAATAAACATCAACAGCACTGATGGTAGTAAAACACTAAAGATGACTTTGTTCTACACTGCCTCTGATTATCACTTGATACAGTTAACTTACAAATTTGATTCTAGATCACAGCTACCAAGCCTGAAGAAACTGTTGTTTTAGACTTTAAAATAAAATAGCCCCACTCATTTTGAGAGATTTCTATATTCTTGATACCCAAATGAAATAAAGTCCATGCAAATAAAGAAAAATATAAGTCCATTTCATGTGTGAGTATTGGTGCAAAAATCTTAAACAAACTATGGGTCACTAAATCCAATAGAATGTTTAAAATGTTGACATGAAATGCTAGGAACAGAAGTATACTTCAATATAAGAAAATCTATAATATAATCTGCCATGTTAATATGTTAAGGACAAATATGCTATGACTATTTAAATAAATGGAAAAATGGTAACCTGTAAATAGAACACAACTTCATCATATTTTTCATCAAAAATTTATAGTAAATATTCACTTGATGAAGAAAATTTTGATGCATTTGATTTAAACCAGCAATCAAAAATAATAGTCATAATCCCCACTTCCATTTAACCTAGTGTTGGTATAGGATTGGGAAGGAAAACATAAAGCTATGCTTATTTGTATGTGACATGATTACCAATGCAGAAAAAGTATCAGATAACCTATTAAAATTAACAAGTTTTAGCAACTATCCTGTGCACAACGTTCATCTACAAAATTGAATAACATTTTCAAATACCAGCAAAAACCAATGACTTCTGTTGTCAGTCATCTTTGTTCACGACAATTGTTTTCTACAAATTCAGCATGAGGACTGAGCTGGCAAATACAGAATTATCGCTTCTGGGGGAAATACAGGCTTAAGCTCCTATGAAACTCTGGTTACAACAATCTTATCAACTGATCAACATATAACTTGATTTTGCATGCACTTCTGTTTAAAGACCTCTTAGTTAATATACATTATTGATTCATTAACACTGGACACAAGGCCGACACACACAAACAAACATTTTCTCCATAAGGCAAGTTCTTCCTTTGGTTATTGAGTTTATGGTAATCATTCACTTTATTTCAAGAAATTTTATATTGAAGTTAACTGTAAATTGATTTTTGTAAAAAAACTTTCCCAACACTCATTCCACTAGCATCAACAAGTAACACAAGATTCTTAAATTAATTTTCTTCTATTTCTTTCAACACTTTCATAAACCATGGATGATCCATAGCCTTTGCACTTAGGTACTGAAAGGAATGAAATAGATATATTCATGATCCTTTAATTAAAAGCTTCAAAAAGTTGAGCAAAAGATACTTTCCATATTTATCAAACTGTAGAATGGAACCCTAAGAGAAATATAAATCTCCTGCTTTAAAATTCCAAGAAATCCCGATTTTTAACTGGCTGGAACACTGTTTTCATTGGAATTAACTTTTCCTTGTCTATCAGAAATTACACTTAGAAAAAGTGTAAAAAAATCAATATTATCTATGCCACAAATTCAGTTTTCTGGATTGTGAACTGACAGTATTGCCATATAAATTTGGAAGTTATTTGAGATAAAATATGCCAAAAGTATTAGTTGAGTAGCATTTCATAGCAGGTGACACCACCTCTAAAGCTAGAAACTGTGTTTACAGATTTTCAACCGTTGAGTCAATTGGTTTTGATATTCTTAGGGGAGTATTGTATTTTGTGGCCAATTATTTGATAGCTTAAATGAAGGTTTTCACTTATAATAAAATATCTTTACTATGTTTCTTTGCTTTATAATTTTCTAAGAAAGTTTCTATAGCTCAATAATTTCTTTTATCATCTTTCTATCTAAAACCTTTCTTTTCTTTTCTGTGCAAGAATTTAAGCTATTCTATAGATGGCAAAATTTATAAGCCCAGTTTCTTTTTAAAGTCATTTAAAATTTTTGTGTTGGTCATTTAACTCTGATTTCAAGTGATTAATTCTTATAGATTATTTTTCTTATAAGTTTTATATTTGCTGAAAATGTCTCTTAACATTATCATCCTTCTTATGTTTAAATTTTACTTTTTTTGCTGTGTTAGGGCAATCTGTAATTGTCATTTATCACAAACTTTGTTGCATACGTTTTCCAGTCTCTAACACTCTTTTTTTAAATTGGTTCTTATTGTTATACACATCCACATCTCCACTTGATTCTGCATCAGTGATTTGGTTTCCTTTTAAATGCAAACATCTGGTAATACTTATTTTTAGACTCGAAGAATAAGTTAGATACATTGATTAAACAATAATAACTTTAAAATGTATTTAATAATTACAATTTGCAAGTATCAGACTAGCTCTTCCTTTTCCATAATGTGTTCAAATAAATAAACCACAACACTACAACAGTATATAGAAAAAAAAAATCTTTTTAATGAAACCAATTGGTTGACACCAATCATTAATAGGTCTATAAGACGTTTACACATAATAATAGAAATGATGCATGTGCGTGACAACACACCACAGTAAAACAAAAACATCTTACATAATGGAACAGTTAAGTGCATGCCTATCAAAACAGTTATGTGTGATGGGAAACATTTTACACTATTTCAGATTTTACATTTAAATTAAAACCAAATACAATTAAAATTCAGTTCCTCAGTGGTAACCTAAATGCTAGCAGAGTTCTAGATGAATTAAGTATTTCGGTGTGGAAGAGAAAATTTTACAGTTAATTGAGAAAAATGTAGGGCCATACCTTAATGACCTAGAAGAATGACAAAAGCGTAAAGCTTAAGTAGGAAACAATCGCCAACAAATTATCATCAGAGCACATTAAAATTATTTCTATCTAATGACAAAACCCGTGAACAAAGTTAATAGATAAATTTGAAAGCAAGATAGAGCCAAGCATTAGAGAAATGTGAGACGTGAATCCCTTCCTAAAATACTGGTGGAAGTATAGACCGGTTTTGCTACAGAGCTCAACCTAGCACTATTAGTCAAGGAAGTATGGCAATACTTTAGTTGCAACCCAGATCTCAAGGGCTCACATGTGAGTGTGTTTCCTGCAGCGTCCTTATAATGCTGGAAGTTGGGGGCCTAAAAGGAATCTTTCCTAGAAGAGTAGGTATGTAAATGTGGTAGGTAACTTCCACGGAGAATTTAATATTGGACTGGCCAAAAAGTTTGTTTGGGTTTTTTCTGTACCATCTTATGAAAAATCTAAATGAACTTTTGGGCCAGCCCAATAGTGAGAACCAATTGTTGATCTTCAGTGGCTAAGTCATGTCCGATTCTTTGCGATCACCTGCACCGCAGCACGTCAGGCTTCCCTGTCTTTTACTGTCTCCCAGAGCTTGCTCAAGCTCATGTTCATTGAGTCAGTGATGCCATTCAACCATCTTGTCCTCTGTCTCCTCCTCCTTCTGCCCTCAGTCTTTCCCAGCAGTAAAGCCTTCTCCAATGAGCTCTTCACGTCAAGTGGCCAATGTATTGGGGCTTCAGCTTCAGCATCAGTCCTTCCAATGAATATTCAGGGTCGATTTCCTTGTCCAAGGGAATCTTAAGAGTCTTCTCCAGCATCAGTTCTTCAGCGCTCAGCCTTCTTTGTGGTCCAGCTCTCACATCTGTGCATGACTACTGAAAAAAACCATAGCTTTGACTTATGGATCTTTGTTGGCAAAGTGATATCTTTGCTTTTAATATGCTGCCTAAGTTTGTCATAGCTTTTCCAATTAGATGTACATAACAAACAGAGAAATCTCTAAAACAAATAGTGCTTAGTGGGGGAAAAAATAATAAACAAAATGGATATTATAATATGTGAAGAAATTAAAAATACATGCCAATCACAACAATACCAATAACACAGTTTGAAAGAATACTCCCAAAATATATATTAAAAATATCAGCATTATTGTCTGTAGGATAAGAACAATTGCAATGAGGTGTACTAATGGTTACAATGTGTCCATAAGCTGGGAGTATGATTGATTAAATTTTCTATTTTCAAGATCCAAGAAAATTGTTCTGAAGGACTCTGTATGACAGGATGACCCGAGATAACTTTCCACACACACACAATTCAGTATAAAACATTTTTAAGACTATGTTCTAATGCATTGCTCAGAAGCAGGTAATGAAGTGTGAAAAGAATCCACAGATGTAAGCAGGCACTTAAGCCCTTTTTCCCCAGAAGCATTGGAGGAATACTATTGAAATCAACTTTCTGATTTTATTTCCACACATGGAGCACAAGAGCAAGAGAGAAAGTAATCGCCCAAGTTGGAGCATCAAATATATTCCCACTTAAAGTCAAAATTCAAAGGGATAGGGCAATTTAGAAACAATGACATCATACAGAGGAACAAAGGGGAAGCTCACCTACCCTGGGTTTAGCACAGCGCAGAAGGGGACAACATGTTCCTTGATATTTCATCCTTTCTACTGGCTCTCACACACATTTTCAACTCAAATCCCAGCTGTCCCTATGTTTTGAACAATGTTAAGCCAGAAATTCAAGTGGTCTCAGGTTAGTAATAGTCAAAATTTCTTAGAAGGAAAGACAAATCCTTTCCAGGAAATCCAATTTTCACTCAGTTCTCAAAGAATTCCCACAGATAAATTTCAAAGGAACATCATAAACTGTAAAAGGAAATATAGAAGAATGAGTAAACACCAGTTGATGGTAAAATATGGCAAAGAAAGAAATTCTTTCTCCAGGTACACTGGAAACAGAAGGAAGCATACCAAATCTCTGAAACTGTCTCTAGTTATGAAATTCAAAAAGTAATAGCAGGTTAGATACAGTTGAAGGCAGAATTACTTATCTCAAAGCTAAATCTGCAGGAATTATTGAGACTGCCACACAGGATGAAAATGAGATGTTAAATTTGAAGATGAGCTAAGACATGAAGATAGATTGTCATGGTTTTACACATATTTATTTCGAGTCTATAAGAGAGAAATGAAGCAATGTTTTTATTGGTGATAATATCAATATTCTAGAATTGATTATAAGACACCTTTCTTGAGATTCAGGTAGCCCAAGAAATCTAAAAACGAAAATTTATACCCAGATCCAAAGAACTGATATTTCAGAACACCAGGGATAAAGACTTGAAAATTAGGGAGGAAAAAGCAAAAGCTGAAAAAATAAATGGCAGTTACACTGACAGTTGACTTGGGAACAACGGAAGCCAAAGGACACCCCTGGGGTGCTGGCAAGAGAGAGCTGCCAATCCAGAAATGTACATGCAATAAGCTCCCTTTAAAGTTCAATCACTTAAAAAAAGAGAGAAACAGAAATTTTTCTCTGATAAACAACAACTGATCTATAAACTTTCGGTAAAGAAAATTTTAAAGGATGTTCTTTAAACAGAAGGACTATAAACTTGGATAACTGACCAGCAAGAAGGTTAACGAGAAATGTATTTATAAATGTAACAGGTAGATCTAAATAACCATTGACTATATGGCAAAATAACAACAACAATACTTAAAATTGGTGCTTAAAAGTAGAATTTACCTAAAATATCTGAACCAGAAAACAAAAGCATACTCATCTTAAATCTTCGTGTTGTTTATGAGTAAGGCAGATATATTGGCGAGCTATATGTTTTGTTCATTGACCCTTTAAAAATATCCAGAATAATCACTGGGTTTGAACAACAAGGGTCTGAACTGTGTGAAAAAGTGGAAGTGTTACTTCCTCAGTCGTGCCCCATTCTTTGAGACCCCATGGACTGTAGCCTGCCAGGCTCCTCTGTCATGGAATTCTCCAGGCAAGAATACTGGAGTGGGTAGTCATTCCTTTCTCCAGGGAATCTTCCCTTTCAAAATACCCGGGATAATCCCTAACGCATAGTGACTCTTAAACAACAGAAAGAAATTGGAGGAGAAAGAAAAGGAATGAGAAGTTTTAAGTTTCAATCAATCTGAAAGAAAAATGAAGGAAAAGAAATTAAGGAAAGGGAAAAGAAAAGAAGGAAAGGAAAAAGGAGGTATAAAAGCCTAACATAGGATGGTAGAAATACATCCAGCTATACTGAAATAAAAATAAAGCAAGTGAACTAACATCCCAGGTTAGGTTCCACCTACAATAGAAACAAAAGTTGTAGAATATCCAGGAATAAATACAAGAGAAGATGTACAAATTTAGAAGATCTGAACAAAGAAAGTGAGATCCTTGGAGAGTAAGACAATATAGAAGTGTCCAACCTTTTGTGACCCCATGGGCTGGAGTCCGCCAGGCTCTTCTCTGTCCCTGGGTCAGGAAGATCCCCTGGAGGAGGGCACAGCAATCCACCCCAGTATTCTTGCCTGGAGAATCCCATGAACAGAAGACAATATGAAAAGTATGTTGGTTCTCCTTGGATTGCTCATTCTATTCAACACAAATGCACACAAATTTCCAACAGGTCATTTTCTGCATCAAGGTGGCTTTGAAATTTACTTATTGCCAACAATCAAAAAGAACATTGTTGAAGAGGCAAGGTGGAGGGATGTGCCTGATCACATATCAAGACATATTATAAACGACATGATTAGGACACATTTTACTGGTGCAGAGATCAACAAATAGACTTAGAAGACAAACTTACACAAACTCAGAAATCTGATCATGACAGAGCTGGAGTTGGAGAGGGAGGGAAAATGGTGCAGAAAGCAATTGCTTTTATATACAGGAAAAAGGGAGCTAATATCCCCATTTCATGTGACATATTAAAGTCATTTAAGGTGAATTTATTTATTTATGAGATAAATATTGAAAGCAAAACTAATAAACTTACTAAGATGATGTTTTAATGGTTAGATGGCATCACCGACTCAATGGACATGAGTTTCGGTAAGCTCCAGGAGTTGGTGATGGACAGGGAGGCCTGGCATGCTGTGGTTCATGAGGTCGCAGAGTCAGACACGACTGAGCAACTGAACTGAACTGAAGATGATGTAGTTGACTTTTACCTAGATAAGGAAGGCTTCATTAGATGCTAAAAGCCCTTTCTGTTAAGGAAGTGATTGGCCAATGGGTCTTCAAATTACTATGAAGATGTGAAAAGACAATACATATGAAATAAGATATTTTGCATACATCCTGGAGCAAATACTTTTTTCTGAAAACATGTGAGAATATTCCCAATATAAAAAATAACAAAAATGACAAATGATCCAGTAGAGAAGTGGGCAAACTCTTTCAATGGGTGCTTCCTATGAGAGAAAAACATGTAAAAATATGTTCAATCTCCCTAATAAGCAAGGGAACTCCAATCAATACTACAGTAATGTTGATTTTATCACTAGACTGGCAAGAAGTCTGAAGCCTGACGATACCAAGAGTCAGCAGCATTGTGCAGTGGGAGTGTAGGGGGTCCTTCCCATGCCTGGAAAGCAGGACAGTGGTGTACCCACCCATATTAAGGGGGGTGATGTCTAAGTGTATGGATGCAAGGTCAGCAAAGGAGCAAGGGAACCAGTAGTTTAAGCAAAACCAGCCACACCTACTATAATTTCCATGTCTTCATTCAGTGGACCTAAGATTCATTCAGTATTTGAAATCAATATGACCAAGATAAACCAAGTAACAATACCAAAAAACCACAGAAATGCACACACCAGCTGCCACCTGTTTTTGCTGCCATAGGGAGAGAATTTATTTGATGGTATCTTTATTTATGATAATGCCATAAAATAAATATTGCTCCAATATAATTGTTAAGAATCATTAAACTAAGGATTATAAGAGAGAAGCCAGTTTTTATGAAATGCTTTAATATGATCCATATGTCACAAACAAGTTTGTAAAATATTATATGGATACTAAATAAAAATGTATACTAGGGTTTTTCAACTTTTGTTTGCTTTATTTATTTATTTATTTTTACATTCTCTGTGAAGTAGTGGATGCATGAAAAAGAAAAAGCACCATTGATAAAGGTAACCACGCCTTTGTGGTTTCATTCAACAAAATTCAAAGGGCCCATCTGAGTTTTAGTATCCAAGGATCTAAGTATCCTTGCCAAATTTGCCTCACTTCTCTGGGTGACAATTTCACAACTTGTTACAGAGAAGACTGATAAATTGGCAACTCAGTCTATCTAGGCCTGAAATTCTAAAATTCTAGAATATGTATAACTGAATCAGTGAAAATCACCTAAAAATAACATGATGTTACAAATCAATCATAAGTCAATAAATAAAATAAATATATTTCTAGGAGACATCATTGATTAGTAGTAAGATGGTGAGTTTTCACAGCTACCTACCAAACTTTCTGGTTCTAATTAACTGTTCTCAGCTGCTCGTCATGTCCCCCTTTGTGTGACCCCATGGACTGTAGCCCACCAGGCTCCTCTGTCCGTGGGATTTCCCAGACAAGAATACTGGAGTGGGCTGCTAATTCCTCCTCAGGGACTGAATCCATGTCTCCTGCCTCTCCTGCGTTGGAAAGCAGATTCTTTACCCCTGAGCCACCTGCAACTCCAACTGCATTATAGGAGGAAAATATTCCACCATCTCGCTTCTGACATCACTTCTGCATCCTTTCTTGCTTAAGTAACTCTGAGCCACAGCACTGGTGGTCCAAGTTCTGGGGCTTTGGAGTCAGACAATACTGGGTCTCCCACTCAAGCAAGTGACTTAGCCTGAGGTGTCTTTTCTATCTATTATATAATCAGTCTGGATAATATCCTTCCAGTTGGCTTGTTGTAGGGATTAAGCTCATAGTGTCTCAAATGCCCAGCCAGTTTTTGGAACGGAGAAGTCCTCAGTGTATACCTTGCTGCCTGGATAAGCAGAGAACAGAGGGGCATTACCTGCAGAACAGGGCAAGGAGCATCCCATCGAGCAGGGCGCACATCATGCCGCCTCTGGCAGCTCTGCCAGTGGCCGTCTCTCTCTCTTGCTGTCCTCTGGGCCTCTCACTGGCTGACCTATCATTCAGCCTCACCTCTGCTCCCCGGACTCAGATACACATCTCTGCCCTCAGGCACCGACCTCCGAGGAATGCCACTAGACACCTGTCACCCTGGCCCTGGCTGGCGTGGTCCCAAGACTTCTCACGAACATCACAAGCAGAGCCAGACCAAGCAGTCTCTCTCCAGGCCTCTCCTGTCACAGCCTCCCAACCCCAGGCTCTCGCATCGTTCTGCCAGCCAGGGACATGCTTCCCTGACACACTGCCAGGGCTCTGGACACTCACGCAGTAGAATTTCACTTCTCTGAATGATTTAAAAATGCACATAGCCCAGGCATACAAAAATATGAAAGACTCCAAATTACCATCATTATAGCCAGCTGTTGAAGCGTCCATCTCCGTATCTGCCCTGCTCTCCTTATCCTGTTCCACTTCGATTCCCAGGCGACCTTCCTCCCACAGGCTCTTGCCGGGTTCCAACTATCCTGTTCAGGGAGCACAGCTCCCTGAGTTCTGATCTGACAGCCTGGCACTTGCCTTACTAACAGTCTTCCTGTCTCGTTAGCGTGTCTCCATCCTCTTCATTAAATCCTGTCTCAAGCTGCAGGAATGATGGTTTCTAAGAAGCAATCTAGACCATAACATTTGCTTCCCTAAGATCCTAAAACATCAGAGATACAATCATCCGGCCCTTTGTGATACGGCACTAGACTCAGCACCCACTAGTTCTTCAAATGCATCTTACATTCCTAACATACTGATTTATATGCAGTTTTCCAAATTGGCCACATCCTTTCTTTTGTAAAATCATGGCTTTTGGGAAACAGTCTCAAATTTAGGGACAAGTTTCGAATACACAAATAAAAAGCGTCTTCCCTGCAGCATCACTTGAGACTAGGTTGCTGACTTGATGTTCAATCAACCAAATGTGTTAGAGTATATTCCACAGAAAAAGCAATTATCCTATAAGCCTATGCTTGCATGTCCGATTCTTTGTGACCCTATGGACTGTAGCCCACCTGCGGGGCTCCTCTGCCCATGGGATTCTCCAGACAAGAATTTTGGAGTGGGCTGCCATGCCCTCCTCTAGGGGATCTTCCCAACCCAGGGATCAAACCCACACCTCTTATGTTTCTGCAGTAATATCCCCCTTTAATCCTTAATATCGGTAATGTATGCACTGTCTGGCCAGGAATCTGACTGGCTTATTCGAAGAAGTAACTTTCAAGTTCTGTTTCCTTTAATCTGAGGTGTAAATTTTCTGCTTTCTTTTTAAATCGTTTTTAAATTCCATGTAACAATTGTGACCTTTTTATTTGGAACAGTTTCAGATTTTCATTTTCATGACTCCTGTTTTCAGTTCAGTTCAGTTCAGTCGCTCAGTCCTGTTCGACTCTGAGACCCCATGAATCGCAGCACGCCAGGCCTCCCTGTCCATCACCATCTCCTGGAGTTCACTCAGACTCACGTTCATCGAGTCAGTGATGCGATCCAGCCATCTCATCCTCTGTCGTCCCCTTCTCCTCCTGCCCCTAGTCTCTCCCAGCATCAGAGTCTTTTCCAATGAGTCAACTCTTCGCATGAGGTGGCCAAAGTACTGGAGTTTCAGCTTTAGCATCATTCCTTCCAAACAAATCCCACAGCTGATCTCCTTCAGAATGGACTGGTCGAAAAGCATCAATTCTTCAGCGCTCTGCCTTCTTCACAGTCCAACTCTCACATCCATACATGACCACAGGAAAAACCATAGCTTTGACTAGAAGGATCTTAGTCGGCAAAGTAATGTCTCTGCTTTTGAATATGCTGTCTAGGTTGGTCATAACTTTTCTTCCAAGGAGTAAGCGCCTTCTAATTTCATGGCTGCAGTCACCATCTTACAGAGGTTTAAACCAAACATTTTATGATTTATTTTCTATTTGCTGCACCTGTTCTCTTCTTCATTTCCCTCCTTCCATTCTTCATGTTGGTCTGATTCAACTGGGTTTTTTTTTTTAATAATTAAAATTTTTTTTATTTTCTTAATTTTTGCAATGCTGTTTGTTTCTGCCATACAACAACACAAATGGGTCATAATTCTACACACATTCCCCACCCTCCCAACTTCCTTCCCTTCCCCTCATCCCATCTCTCCAGGCCATCACACAGCACCAGCCTGGGCTCCTGTGCTGCTCACAGCTGCTCTCCAGCTCTGCATCTTACACCTGACAGTGTATAGATGTTGATGCCACCTCTCCTTTCCTCCCACCCTTTCCCTGCCCCTCTGTGCACACAAGTCCATTCTCTACACCTGCATCTCCATTCCTCCCCCACAAACAGGTCCATCAATACCGTCTCTTTAGATCACAACTACAGGTATTAGCATATTGTAAAAATCATGTCTTATCTTTCTCTACTTGATAGTTTTACAGTCTTTTATTGTTCTTTCAACAGTTACTCTAGATATTACAACATGCTTCCTTGGCTTATTTATAAGTATTTTACCACTTCCTAAGCAATGCTATAGTTGCCTTCCTGCCTTTGCTTTCATGTTGGAGGGAGGAGGGGAAGTGACTTTTAAATTTGAAGGCAATTATAGATTCACATTCAGGTGCAAGAAACAGTAAGAGAGATCTGTCCCCCCGGCCCTCATTCCCCTTATGGCAAGATCTTCGAGAACTAGGTCTCACAGCCATGGCTTGCACTGACACTAACACACTGGTTCTGCTCAGATGCACTGTGGCGCGTGTGTGTGTGTCCCCCTATCAGCTGTATCACATGCTGGGTCTGTGCAGCTCGGCGACAGGCAACACAGAAGACTTCCCTCTCCACAAGAGTCCCTGGCGCTGTATTTCTGGAACACCTCCCACCTGTACTGCTGCCCACCCCACCCAGTCCTAAGCCCTGGAGACAAGAATCTGTTCTTTATTTTTATGATTTTGTCATCTCGATTCACTTATGCCATTTTTGAGTGTGTTTCTTTGTGCAGTGCATTCACTCTGATGGCACACATGGGACCTACTGTCTACTGTAAGCCCACTCATGGCCACACTTCACCTGTAGAGTGGGGTGTGAAACCCCACTGTCACTTAGGTATCTTGACTGTCCCCACTTCTGAGTACCATGATCTTGACTATCAAGTGTTATAGCTTTTGCTTCCATTATCAACTATCACTTATAAAACTCGAAGAGGAGAATGGTCTCTTGCATGCACTGGGGTTTCTGGGTTTTTTTGTTGTCACTGTTCTCCCTTCTTCATTCCTAATGCTCCAAAATTTCTTCTCTCCTCATTTCCTTTCCGTTTGAAAAATTTCCTTTAGCCAGTTGTTAAGCCTAGGTCTTTATGTGGCTAATTCTTTTATTTTTCTTTCACTTGCTCTTCATTCCTGAAAGATGATTTTCCTGAATATGAAATTCACGGATAAGAGTTCTTTCCTTCCGCATTTGAAAAAGTGGTCTGCCTCTGCCCTCCCTGGCTCCAGGTGACGCTCTGCCATCCAAACTGATGCCCCCTCTAGGGAACGTGTTTGTCTCAGCTGCTTTCAAGGTTTCTGCTTTGTCTTAATTTTCCAAAGTTTAACTACGATGTGCTTTAGCACAGGTTTATTTTCTTTTATCCTATTTGTGATTCACATGAATTCTTGAATTTATAGGCTTATATTCCCCTCCAACTTTGGACATTTTCAGCTCCCAGTTTCTTTAGATACCAGTTTTCAGCAATATCTCTTCCCTTTTTCAAATGTACTCTCTCTTTCCCTTCCTTCCTTGACTCCAGTGAGGGGTAAACCTTTGTTCTCGCCCCTCAAGCGCCTGCAGCTCTGTTCATCTAGAGCTTATCCCTCAGCTCCTGGCCTATGTCTGTGGATGACAGTTCCAATGCCTGTGTTACGGTCAGCGCCTTGCAGTGTTATTTCCCTCTGCTTTGTCTGCCTCTGTTGGGATTCCCTTTAACCCTGCCAAGGCTTCCAGAGGGCACAAGGAGAGTTCCCTCCAGCCACGAAACCAGTGGTCTCCAGGTGGGGAAAGGATTCTCTAGCCCAAGGGATAGAGACCCTCGACTGGCCCTGAAAACATCTTTGTTCCCACTCATCTGAGACTGCCTTCCCCTAGCCAGAGGTTCCATGCAGCTTCGAATTTAGATCATTTTGCGTTCCCTCCAACTACTCCTAAGACTTTGGGTCTCAGTGGGCTGGCTGTGAGGTGCTTGAATTTGGTTTTCTTTGTATTCACATTATTTTGGTTTCTAGTGGCTCCTTGACTCTCAGGACTGATGCCTTTTATAACATTTGAAAATTCTTGGCCATCATCTCTTTAAATAATGCTTTTGCTCCAGTGTTTCTCCTCTCCTAGAAAACTATTTACATATATGTGTGACCTTTTCATCATGTCTCAAATGTCTCCAAAGTTTTGTCTATATTTTCTACCCACTTTTCACCTGGCTGCTTTCTTCCAGCTAATTGTCACTTCACATTTGCCTATTTTCTATTAAAGTATCTCAATAGTTTCAATTATTATATTTTACATTTAAAATTTTTTCCTTAATTCCTTATTTCCTAGTTCTCTGTTATTCTCCTGCTTGTTATTTAATTCCTTGAGTGTATTAATTAGAGTTAAAATCAGTATCTGTTAACTCCAACTCCTGGATTTCTTATTATTTTGATTTCACTGTATAGTATTCCTACTGATTTTTGGTCATTGGTCTTGATTCAAATGACTGGATATTTAATTGGCTTTAAAATTTGATCATGCCTAAACTCTGCTTTCAAGATATTGGTAGAAATATATGTAAAGAGATACACATTATTTAAAAAAAAAAAAGATGAAATAGAAATTTTGGTCTGAATTATTATCAGAAGTTATGAATAAATTAAAAATTTACCTCTCTGCAACAGCAAATTTAAGATGGCAGAGGAAAGATTTAGTAACCTTCAAGACAGAGTAATATAAATGATTCAGTATTAACAAAGATAAAAGCTTGAATAAAAATGAACAAAGACTCATAGACACATGGTACAACAGCAAGTGTATCAATCTGTGGGGATTAAGAGTCCTACAAGAATAAGAGAGATGGACTATAAACATTTTTTGAAAAAATAAAGACTGAAAACTTCTAAAATTTGATGAAAAATATTTATTAACAAGTCTAAGAAACCTAATAAACCCAAGTTGGGTAAATACTAGGAGATGCATACCTGGACACATCTAGTTAATTTTTTTAAAGACAAAGATTTAGAAAAAATCATGAAAACATCAAGAGAAAAAGGACTCATCATGGCAAGAGAAAAATAATGCAATTAATACTGTCTTCTCATCAG
>SJYF01000050.1:149808-170043 GCA_006410515.1 Procapra przewalskii
CCGGAGGGAGATGACATCAAATAGCAAATGAAAGCCACTATGACGAATTCAGAGAGAGACCACAAAAGAAGGAAAACATGTCTCTATTTCTTGCACAAGGAGTGCATGGTTTCAGCTTGCACTGGGCCCACCCATTACGTAGTCTGCCCTGGCCACCCAGCGGGGCCCAGGGCACCTGGTCACCCCAGACACAGGGCTGTAGACAGAACTCTTAGGGGCCCCCATGCACTCTGCGGCTTTACGTGATGCTCTCCTTAAGGAATAGAGTGGGTTCGGAGGAGACAGATCCACCTGCCCCCTCTCTTGCAGCTTGGGTTCTTTCTATACAATGGCCTGCAAGAGGGGTCAGGCCACCTCCTGCTCAAGGAGGGAAGGTATTGCCCAGGATTTGAGAGCTGCATTCTCAACGTTTGTGGCTAAAATAAGGCTGTGATTTTGCATCTGTAATTATTTATGCCTGGAAATAAGGAAGTGAAATTCCCACCTACTGGAAAGACAGTTATGAGGGCTGCCTTGTGAGGCAAGTGTGGCTTTAGGCTTTGCAAACAGTGCCTCACACGTGCAAGGAGACTAGGGAGCCGTGACAGGCAGCTGCCATTTTGCTGGCGTCCAGAAAGATAGGGGCCAGGCTCCGTGTCCTCACCAGAGATATGGGAAGGAGCATGGACTCCAGGGGAAGCGGTCAGGGCTGGAGGAGACGAGGCAGGCACAGGTTGGTCTGTGGAAGGCCTCTGCTCATGTGGGGGCTGTCACCCATGGCTCATGTCCTCCAAGGTCCTCACTACCAGTCACTGGCCATCCTCCCACCAGGGGACCTGCTCAGGGTGTCCTGGGCTCTGTTAGACTCTAAGTCACTTTGGGGAATGCCTTTCTGTCTGTCCTGCAGAAACGTGCTGGCTTCCTGTACGGTGCCCACCTTGTGGCTGCCTCAACTCGTCGCAGCAGGCAACCTCTTTGGAGCTGACGAGTGGGTGGCTTGAATACCACGGTCAGTGCAGAAACAGGCCCTGAATGTCTGACACCACCAACCACGGTCATCAGTTACAGAACAGGCACATGATCCAATCAGAGCTGAGAGTTTTCCTGGGGCCTCTGGACAGAAGAACGTTGTCATCTGCAAGAGCTTCAAAGGCTAGCTTTCTCTCTTCCTGTGAATGGCACGATGTAGACACTGGCTCTAGACCTGAGGGTGGGGTTTGCCTGAGCAGAAGCCACCTTGTGAATTCGCAGGCTGACCCCAGAGAAGACAGACCATGGACAGGGAGGCTGTGTGATTTCCTTGCTGATCTGCTGGGTCTTCCTCTTTCTGCATCACCTGTTGACTTCTTATTTGAGCCACTTTATATATTGCTTAGGTAAAAGTTTCACGTATTTTTAAATTTCAAAAATGCTATTGACTTAATAGGCACTAAATCATATCTCAGGCTTCCCAGGTGGTGCAGTGATACAGGATTCACCTACCAGTGCAGGACATGCAAGAGACTCAGGCTTGATCCCTCAGTTGGAAAGATGTCCAGGAGCAGGAAACGGCAACCTACTCCAGTATTCTTCCCTGGAAAATTCCATGGGTAGGGAAGTCTGGTGGGCTAGAGCTCATGGGTTCACAAAGAGCACACGACTGAGCATGCACACACACACAAATTATATCTCAGCTTTGTTTAACTTACATTTTGAATAAGCTGTGAGGTTGACTATTAGTTTCACATCTTCTTGGCCCCATCTCAAAGTCCTTATCAGGATAAGTCTGTGGACACCTGGAAGAGAAGACCCTCTCTTGAGTGTGGCTGCATACCTGGGAGAAGGTGACCTTGGTGCCTGCATCCCACCTGACCCATGAATAGACAGTCTAGACAGCATTCCCAAGTGGGAGATGGTAGGGGCAATTTTAAGATGACCCCCAAAGACCCCTCCTCTTATATGACTTCCTTCCCTGAGTGTGGGTAGAATTTGTGGATAAGATACTCATTCCCATAATTATGTCATGTTACATGACAAGAGGGGTTTTGGAGATATTATTAGGATTAACGATCAGTTGGCCCTGAGTTGATCAAGCATTACCGTCTGGTTGGATGTGATCCCTTTCAATCTGGCTCTAGAGGCCGGAGACAGAAAGCAAGTGACTCAGAGTGTGAGGGAGATTTGACTTTAGGGAGATTTTCCACTATTGGCTTTGAGAAGGGAAGGGACCGTGAGCTGAGGACCATGGGCAGCAGAAAGATGCTGATAGCATTGCCTGCGGACAGCCAGGGAGGAAAGGGGAATCTCAGGCTTCCAACCATAAGCAGTGACTCTGCCTGTAACAATCTGAAGCACATCCTCCCCAGAGACCCTAGGCAAGAACTCAGTCCAACTGAAAACATCTTGAGTTTAGCCTCAGAAGATGCTGAGCAGAGAACTCAGTCATGCTGTGGCCAGACTTCTGGCCCACAAAACTGTGCTTCCCTAAAAAGGAATAGTTGAATGACTCAAATCGTATAGTAATTTGTTATACAGCAATAGGAAAGGGATGCAGATAGCCAGACCCAAGGACCGTCTTCCATCCAGGAAACTACAAAGCTGTTTGTGTCCTGGACTTTACAATTGCCTGGGAAAATATGGTCTTCTCTTTGCTTACGTTTACTGAAGCTGGATTTTCACTGTTGGTGACCAAAGTGTCCTACTGTAGTCCTTGCCACCTTTGAATTTCTTATCCCATGATATATTTTGATGACTAAGACAACCTGGATGAGCAGTATTAACAGCTTTAGGAAGCTTGATGAGAAAACTTCATCATTTTCTAAAAGAGTGTGTCAACATCTCCTGCCATCAAAAAGCCATAAATGTGCCATCATCAGCTTAATGTTTATCATTACTGACCCTTTTACATTACATGATGCTACACGGTGACCACAGGATATTAATTTGTATCTCTGGGATTTTTTTCAGCTTTCAAACTGGATAATATATAAACAACTTTGGTGAATTATCTGTTCGTTAAGTTTGCCCAACTTTCTATTGAACCCCTAATTTTTTTCTTACCAATTTTATGAGAATTCATAAGAAATCTCAATCATATTTATTGAAAGTATTGCCTACTTGGTTTTCCTTTTCATTTTATTTCTCTTCTGTACTTTCTTGAGAGAAAATTTCTTTTTTGTGCTCCATATCTCTTATTTGCTCTCTTCATTTCTTATCAGTCAGTCAGCCAGTTCAGTCATTCAGTCGTGTCCGACTCTGCAACCCCATGAATTGCAGCACTCCCTGTCCATCACCAACTCCCAGCGTTCACTCAGACTTACGTCCATTGAGTCAGTGATGCCATCCAGCCATCTCATCCTCTGTCATCCCCTTCTCCTCCTGCCCCCAATCCCACCCAGCATCAGAGTCTTTTCCAGTGAGTCAACTCTTCGCATGAGGTGGCCAAAGTACTGGAGTTTCAGCTTTAGCATCATTCCCTCCAAAGAAATCCCAGGGCCGATCTTCTTCAGAATGGACTGGTTGGATCTCCTTGCAGTCCAAGGGACTCTCAGGAGTCTTCTCCAGCACCACAGTTCAAAAGCATCAATTCTTCGGTGCTCAGCCTTCTTCACAGTCCAACTCTCACATCCAATGGACGCTGGAAAAACCATAGCCTTAACTAGACTTGGTAAAGTAATGTCTCTGCTTTTGAATATGCTATCTAGGTTGGTCATAACTTTTCTTCCAAGGAGTAAGCGTCTTTTAATTTCATGGCTGCAGTCACCTCTCAAAACTTTGGAATTATGCCAACTTTACCTCTGTATACATTTCTTGGATTTTTCTATATAGTTAGTTTTTCCAAAATAACTTAGATTTATTTATTCATGTTGCTTCTGCATGTTTTTTTTTCTTTTATCCTATTTCTCAGGAGTCTCACAGCTGCCAGTGACAGAAACACAATTTGAACTGGAATGAACCCTCCCAGCATCTTATGAAAAAGATGCCTGAAAAATAAATAAGGAGAGAAAGAAATTAAAAGATGCTAGAGTTAGGGAACTCCCTGGCTGTCCAGGGGTTAGGACTTTGTGCTCTCACCGCTGAGGGCCCAGGTTCAATCCCATGTTGGGGAACTAAGATCCCCAAAGCCACTTGGTCTGTCCAAAACGAAAAAAAAAAAAAGATACTTGAGTGGTCTGCAGCTCTGAAGGAGTGGCTGGACCATAAGCAGGGTGACTGCCACCTCCTTTTTTTCTTTAACTCCCAGACCTTGGTGCCTGTTTTTTTTCCAGTGGCAGGCATTTCTCTGTGCTGACGAGGACACGGGGCAGTGACCAGATACCTCCCAGTCCATCCCCTGCAGCAGCCAGGAAAGTCCAGGAAAGGCCCTACTCAGTCACCTTCTGGCCCAACACACAGAATCAAGTTACAGTTGGTGAGTCTTTACTCAAGAAGAAATTTCCTGACTCTCCATATTGCAAAGACTTAAAATTCACACTTTTAAATGGTCCAGGGCTCCAGGCCTCCTGGACACAAACCAGGCCACAGACTGACCTCAAAACTGAAAGCGGCAGTTCCCTCTGAGCAGCTCTGGGGGTTTCATGATGACCCTCGATCACATCCCACATTCTCCATGATGATCCAGGGTCACCTGCCACAGGTGGAGAAAGGGGATTTCCTTGATCACTGTTGCTAGAGAATGCCCACATCTGCCATTTATTCTCAGAAAAAGGTCTGCCTCCCTAAATCTGGACTCCTTGAGAAGTGGGCTAGGGTACTGGTTTTATTTAACCAAATCCTGAAGTTCTTGACTCAAGCTTTTCCCTATCATGATCAAGAGTGGGGGGGGGCCCAGGAAAACAGCCTTCTTCATAGAACTGAAACTATTTAACCACACAAATTCCCTAGTCTCCACTCTGCCTGAACAACTTGGCCCAGCAGCATGAGGTGCCACGCTGCAATGCATAATGATAAATTTTAAGCCACATTTTTTGAAGGGAGCTCAACTTGGTGAAAACTTCTGTCTTCCCAGCTCATGTTGGTTACCTTTATTTGCATCATGTGGGGCTTTGATTTCAGTCAGCACTATTAATAATTTACTTTTGTACTTAATGGTGCTTGTTCAGGGGATGAGGGAGGTCCAGATGGTATGAGTGCCCTGTATGCACAACTAAGGGCGTCTGGTGTGAGTTGCCAAGTGCATTACAGGGTAATAAATGTATAATGAGCTGGGCTGCCCCACGTGTGCTGAAAGCGAGCTCTGAGTTAAGTAAGAGAGGCATTTCCATTGTACTGCCTCTGTTCTCTGGGAACTTTCCCCGAGCTGTGGAGCCACTCAGACCCCACTCCTCAGGTGGAGAAAGATGTGTGCCAGCCTCAGCGTCTGTGAACTCCAGGTTATCTTGGAGGTGCTGCTTTCCCAGTTCTTTCCATCAGGGGAGACCCTTAGCCACATTCTAGATCCTGTGCCACAGGGCAAGGCTCTGTGTTCCTTCACATTTCAATCAATTTTTGTTGGGGTACAGTTGCTTTACAACGTGGCATTAGTTTCTGCTGTGCAACAAAGTGAATCAGCCAACATATACATGTATCCCTTCCCTTTTGGATTTTAGGTCACCACCGACCATTGAGTAGAGTTCAGTGTGCTGTATGGCAAGTCCTCATTAATAATCTATTTTATAATCGTGTGTGTGTGTGTGTGTGTGTGTGTGTGTGTGTGTGTGTCTGTGTGTATGTGCGCTCAGTCAGGTCTGACTCTTTGCAACCCCATGGCCTGTAGTCCCCTAAGCTCCTCTGTTCATAGGATTACCCAGGCAAGAATACTGAAGGGGGTTGGCACTTCCTTTTCCAGGGGATCTTCCAGACCAAGGGACCGAACCAGCGTCTCTTGCATTGGCAGGCAGATTCTTTACCGCTGAGCCACTTGGAAAGCTGATGATATACATAGTAGTGTATGTATATATATCGGAGAAGGCAATGGCACCCCACTCCTGTACTCTTGCCTGGAAAATCCCATGGATGGAGGAGCCTGGTAGGCTGTAGTCCATGGGGTCGCCAAGAGTGGGACATGAGTGAGTGACTTCACTTTCACTTTTCACTTTCATGCATTGGAGAAGGAAATGGCAACCCACTCCAGTGTTCTTGCCTGGAGAATCCCAGGGACAGCGGAGCCAGGTGGACTGCTGCCTATGGGGTTGCACAGTATTGGACACGACTGAAGTGATATCTCCCAGTTCATCCCACCCCATCTCTTTCCTGCTTCGTATCCATACTTTTGCTCTCTATGTCTGTTTCTCCATTTCTACTTTGCAAACAGGTTCCTCTGTACCATTTTCTAGGTTCCACATATAAGCATTAATATATGACATTGTTTTTTTCTTTTTTGCTTACTTCACTCTATGTGAGACTCTAGTCCATCCACATCCCTCAAACTGCACCTACATTTTCTGATTTCACTCGTTTCTCCCAGCCTGGCCTGAGCCATTTCAGGTCCTCTGGTGAGTGTGAAATGGTTAAACAATAAAAGCTCCCAGGTCTGCAGCTGTGGGCCTTGGAGTGGGGGGTGTCTGCTCACTGGAATAGTCACATTCTGGGAGGATCTGTTCTCCTTTCACTCAATCCAGAAGTGTCATATATGTTCACAGTTCACTCTACTCATGCCCAAGCCACACACACACACACACCTGCCAGAATATTCTAGAATGGGAGGAAAGACTCTCCCACAGACGTAGCAACAAGCAGAGTCATTTGGAATGTGTGACTGCACTGAAAATGTGAGTGTCCGTCACTTGCAGAGAAAGCGAGCATCCTTTTCAGTCAGGGCAAAAGACACTGCACCGGAAAGGCAGCCTCTTGTCTAGAGTGGGCTGGGAGGAGGGGACACCCTGAGGAGCACCCACAAAGGAAGTGGGCCTGATGATTCAAGAGGCTGACCAAAAACAGGACTCAAACACCCCACTGTTTCCAGCTGAGAGCCGCCCAACCCTGACAAAGTGGATGCTCTGCAAACTAGTTACAGTGTTTCTTAATGCGATTGACACCAGTAGTGACCCCAGTTGTGTAGACCCCCCACCAACTAGGTTTCACTTCATGTGCAGCCACGTTGCAACACTTAGATGGTAACTTTGAAGCACAGAAATAATAGAGAAAACTGCAGTCTAACAAGAATAGGGAGACCAGGAAGGCGGCGTTCTTTACAGAACTTGGCTTGAATAGCACTGTCCGCTTGTGCTATTTCCTAGAGTCCAGAATTTCCAAATTTTTAGGAAATGGTGCAGCCAAAGAATTGGTTCTGGGTTGTTTTTCTACTATCTCAGTATACCTGGGCCATTTCATTGTATTCTACCCAGCCCTTAGTTCTTAGGTGGGAACCAAGAGAGCCATTAGGCCCACGTCTCTCCCAAGGGCCCAAGCCGTCAGGTAGAGCAGGGACGGGGCATTTTCAAGGGTGGGCCGTGTTGTGTGTTCAGGAAGAAGTGGGAGGGAGGTGAACCCACCACTCTGCAGACATTTCCTCTGAAGCAAAGCACCAGTTCTCCTCCAGCACAAGCTCTGTTGGACTTTGAGGATGGCGACCTTCTGGACGGCTGGGTCTTCCTGCTAGCACACCCACAGAGGAGCCCACTGTGGGTCTGGACAGTCTCCAAGCCTGGAATTAGCCACCATATTGAATTAAGGACCCAATCTTTACTTATTCATCCAATAAACATTGATTGAACACCCACATATACACAAAAGAGAAAAGTTTCAGGATCCTCAAAGCTCTTAAGATAGCTATGATGATCAAATCTGACTGCATGAAACCAAGCTAGGGAGAACAGGGCAGGTTGCGTATCTAAATAGCTCCATCCTGGAAAGATCCAGGGTGTCACAACAGCGGCTATCTGAAACGTACTCTTCCCTTCATGTAGAGCAGCATCAAACACTTGTCTCAGAAGACAGAGAAAACACAAGAACAGCTGTGCAGAAGTGAACACATGATATTCTTATAGAATAACATGTTTAATTAAGCACCCACCAGGTGCCACATACCCTCCTAAGCCCTTTATGTGCCTGTTTAATCATCACGGCCACACTGGATGGGGCCAGACTATGTGCTAGGCTTGCTTTTACACATTTCACAAATACTAATTTGTTTACTCCTTGAAGCAGCCCTATGGCAAGGTAGTTTATAATCCTCATTTTACAGATGGGGGCCTGAGACACAGAGAGGCAAAGTAATTTGGTCAGGGACACGCGGAAAAGGAGAGGAAGAGCCAGGATTGGATTTCAGGCTCTCTTGCTATGGACCGCACACCCCTAATCACGGTGCTTCGCCTCACGTGTCAGGCACAGAAGCAGAAGCAGGGTATCTGGCTCAGTGAGCGCCTGTCCCCATCACAGGTATACAGGTACAGAGACAAGCGTAGGACTTTCAGCTAGACTGGGGGGACGAGGGGGGAAACAGAGAGTGAAGAAAGGAAAACTAAGTTAAAACAAAATATATGTGAGTTCAAGTCAGGTCTAACTTCACCAGTTGACCAGCTGCTCTGAGCCTCAGTTTTACTCATCTGCAAAATGGGGATAATATTGTCTGCCTCACAGAAGTTTGGTAGGAATTCAATGATGCATAAAAACTCTTCAGACAATGCTAGTGAGCAGAAAATTCTAATTACTTCTCATAATCAGGGCCCTCTCTTACAAATGAAGGTTTTTTATGGAGCAGGACAGTGCTGGGCACTTAAACTGCTCTCAGAGTGTCTATGGCGCCTGCAGAGATGCTGCTGATGGATTCCAACAAGACACAAGCATGCAGGCCACTGGGATCACAGTGATATAAGCAAGTAGCACTTAAAGTCCCTTCTGGTTCAAACACGCAACGTTCTGGAACCAACGTTACCATACTCATGGTGATTGCCAACATGGGGGGAGAAAAATCACATTTGTGATTGGGAAATTAAATTAAGGCCATCCTTGGGCAAGCTTTCTTTGCTTTAGAAAGAACACATTGGCAGGAAATGAATATATTGAACGTAGTACATACTTGTTTAAATACCAGTACAAATCAATTATTCCTCAATTCTAATAAGTTCAGAAGTAACACTTTAGGCAAAAAATTATAGTGACATTGGAGGAGATGAGAATCCTCTTTGTTTAGCTGAAATTTCCATAAGGAGAAGATTTGACACGTTTTCAGACTTTCCAAATGGAATCTTCCGTTTCCTTTTTTAGACAAAAAAAATTAAAAAATAACTATCCATACTCTGATGATGTCCAAAAAGCGACAAATAGCATCGCTGACAATTCCAAGCAGCTCCTTAATGTCGTGGATAGATGCTGTAGCAGCCAATATAGAGGAGTATATAAGTGAGATGTTCGGGAGAGAGGGGAAAAGAAAGGTGAGGCAAAGGTGGTACATTTTTCTAATCTGATTTTACAATGGCTCAGTTACTCTCTCTCACACTTCATTTCCTGTGCGCCTCTAAATGTATACAGCTTATGAATGCGAGCCACACCCCCTGGAACATCGCCAATCAACCTCTGTACCTTAAAACGGAACACTTCGGGGCAAACTTTCCTCATCCTCTCTCTTGGCTGGGCTGACTGAGCTCATTAATTGGCTAAAAGCTATTTATTTCTCTCTAATAAATACTTCTTAATTCAATTAATGTCCTTCCTAAAGCACAGGCTAAATTTAGAGACTGTGCTTTAACGGCAGAGGTACCATGATGCAGGACGATTGCTATAATAGCAAATTCATTCTTTCCAGAACATTAGCCCAGAATTTATAATAACCTCACAGGAGCAATCAGGTTTGCACAGGAGCACAATGGCTAAGTCTCTGGCCCAATTTATTCTCTTACTTAGATACCCACTCTAATTCACAAGCTTGAAATGTATCCATTTTAAATTGGGATTTTAGAGGTCTTCTTGATAGAAAGCCATAAAGTAGTATGCTCCAATTCCAGGCATGGCTAATGGAAATCTGATTCCTAACTGTGATTTAATTACCTGGATATTGTGCTCTTGGTCTCTGTGACCCATTACATCCCATAACATCTTTATTTAAATGGCATCTTGGGCCATCTTTTCAACAACCTATTAAAGAAATAACTGAGTTATCTATAGTAAAGGGACTCATTTATTAACAGTTTTAAATTGAATAAATTATTCTTTCCCTTTCAGATGGTCAACAAAGTAAATGATCAACAAACGTTCCCGAAGCATCATGGGGAGGGAGGGCCACTGCATGCCCAGGGTTGGCTGGCCACGGACTCCTTCCAAAGACTGACCCAGAAATAACTTGACACCTCCTGTACATTCTGCTCACTTCTTTATAGATCCAGCTTCTGTTTCCTGCATTTCCTAATTATCCCCAGCACTCATTCTGAAAACATCATTCCTGAAGCTTTTGGAGAAAAAGAAACTAACTATATTTGCAGATAAGAGAATTTCATGCAAAAGAAATTTGCATTTGGGTAGCAAACGGGTTGAAGAAGTTTTAGTAAAATGAAGGATCATGTTCACTCTCACAGAGTGAAAAGAGCAGAAATTCTTTTTGATGTCTTGATAACAGACCAGGATTAGAGACTGTGATTCAGCTAGGGTCGCCTCAGCCTCACAGGGAGATTCACTCAGTCCCTTCTCCACTCCCCCACCACCTCTGGAATCTCTCTTTCTAATTCTCCAAGGTCCAAGACTTCAAGTCTTCCATGTGAAGGAGTTAGAAAGCATGGGTGTGTTTGTTTTGTTAAACAAAGACACTTCCTTTTCCAGAAAAAAATATCAATTTTAAGAATCCTGTTTTAGATTTGGTTATATGAGAACTGTCAAAACTTGGGGAACAAAATCCTTCAATGTACATCAGCAGGAAAATGAATAAGTCAAAAATGATGTGTCCGTACTATAGACTACTAATATTATGCGTTTTAAAAAAGAATGAAGTACAACTGAATGTTAGAAGTTGGGAATCATTCACAACATTTTAAATTTTTCTTTAAGTACAGAGTAGATACAACATTATAAATATACATAAAGTATAATGAATAGCCAACTAATGGTCCTGAACTCACTTGACAAGTTAGGAAAACCAGCTGCATTATTACTTTGAGGGGCTCCCTCCTCGTCTCATCTCCTATGGTCCTTATGTTCTTTTATTTCTCAACATCTATAAATAATATATTTAAGTTTTATGTCTTTGGACTTTACAGGACTAGAAACAAACCTTTTATATTCTTTGTGACTTGCTTTTTCCATTAAAGAATAAGTTCATGACATTCTTTTGCATCGACGTGTAGTGTACAGTTCTCTCATGTTAACTGCTATGTAGTACCCCCTCATAAGCATGCACCAGTTTTTAAAAATATTCATTAGCCGGTGGGCATTCTTGTTTCTTAGAGTTTTGTTTTTACAAAGAGTGCCACTATTCTTTATATTCTTGAATATTTTAATTTTCCAGTCTGGTAATATGATTTTAATTTGCATTTACCCCGTTACTAGTGAGGCTGAACATCCTTTCATGTATTCAGTCATTTATGTTCTCTTGTATAAGTACTCAAGCCTTTTGTCATTTTGCTACTGTTTTATTATCAACTTTAAAAATCTGAGCTTATTTATATATTTTGAAACAAGTAGTAAACCATCTTTATATCTTCTGGAAATAACTATGATATGTATTTATATGTACTGGTGAGAAAACTCTTCAGTTTGGAGCTTGTCTTTTTACTCTGTTTATAGAGGTTTTAGATATTTTCCTTTTTGAAATGTGCTTTTTGTGTCAAAACTTCCTTACCTTAAGATTACAAAGAGATTTTTCTATATTGTCTTCTGAAATAAAAGTTTCAATATACTTTACAATTTGGTTTTTATTGGTTTGATTTGGGGCTTCCTGCGTGGCACTAATGGTAAAGAAGCTGCCTGCCGATGCAGGAGACATGAGAGATGTCGGGAAGACCCGCTGCGGGAGGACATGCCCACTCCAGTATTCTTGCCTAGAGAATCCCCATGGGCAGAGGGGCCGGAGGGCTCCAGTCCATAGGGCTGCACAGAGGCAGATACGACTAAAGTGACAGATCACTCACACAGGCACTGTTTGATTTTAAAAGAACGGATTGAGGAAAGTGTTAACTTTATTTTTTTTCCTTAGTCCTGCTGTAGACAACAAATTATTCTCTGATATGACTTACTGAAAAATCTTTCCTTCTCCATCATTTTCAATTTTAGCTCCATTATAAATTGTTTCTCCATACGTATGAGTCTATTTCTATCATCTCTATTCTGTTCCATTGATCCATCTGTATCAACATACTAAGACACATCATATTGATAACTATAGCATTCCTAATAATTCTTGTTAACTGGTCAGGAAAATGGTCCCACAGTTTGGATCAGGATTTTCTTAGCTACTGTTAACTTTTGAATACCTTTCACATAAATCTTAGACTCATCTTTTTTAATTCTTTAAAAAGATAGAGATTTGGTTGGGATTGAACTGACCTCCTCAATCAGTCTGGAAAATAGACATCTTTAAAATATTGAGTTATTCAATCCATGAACATGGTACACCACTTTACTTGTTTAAAGCTATGATAGTAAAGGCATCTATTTATCTGTTTTAGTCCTGTATGAGCAATTGCGATTCTATATTATGAGGTTATTTCTCAGTTTACAAGTTTAGAATTATTATACTTTTCTGACAACGATATAGTAACTCTTATTCCCGTTACCTTAGACTCTCTTTTGATAGGAATATAGCTGCTCTTGCTTATTTGTTTGTTTTTGATCTCTATTTTGGCTACTGTATCTTTTCCCGTAGTTTCATTTTCAATCCTTCTGAAATCTCTGTCTTATGTCTATTGTTAAAAGCCTATAGCTTGGTTTATTTTTAAAGTCTACCCTCAAAATCTAATTTAATCTCAACTAAAAAATGTAGCAATTAAAATTTATTTTAAGTCATGACATATTGTGATTTATTTCTATCAGTTTTCATTTTTTCTTTACTATTTTCTTGTTTGCTTTTGAATTCAGTGCTTTTTCTTTACTAACAGTTTGACATTTGCATACCTTATTCCTGTCTTTGCCTCTCCCACTCCCCCCCGCACCGTGGTCATCATAGAAGTTTTAATATGCACACTTAGCACATAAAATTAATAAACATTTTAACCTCAATTCAGAAAATGTTAGGGCCTGAAACACCTCAGCGTCATCCTCTTGTTTCTTGTTTACAGGCTAGTGTTGTCGCTGGAGCCCAGCAAAGCCAGCACCATGGCTTTAGAGGTCATCTGCGTGATGTTTCTTCTGAAGCTGAAGTTCACTTCTAAGATTTTCTTTTCTCCCAGGATCTTCTATCACCAGTTTTGGATGGAACCAGAGAGCTCATCTATAGACATTTGTGAAACCAGGGCAAGTGGCAAGAGGAAAACCCTGCCTTTCGATGCATCTCTACCAGGGTGAAAATGTGCAGGGAATATCCTCCCTGTACTTTACCTGCCCCCAGGTAAATCCAATCCACATGGACTCACAGGCTATAGCAATGAAAGGCTGTGATTATCTGCATCTTCTAGGTTGAGTGAGGAGGGACCTCATTGTAGTTATAAGAATATTAAGTCCTTTTCAGAGAGGGGAACTCTGAGGCTGTGAGAGGAAGTGACTGAGGTCACCCAGGAGTCAGTTGGCAGGACCAGAAATAGACTTCAGGTCTCGCTCAGTTCAGACAAGGCAGCATGTTCTGCTTTGATGATGCTAGAGAGAGAGGGTCAACAGATACCATGGTTGTGAAGTCAATACAGGAGAATTATTCACCTGAGAGTGGTCCTTTCCTCCCGCCTTCCACTCAAGCCCATCTGAAAGTCCTCTCCTCAGGTCATTAGGATACTCTTGATGCAGGAAGCCCTGAGTGGTAAGCCTGCAGCTGCCTCCCCTGACAGCTGTAACCACGGCTTGTGATTTCCGCAGGCCTCAGCCCGTGCCTCTTGGTTTTGCTCCTTGCCTTGCTGCTGAGTGTGGGAAAACTCTGCGTGGGAGAAATTCTGTCTTGAACGATGGGGCGTGTGCCACCGCTGGCTTTTCCCTTCCAAACACACCAGCAAGTGTCTGTGTCTGCATGAGGGGTGGCTGTGAAGCAGCGTGAAAGCATAGCGAGGAGGCACACGCACAACTTGCCTCTCACCCAGCTCTGAAGTCCCAAAGGCAGAGCCTCAAAGAGCAGAGAGATTCTGGAGACAGACCAGGCTTCCCTCGGTTTCCTCTGCAGCGGGGCAGCGTGAGGCCCTACCTGCCCTCCTCCAAGAGGCCAAGGCCCACACAGCAAGGTAAAGCTTGCCTTCGGATTTTGTCTTCTTCCCAGAAATAAGAGGGTGTAGAGAAAACACAAATGGAATCTAAATCTGGTAAGATTTGCAGAACCATGAGGTTTCGCTGGGTCAGGAAGAGAGTAAAAATAGTCTCTCGGGATGAATCTTGGCCAGAAAAAGAGAGACAAGCAAAGGGCAAGAAAATGCATAGTAAAATTTCACTTTTTTCCAACTTCCTGTTTGGTTTCACTGCTTTTTTTTCCCCAAACCAGTCATTTCTCCCACCACCTTCATGGCATTTCTGATAGGCAGACGAGAAAACCAGAATCCACGGGCTTGCAGGGTGAGGGAATTTCACAGATGGGCTCATAAAACCTGTGATGAAGATGGATCCCAGAAGAGGACACTCTACCCGCAGAGCCAGCCAGACCAATTGCTGTAACGCGGACCTCAGCCCTCAGCAGCAGTATGGCCACAAAACAAGACTGGAAGGCAGACTCTAGAGGCTGAGGAGGAAGAGCAGCTGATTGTGCTCCCAGCTGTCCCTAACAAGCAACGGCTCTCTCAGTTCTGGAAATCTCCAGGATAGAGACATCCTTGTTTTCCCCAGACAGCTAGTTCCTCTGTCTGACACTTACGACCATTTCCTTTGGGGTGATCCAGCCTGCTCTCACGCAGTTCCTCCTTATCTCCAGATGCTCTTGTAATATCCTAGAATCATGACTTAAAGATCCCATTCACCTGTCATTGCAGTCATAATTTCCTTTTAGAGGACTGTCTAAAGAAACTCAACTGTTCAAGGTCAGCAACCGTGAGAGTAACCCACACTTTGAGATTCTCTCTTAGGACACTGTCAAGTTCTTCAGGTTGCAAGTAACAGAGACCCACACGTGGAGGGGACATGGGTAAACCTATGGCTGGTTCATGTTGATGTTTGGTAGAAAACCAATGCAATACTGTTTCTTGCTCCTTGGAAGAAAAGGTCTGACAAACCTAGACAATGTATTACAAAGCAGAGACATTGCCGACAAAGGTCCTTCTAGTCAAGGCTATGGTTTTTCCTGTGGTCATATATGGATGTGAGAGTTCGACTGTGAAGAAAGCTGAGCGCCAAAAAATTGATCCTTTTGAACTGTGGTGTTGGAGAAGACTCTTGAGAGTCCTTTGGACTGCAAGGAGATCCAACCAGTCCATTCTGAAGGAGATCAGCCCTGGGTGTTCATTGGAAGGATTGATGCTGAAGCTGAAACTCCACTACTTTGGCCACCTCATGTGAAGAGCTGACTCATTGGAAAAGACCCTGATGCTGGGAAAGACTGAAGGCAGGAGGAGAAGGGGACGACAGAGGATGAGATTATTGGATGGCATCACTGACTCAATGGACGTGGGTTTGGGTGGACTCCAGGAGTTGGTGATGGACAGGGAGGCCTGCCGTTCTGTAGTCCATGGGGTTGCAAAGAGCTGAACACAACTGAGCGACTGAACAACAATGCAATGGTGTAAAGCAATTGTCCTTCAATTAAATAAATTTAAAAAAAAAAAACAAGTAAAAAGAGACCCACTCAAGCTGCTTTAAGTAAAAAGTGTGCTCTTTTTCCTTTTCTTTTCTTCCTTTGTTTCTTTCCTCATAAGGAATAAGGGGTATCTTGTGTTACCCAAGGGCAAAGAAGACCCTGGGACTTATCAGAAGTTAGAATGAGGAACAGGGAAGCCCCAAGTGGACCCAGACAGGTACCTCGGCTGCTCTCTCCTCCATGCCAGATCTCACCCTATCTTCCTCTTCCTCCCCGAGTGCCCCCTATTCCCAGGACTTTGCAAAATGCACCTCCCTGTTGAGACATCTATATGCACAACCAAAGAGAACTACCCTAACCTCATCCTCACAGTCTTTCTTGGATATCAGTCAGCATGGCAGGTAACAATTTTAAATTTCTTGGGGTGAAAATTGAAGTGGCTTATTTTGGGTTAAGAGACAAACCCGAGTCCAAGTAGTTATGCCCTGAAGGAGGAGGGGCTTATGGTTGAAATAAAGATATGTGCCCACCTTGTGTGGGTAAGAGCCAGGAGAGCCCGATCCCAACACCCATCTGCTGTGGAGACTAGCAAATGGCTTTCATAGACTTAAAGTGGCTGTGTCCAGGCCACTGTATAAGGAAACAGCAGCTCTAGAACCTTGGAGGAGAGATGCACTTGCATCCTTCCCAAACATTCTTTACTTTGTTAGGACTATACTTCCCCAGGGGGAGGCTGCCCTAGAGGGGCTGTCCTTGTAGGTAGTTGTCTGGTTTGGGGGGCTTAGAATCAGAGGGGCAGGGAGCTGAATCCCTCCCACCATTTTTTCCCCCAATATCTCACATCAGTTTAGTTCAGTCGCTCAGTCGTGTCCGACTCTTTGCGACCCCATGAATCACAGCGTGCCAGGCCTCCCTGTCCACAGTCAGGCTTTTCTCTATCCTGATATCACTTAGCAGATGCTGGCACCCGTGGTCTGGATGTTTCTTGAAGATTTATGAAGTCCAGAAAAGAAGCAGAAAATGTTCCCAGGCTTTGTGGACAGAAGGCAAAAGGAGAAATCAAAAATTTTTCTGCCTGTCTGTCATCTCTGTGTAAACTCAGACCCTCCTCTTCCCCAAACTATTGATACAACCACCCTCTCCCCCTTCCCCAGCCCTCAGTCTCCTTAACTTCCGGAGTTGCATCAGGTTTAATTTGAGGGTGAGGAGCCAAAACTTCATATGCCATTTTGTAACTCACCCTGGGAATTATAACTCCATAAGTCTTGAGATCTAACTTTCCAGAACAATCGACCTGCGGCATTCTAAATAATCTACCATATATAGGTTTCTTTGAAATTTGAAGTTTATTTTTTATTAAATTACAGTTGATTTATCATGTTGTGTTAGTTTCAGGTGTACAGAAAACTTATTCTGAAAAGAATATATATATATATATATATATATATATTCTTTTCCAAATTCTTTTCCATTCAGTCAGTTCAGTTCAGTCGCTCAGTCATGTCGGACTCTTTGCGACCCCATGGACTATAGCATGCCAGGGCTCCCTGTCCATCACCAACTCCCAGAGTTCACCCAAACTCATGTCCATTGAGTCAGTGATGCAATCCAACTATTTCATCCTCTGTCGTCCCCTTCTCCTCCTGCCCTCAATCTTTCTGAGCATCAGGGTCTTTTCAAACGAGTCAGCTCTTCACATCAGGTGGCCAAAGTATTGGAGTTTCAGCTTCAACATCAGTCCTTCAAGTGAACACTCAGCACTGATCTTCTTTAGGATGGACTGGTTGGATCTCCTTGCAGTCCAAACGACTCTCAAGAGTCTTCTCCAACACCATAGTTCAAAACCATCAATTATTTGGTGTGCAGCTTTGTTTATAGTTCAACTCTCATATCCATATATGACTACTGGAAAAACCATAGCCTTGACTAGATGGACCTTAGTCGGCAAAGTAACAACTCTGCTTTTTAATATGCCGCCTAGGTTGGCCATAACTTTTTTCCCAAGGAGTAAGCGTCTTTTAATTTCATGGCTGCAGTCACCATCTGCAGTGATTTTGGAGCCCCACCAAAAATAAATTCAGCCACTGTTTCCAGTTTCCCCATCTATTTGCCGTGAAGTGATGGGACCAGATTCCATGATCTTAGCTTTTTGAATTTGAGCTTTAAGCCAACTTTTTCACTCTCCTCTTTCACTTTCATCAAGGGGCTCTTTAGTTCTTCACTTTCTGCCATAAGGGTGGTATCATCTGTGTATCTGAGATTACTGATATTTCTCCCAGCAATCTTGATTCCAACCTGTACTTCATCCAGCCCAGCATTTCTCATAATGTACTCTGTATAGAAATTAAATGATCAGGGTGACAATATACAGCCTTGACGTGCTCCTTTTCCTATTTGGAACCAGACTGTTGTTTCATGTCCAGTTCTAACTGTTGTTTCCTGACCTGCATACAGATTTCTCAAGAGGCAGGTCAGGTGGTCTGGTATTCCCATCTCTTTCAGAATTTTCCACAGTTTATTGTGATCCACACAGTCAAAGACTTTGGCATAGTCAATAATGCAGAAATAGATGTTTTTCTGGAACTCTCCTCCTTCTTCCATGATCCAGCGGATGTTGGCAATTTGATCTCTGGTTCCTCTGCCTTTTCTAAAACCAGTTGGAACATTGGGAAGTTCGTGGTTCACATATTGTTGAATCCTGGCTTGGAGAATTTTGAGCATTACTTTAGTAGCCTGTGAAATGAGTGCAACTGTGCGGTAGTTTGAGCATTCTTTGGCATTATCTTTCTTTGGGATTGGAATGAAAACTGACCTTTTCTAGTCCTGTGGCCACTGCTGAGTTTTCCAACTTTGCTGGCATATTTAGTGCAGCACTTTCACGCATCATCTTTTAGAATTTGAAATAGCTCAACTGGAATTCCATCACTTCCACTAGCTTTGTTCATAGTGATGCTTCCTAAGGCCCACTTGACTTTACATTCCAAGATGTCTGACTCTGGGTGAGTGATCACACCATCATGATTATCTGGCTTGTGAAGATCTTTTTTGTACAGTTCTTCTGTGTATTCTTACGATGTCTTCTTAATATTTTCTGCTTTGGTTAGGTCCACACCACTTCTGTCCTTTATTGAACCCATCTTTACATGAAATGCTCTCTTGGTATCTCTAATTTTCTTGAAGAGATCTCTAGTCTTTCCCTTTCTATTGTTTTCCTCTATTGTATGTCACTAAATGATACTGAACACAGTTCCCTGTACTATACAGTAGACCTTTATTGTTTATCTATTTTATATACAAAAGTGTGTATCTCTTGGTCCCAAACTGCTAATTTATCCCTCTCTCCCCAGCCCAGATCTTATTTTTAAAGCAGTTTTAAATTCACAGAAGAGTTGAGCAGAAGGTATCAAGATGCCCTTATCCTTCCTGCTGCATGGGGTCACAGCCTCCCTGACTCTCAACATTTCCATCAGATGGTACATTCATTACAATCTGTGAACCTGTGCAGACACATCATCATCACCCAGAATCCGTAGTTTATATTAGGGTTCACTCTTAATATTGTATATTTTATGGATTTTGACAAATGTATTATGACACGTATCCACCATTGCATGTTTCAAAGAGTAGTTTCACTGCCCTAGAGTTCTCTGTGTCCTGTTTATTTCCCCCTGCCCTCTAACCCTTGGTAACCATTGATTTTTTTTTTTTTAACCTCTCTTCGCATTTTTACATTTTCCAGAAAGTCATATAGGGATGCATTACAGTAGCCTTTTCAGACTGGCTTCTTTCACTTAGTAATAACATACATTTAAAATTCTTTCATGTCTTTACATGGCTTGATAAAGTATTCCTTTCCAGTGCTGAGTAATATCAATGTCTGAATGGGCTACAGTTTATTTAAACGCTCCTTCATCGAGAGGCACTTTGGTTGTTTCCAGGCTTTGCCCACTATGGATGAAATTGCTGTGCATACACACTTGCAAATGTTTGTGCAGACCTTCGATGGACAGGGAGGCCTGGCATGCCGCGGTTCATGGGGTTGCGATGAGTCAGACATGACTGAGCGATTAAAATGAACTGAGCTGAACTGCCGATTTCCACTCATTTGGGTAAAGGGCACAATGGCTGGATGGTATGGTGAGAGGACGTTTAGGTTTGTAAGAACCTCCGCAGTGGCTGCACCACCTGCGTCTGCACCCGCCGTGGGTGAGTGTTCTTGTTCTGTGTCCTCGCCAGCACTTAGTGTTGCCAGTGTTCCGGATTTTGGTCGTTTAAATAGATCTGTAGGGGTATCACATTGTTGTTTCAATAAAAGCAGAGACATTACTTTGCCGACTGAGGTCTGTCTAGTCAAGGCTATTGTTTTTCCTATGGTCATGTATGGATGTGAGAGCTGGACTGTGAAGAAGGCTGAGAGCCAAAGAATTGATGCTTTTGAACTGTGGTGTTGGAGAAGACTCTTGAGCATCCCTTGGACTGCAAGGAGATCCAACCAGTCCATTCTGAAGGAGATCAGC
>SJYF01000050.1:182120-193332 GCA_006410515.1 Procapra przewalskii
AACCTGGCAGACATGGCCTCATGAACTCCTACCTCCAGATGTCATCAGGGTCAAAAGAAACGTTTACGGGCATTTTTGGTAAACTTTAACACCCTAGATCAGCGCTCACTTACTATTCCTGGAATCAGCCTCACTTTGCACCAATCACTTTGAATTACTTCTTCCCAGATCTTCTCAGATAAAGAAACAATCGATTTGCAACTTGGTCAAGGCGAGTCCCAGCTACGAATCTGCCAACCCCTTTTGGGCACTGGGCCTTCTTTCTCACCTGTTTTCTGCTGGTTATCACCTTCTAAGAAACCTCAGGGACCCCTACAAGCAAAGGAAAGGGAGCAGGGGGGACTATCACAGATACTTAGGATTAAAGACTTAGATCCAGGCTCTTAATATTTCAGTCAACTCCATGATGCAGGATTGGCTCTCTGTTGTAGATACAAATGAGAATATGATGCTTAGAGTGGTGACATAATTCAACCAAGATCCCACTGTGGCCTTACATGGGCCTGGGAGAGATACCGAGACTTTCAGGATGGTTTCCGCTGTAGAGTCCCAAAGCTTAATCCCCTCTCCAAGACCAACCCACTTCCTCTACAGACTGGATAGAAAAGATTTATGACTTTTTAACACTGAAAAGGGAAAGTTGCTATACAATACAGAAATAACTAGATTCCTGAGAGTCCCTTGGACAGCAAAGAGATCAGATCAGTCAATCTTAAAGAAAATCAATCCTGAATACTCATTGGAAGGACTGATGCTAAAGCTGAAGCTCTAGTATTTTGGTCATCTGATGCAAACAGCGACTCATTGGAAAAGTCCCTGATGCTAGGAAAGATAGAGGGCAGAAGGAAAAGAGGGTGTCAGAGCATGAGGTGGCTGGATGGCATTACTGATGCAATGAACATGAACTTGGGCAAGCTCCAGGAGACGGTGAGGGAGAGAAGCCTGGAGTGCTGTAGTCCATGGGGTCGCAAAGAGTCAGACATGACTGGGTGACTTGATGTCTATGCACTTTACAGATTGGAAAGCCCATTCACAAATTTCATCTTTTCTGGATATATTGATCTGATCCCTTTACCAAGACTGGTGCTGCAAAGCACCATGGTTAGACCTAGAGATGATCCTGCTGCAAAGCACCATGGGTAGGCCTAGAGATGATCCTGCTGCAAAGTACCATGGGTAGGCTTAGAGATGATCCTGCTGCAGAACACCATGAGTAGGCCTAGAGATGATCCTGCTGCAAAGCACCATGGGTAGACCTAGAGATGATCCTGCTAAGTGAAGTAAGTCAAACAAAGACAAATATCACATGATGTCATTAAATGTAGAATCTAAAATAATAGTACAGATGAACTTGTTTACAAAACAGAAACAGATTCACAGACATAGGAAACCATGGTTACCAAACGGGAAATGTTTCAGAGGAGGGATAAGTTACGAGGCTGGGATTAACATATACAAACCACTAAATACAAAATAGATAACAGATACAGCACAGGGAACTCTACTCAATATTCAGTGATCACTGTATGAAAAAAGAATCCTAAAAAGAATAGATACATATGTGTGTGTGTGTGTGTGTGTGTGTGTATGCATAACTGAATCACTTTGCTGTATACCTGGAACTAGTACAATATTGTACATCAACTATACTCCAGAGTAAAATACAAATTAAAAAAAAAAAAAAACACTTGTGCTGCCAAGATTGGTTATTTGGTCTTGCTGTTGTTGTTCAGTTGCTAAGTCACGTCAGACTCTTTGCAACCCTGTGAACTCCAGCACGCCAGGCTTCACTGTCTTGCACTGTCTCCTGGAACTTGCTCAAACTCATGTCCATTGAGTCAGTCATGCCATCCAGCCATCTCTTCCTCTGTTGCCCGCTTCTCCTCCTGCCCTCAATGTTTCCCGTCATCAGAGTCTTAGAGGAAATAAATTTTATTTCCTCTAAGACTGGAAAGAAACACTTCCCACCAATGGGAGGAGGATGTCTTAAAGGACCTTAATGAATCCTGGGAGGGATCTTAGTTCTTTGCTGGGAAACAGGGCATAAACTGGGGAAAGGGGCGACAGGTGCATAGCTGAGAGAGGTGACCAAGACTTGTATTCCAGCCCAAGAACTTAGAAACTGAATACTTCAGAAGTATCAAATACTGATTCAGGGTTAAGTATCCACCCAAGGATGCCTAGAAAGCTCTAAATTATTGAGACGACAGATGTTACTCATTAAGCTATGACTGTTGGTGGTATTGGCGTATTCCCACTTTACAGAAGAGGAAACTGAGGCATGGGGAAGCCTAGGAGTTTGTCAAACTCCCAAACTCAAGTAGTTTAGCTCCAGAGTCTGATCATGAATCTTCAACCCCAGGCAAGCCACTCTGTCTGAACTTGGGTGTCTGCACTGCATGGTTAGATGGGAAACAATGTTCTACCTTGTCCTCTGCAGAGTTAGGCTTAACAGGGCTGTTATTGGAATATGACTATTCGTCTTTGGCCATTGAGTGCAAGGAGCCGACTCCCTGGAAAAGACCCTGATGCTGGGAAAGATTGAGGGTAAAAGGAGAAGAGGGCGGCAGAGGATGAGATGGTTGGATGGCATCACCGACTCACTGGACATGAGTTTGAGCAAACTCCAGGAGATAGTGAAGGACAGGGGAGCAGTCCATGGGGTCACGAAGAGTCAGACATGATTTAGTGATTGAACCACATATCATTTTTTGGCTAATTGTGTTTTTTGAGAAAGCTCTTCTGAAGCCCCCACAGGGAGAGAAGGTCAGCATTTCCTCCACCAGCTCAAGTACCACTGAGCAGCTTCACCCTCTGTGTTTGAATTTACCGCCACACGTTTCACATTGAAATCCAGTTGTTTCTGCTTGTCTGGATTAGCAGCAGGAGGCCCTTTAGGAACAAGATCACATCTGATGTTTTATTGGGACACTCTGTCTCTCAAATTTTGTCACCCACAATGTAGGCACTTGATAGATACATGCTCTTTAAATAAATGAATAAACGCATCCCAACAGAAGGTGTCACACCTCCAGAAGCAGAGCTTCAATCCTACTACTAGACAACTCACAGTCAAGTGGGGGTGGAGGGATGCGTGACATTCAGTCCTCTGGTTTTCTTTATTCTGGTCTGTTCTGGTCACATCAATATCTACTTTTACTTATACAGAACATTCACACAAAACATCTTTTTAAAACCTTTTCACCAGAAAGGTTTTGAGTGAAATCTATCATCTCCAAATCATTACATCAGACTCAGTTTGTTTTTCAGTTGCTTCTAACCAAACAATATTGATAAAAAGTCACTGTTTTTGATAACCTAAGCATTTTCTCCTTACAATACCAAAGGGAATAAAGTGAAAGAAATATTGTAAAGCGAGGAGGATTTGGTTGTCACTTAGTTTACGTCCTTGGTTCAAAACTCAGAGTCAGAGTTGTGAATGATCAGCAGAACGACTGAACTTCTCAGGTTTCAAAGCCAGGAGTCACGGAGTCTCCCTTTCCAGGTGGCACTAGTAGTGAAGACCCCGCCTGCCAACGCAGGAGACATACGAGATGTGGGTTCAGTCCCTGCATCAGGAAGATCTCCTGGAGGAGGGCCTGGCAACCCACTCCAGTATTCTTGCCTGGAGAATCCCATGGACAGAGGGGCCTGGTAGGCTACAGGCAATAGGGTTGCACAGAGTCAGACACGATGAAGTGCTGAGCATGCGCGGAGCCTCCGGAGAGGCCCCTGAGGGGCCTCCTTCTGGGTCCCTGCCCACTGGACAGTCTTGGTTCTGCACGAGCTCCCTGCCCTGCCCCATTTCTGCATCCTGGTTCTTCACTTCCAGAAATTAAGTGGGAACCAACTGTTGGTGATTAGAAAGAGCCAAACTCAAGGAGTGAGCCCTAAGAAAAAGGACTGAGAACCTTGGCCCAGGCTGGAAACTTTTGGCTTTCAAAAATGGAAGAAGCAGAAGCTGGAGATGATAAAAAACCGAGGAAAAGAAACCAAAGCATCAGGGCCCTTATTGCCCAAGTTTTATCCAAATCCTTGGTCTTTTTCCTCAAGTCCATGATCATTTTCAGGCAAAACCATGTGTTCTATATGAGTTTTATGTCACAGAAAGATAAATAGAATTTCAGGTTTTCTTTTTAACAAAAATCTTTTCTTGTTATTTAACAATATACTTACTGCTACTCAACTGCCGGAAGAAAAAGGATGCTCATTTCATTGCTATTTAACAGATTTTTCTTAAAGAAAAAATGCCATAATTATAACAACTATTTACATACATCATTTAATTTAATTTCACTATATTCTGGCACCATCATTGGAAAAGTAGATATACTCCACAGATGACAAACTGAAACTCAGAGAGGTTAAGAATTTGTCAAGACTCATAGCTAGTGTGAAACAAACCTATTAATGATATCTTATCACCTCCCCTATCCTTTTCCTCCATAAAACTCACTCTCCTTTAAAATGCCATCGAGGCTCTGCCAGAACAGAAGTGCCTGACTCCATTATTATAGTAAATTCTGAATAAGTAGACTTTGATTAATTCTATAGGTGCTTTTTATTCTTTTGATAAGATTATCTCATAAGAAAAAAATGGTAATTTGACAATTATTGTCTGAATGAAGAAAGCTATTTTTTAATACTTGAACATTATGGAAACAGCTACATATATGCATTCCTAAAGAAACAAAATGAATTGAGACCTATAAATTTTTAAAGGATCACACCTGTTTCAATTTCCACTGGTATATTTTCTCCTCCAGTGTGCTTTTATTTCAAAAATTATCATTTTTAAATTTTACTTTCTGTTGAATGATTCTTTAAATTCTATGGTGCTTTGCAATTTTTAAAAGTTTCACACACATGGTTTCATATAATACTATAATAACCTTTTTTTAAAATCCCCTACCCCAATATAGACCCTCTACTATGCTTTTATCATTATCTATATCAGTTCTAACTTCTGATAGAAAGGTTCTCCCTGGCCCCATGGAGTCTATTAACAGACCCAGATTATATACCGGGTTCCTTCTGATCCACCTCTTTTGAGTGGTACACAAGAGAGGTCAATAATAGTAGGGTTAATAATAAATATTAATCACTGCTCACAGAGTCCTCCTCTACCGAGGCATATGACAAGAGCATCCATGTAGAGTGAGGTTTATCTACCAACAATTCCAGGAAGTAGCGTATATGATGGGGAAACTGAGGCTCAGAGAGGTTAAGGACCTGGGCCAAGATCATACGGTCAAACCACCTGGGCTCCTAGCCTCATGCTCTATTGCTTTAGGATGTGCTTTGCATTGGTCAGATGAGGGTGAGCCTATCAGTCCTTGACATACAGTCCTGGGGAGCATGACACACTTTTGAAGAGACGAGACTGGGGGGCAGGACTAAGGGTGCCACACTCATTCAAGACCCTTCACTGCATCATCTGTCTCCTCTGGGGCCCCGCAGCATTTACTCTCTCATTTAATCTTGACAAGGACTCTTTAGGATAAAGTAGATTTCTCTTGCACATAAAAAAGACTACGATCACAGAGTTTCAATAACTTGGCAGAAGTCATACAGGTAAGGGAAGGACTAGGAATTAAGTCAATGAACCTTTAAAGCCCACCCGCCCTGGGCTTTAAGCAGGGAGTTAACTGGCTCTGTTCAGCACAGGGGAATTTCAGGAGCTGAGCAGTGTTCTTGCTGAAGTGGTCGAGGAAGAGTTTAGCAGAACTTGTTCGTAGCTCCAAGACTTCATCCAGGACTGGCAGAGGCCGAGGTGGTCCCCAGGACCCCTAGCGCTGCCACCAGCACCCTTCTTATATGCCCCTCAGCCTTCCCTGGCCTCACGCAGCTGCACATTCCCTTTGCCCCACTTGGAAGGCCTGCCCGGCCCCTTTCTTGAGGCCACAGCGCCCTTTCTCACTCTTCGCACGGAAAGACCCGCTGCGTCTCTCTGGCTGTTAGGAATGCTCCAGCATTTATCCTTTGTGTCCCTGCAAGTCTTGAAGGGCCGAGACCTTGGCTGTTGCAACTCAGTTCCTAAGGTGGCACCTGGTGGGGGGAGGTGGCACTCAGGACGAATCTGTTGGATTCACGACTTTTCCTCTTCTACTCAAACACTCTCGCCAGGCTCCTGTCAGCGGGGGGCCTGACTAATCAGAATGATGGATTCTTTGCGGAGGGCGAAGAGGTGAGCCTCAGAGCTGCCATTCTTGCTCGAACTGATACACAGAGCCTCACACTCGTACTTCGGGGCTCTCGGAGGGAGCGGCTGAGACTCAGAGACACCAGGAAGGGGATTACAGGTCTCCCTTCCGTGTCCCCTCCACCGCCGCCGCCCTTTCACACTCGCGTGTGCACACAGGCCAAGACTGAAGGCGCGATCCTAACTTCTGCCTCCAGCAGGTGGGAGGGAAGAGAGACGAGAGGTATTCCATTGGTTGCCTGGGAAAATGAATTGCACCTTCCCCTCACTTGCGAAGGATCAACTTTTCCCACCCCCTCGGGTGGGCACTCATAAACTGGGGTCGCAGCCAGAACCAGGGAGCCAAGTGGGCCCAGTTGGAGGGAAGCGAAGCCGGGCGGGCAGTGGAAAAGTGCATCACTGGGGTCCGAGTCCCGGGGTAGGGCGAGCACGCTGGTGCCCCGACGAGCGGCTCGGGGCGCAAGGCTGCCGGTCCCCGGGAGGACGCCCCAGATCCGGCAGTCCCCCACACGCCATCCGCGCCGGACCCCCAGGGGTTAAGCGCGGTCCTGCGGCGCGGTGGCGGACCCTCTGGCTATGCCTGGCAGCGGTGGGATGAGGAAGCACGGCGGCGCGGGGAGGGCCGGGGCGCGCAGCGCGCGGGGTGGCGGTGGCGCGCCCAGAGGGCCCGGTGCCGGCGAGCGGGATGCAGCGGGCGGCGGCGCGAGCAGGTACGGCCCGTGCCTGCCGCTTCCCTGGTCGCCTGTGTTGGGGCCGGCCAGGGTCCAGCCCGGCGCGGCGCCAAAGTTTGCTCACGCTGCCCCGGAGTTGCGCTCGGGACGGCGCCGCGTGAGCGGGCGGCCGGCCGCTGGGGCATCGCGCCCCGACCGGAATCCCTCTCCAAGTCCCGCTCGGAGTCCCGCACCGTGCCGGGTTCCGCGTCCAGTCCCGCTCCCCGTCTCAGTCCCTCTCCTAGTCCTGCTCGCGCCACTCCCCGGGCCCCGCTCTTCGCTTCTGTCCTGTTTGGTGCCGGAGCGTGCACGCGGGGCGAGGCAGGGGCGAGGCAGCGGCGGGGCAGGGCGCGCCGGGATCGGTGTGGCGCGCAGCCCCAAAGTTTGCGGAGCGCGGGTAACGGGCGCGCGCTCGGGCCCGGGCGCTCTGAGCAAGCGGCCGCAGGTGACAGAGCGCTGGCTCGCGGGGGCGCGGCGCGGGGCACAGGTGCGCAGCCCGTGGGCGGCGCTGTGCACTCCGGACGGGCAGACCGGCCGCGAGCGCGAAAGCCGGGTGGCGGCCGGCTGGGGGTGGGGATCGCGGCGGAGAAATGGGGAACAATGCGAGTGAGCAACTTCAGGAAGTCATTGTGAAAGAAAGCTGGGAAGAGCTGGGCAGCCGAGCAAGCCGGGCGCTCTAACAAGTGCCTGCGCGGCCCGCGCCCGGGCAACCGCTGCGGCGAAGGTCCTTGGTCCCCGCGGAGCGCAGCGGAGCCGGGGCGGGACGATTGGCCGCGACGAGGGGGCCCACCGGGCGAGCCCGGATCCGAGGTTGCTCTTCGCGCTTGAGGATCAGTCTTGGACCTGCCAAGTGCGACGCACACATCCACGTGAGTGCTTTCAGACTGAATGTCCGTAGAAAAACTTGGATTTGAAAAGAAGGAAAAGACGGAGGCGGTCACATTTGTGAGTCCTGGTTTCGCTCGGGTCCACCTCTCCTTTCTGGGGACGGTGGGAGCGCTCACTTTCGTCAAAGCCGTGGCCATTTCGTGCTGTGACCGCAGGTACAGGGCAGGCCGTCCGTGGGACGCTGTGAGGCCGCCCCGCTGTCCCCCGGGGGAGGACGTGATCTTGTTTAAGTCGATCCACGCTTTTATAGTGAGATCACGGAAGTCAGCCTTTATAAAGTCATTCATAACGAGCTTTCTTTTCTTATTTTTGACGCGAGAGCTTTTTGCTTATACTGTAAAATAATTAGGTTGAATCCGAACTTGCTTTCTTCAGAATAAGAATTATTCCGGTTTGAAAAGTTGGAAATACTTTTGCTGAGTGCAGTTTTGGCTCTCAGATTAGGAAACCCCTCGGCCAAAAGGTGTCAGGTTACTTGGGACTGTCTTTGAAATACTATTGAAAAATTAGGATGTTTGGTGATTCCTAAGGAATCTCCAGAAGATGTGATTTTTTAAAATTTTCTTCTGATTTGGAGGCACGGGATGTGACATCTGGAGAAGTGAAAAGGGTTAGGATTCGATTCGCGTGTCTGACCTGGCACTTCCAAGTGCAGCTTTCAAATGCGGTTTCCTTTCTCTCTGGCTGCAGCCCCCCCGGAGTGAATGTCAAACCTCTGTGCTTCCCTCAATTTCCACACTCAAATTCCCCACCCTACACCCCAAGGGGTAGTTCAGTTTAGAGGTACCTTGTTTAAACTTGGAAAGACACACTGGTATTGAAGAAATATCTCCTTAGCATCAGATCAACTTCTGTTGAAAGTTTATTTTTTTAAAAAAGGAAGCTTAAAATATTTAATATGCATGATGTTTAAACTTTCATGGAAATTTAAGTGATTTTAAGACTTGGTTCGCTTTGGTTCTGAGGTGAGAGGAGAGTGAAGCATAGGAAAGGTCCAAACCTCTTGAGTTCATTGCTTTGTTGGAAGATGTTTATTTGATGAGATTATTGGGACTCATCTTTTATGTGGGATTTTAAAAGGAACAATTCAAGTATAATGTATATTGTATGTGTTGGAATTGTTTCAGTAAGAAATTAGATTAAAATTTAAGTAGTCACAAATATCTCTGACCAGAAGACCTCTTGCCTACATCATGATTATATAGAATGTGTTAAAAATAATTTGTGTGCACAGATATACATAATGATGTGGTGTTTAAAAATTCTGTACAGTTTGGGTTTGATGTAGTGTATTCAGTTTCAAAACGTCCCATGATCATACATGTTTATATCTTTTTTACCTGGGAAAAAATGTATTTCCCAGCCTCAAAGTCCCCAGAGCTGAAGACCAAAAGATGTAATGAGTTAAACGGTATGGTTTTCTTCCCCTCCCTGCCCTACCTCCCATCCCCATTTCATGATGAGAGTTGAAGGCAGGAGTTTCAGAAACTCCACCAGGCTTCTCTAATTCATCAGTATTTTGATTAAAGTGCTGCATCTTGGGAAACGACATATCCTCCAAAATTCAGGAGCATCGGGACAGTAAAAACCCACCATCACGGTCTCACAGGAATAGAAGGTCCGTGAATCCAAGTGTGTGTGTGTGTTACATTTGGGTCTTTTGAGAAGTTTGTCTAAAGTCTCCGGAGAGAAGGTAACTAGTGGTTTCCTTGCAGCCATTTCCCTTGTTGAAAATTAAGATCACAGCCAATTTCCTGGCCAAGAGGCCTGCAGCCAGTACTGCTGGGGCCACTGCATCTTCCTCACTGGAGCCTTAGAGTCTGAGGATCGTGGCTCTGTGGTTTGGGGAGCTTTTCCCCTTGGCTTGGATTTGTGTGTGTTGTGTTGGGTCAGTGTGGAAGCCTACTGTCAACATAAATGCCAGACTCTGGAAGTTTCAGAGAACCTGATGTATATATACACTGTCTACTACATATCACTGCTAAGAAACGCTGCCACGCCGCCCGTACACGTGTTGTGTGTAGCCTTCACGGTTACGTGTGTATTAATAGATACAGGAAATAAAGACATTATGTGATAGTAAGCACACAGACACACAGAGAGCGTACGCGCAGCATGGGGAGACACAGAGGGCAGGGGGAAAGGGCTTTAACGATCAAACACACCTGACTTGAGTAATAAAGACCCTCCTTTATGGCTTGGTTGGTTGGTTGATTTGATTTTTACCTTTTTGTAAAACAAAAGAGGTTTTCCTACTTGGAATGGTGAATGTAAGCATGAATGATGCTTGTTCTTTGAGTGTCTGCCTAACACACTTGCAGTTAACCCAGAGCTGGTCAAGGGCAGACGCATTCAGAGGTGGTTTTTATTCCTTTTCCCTCCTCTGATCTTCGTAATTATGAAATAATTTCACTACAAGATAACTCTTGGTTTTGTTGTCTTGTTTGAATGGGCACTTATCTCACTGGATCCAGTTCACAGGGAGCAGCTGTTTGGGTTAACTGGCAGCCTTTGCTATTTCTTTTTAAAAAATACTATTTTTTAAAATTGTATTGAAATATAGTTGATTTACAATGCTGTGCTAATTGCTGCTATTTCTACATGCTTTTTCGGGCGCTTCGGTACTATGTGAGTCTCGCCTGTGGCTCTCAGATGCTGCGCCTCCTGCCCTGACAGTCACCGTTAGTCCCTGTCTGGTGTCGGTCTATTTGTGTCTGAAGAGCCCTCAGGCACGTGTGTGTAGCATAGTTCATCTCATGGAAGAAAACACAAGATGTAAAAGCGACAAGTGACCCATTCTTTGTGGCTGACAAGGGGAGAACCATTGATCCGGTTGACACCTTGAGACCAATCATTTTGGTTTTGCTTAGAAAAGGCACGTGTACACATGTGTGATCCAGACCTTGGGCAGATTGTGTTTCAGAACATAGGCCTTACACACACACACATCCACTTAAAATCCAGATAAGGAAGGAGACAGGAATGGAGTTCATCAGGGACTTGGGCCCCCCCAAACCAGATGCAAGCAACAGCAACCAAACTGATTTTACTGTGGGGTCAACCAGATGCCCATACTGTTTTTTGTTGTTTGTTTTTTCCCCACAGAGATTTAGGCATGTTGTTCTTGCAGTTTAATAAATGACTCCACACCATAGCTTATCTTTCTGCAGCTCCTTCCATTTTCAGTGTTGTTGCTTTAATAGCTTGGGTTTGACACTGTTTTGAAACATTTGATGATATTCTAACAAATATTTGTAAGACATTATAAAACATTAAAAGTGAAATGCTGCATTATTACAAGTGAAACAGAGCAAACAAAAGGAGCTTTGCAGAGCAGCCTGGAGGGGAGAGGTGGGCAGGGCCCAGGGCTCGCCCTGCTTTGGTTTGTCCTGGGTGTGTAGGGGGCTCACTG
>SJYF01000050.1:210747-226426 GCA_006410515.1 Procapra przewalskii
TAAAGGAGATCAACCATGAATATTCACTGGAAGGACTGATGCTGAAGCTCTAATACTTTGGCCACCTGATGTGAAGAACCACTCATTGGAAAAGGCCCTGATGCTGGGAAAGATTGAAGGCAGGAGGAGAAGGGAACGACAGAGGATGAGATGGTTAGATGGCATCATCAACTCAATGGACATGAGTCTGAGTGAACTCTGGGAGTTGGTGATGGACAGGGAGGCCTGGTGTGCTGCAGCCCATGGGGTCTCAAAGAGTCTGACATGACTGAGTGACTGAACTAACAATGCGTCAATAATTTTGAAAAGATTATTCTCACCTAAAAGTGAAACAAAAGAGAGTCCCCCTGACCGCCTCCCTAAAGTCCTCAAGATTTGAAGATGATTACTTTAGGAAATCAGAAGGCGAAACAGTCATCAGGGGGTTCATAGGCCTCCTGCAGGCTCCTATTCAGAGCTCTTTCCAGTTATGAAGTAGGTGAAGAGCAACACTGAGCCTTGGCTGTTGCTCCTTTTAAAGTCGTCTATTTAGGGCAATGAGATTATTACTGATGTCGTGCACATTTGGTGTAACACGACAACTTTGATCAGTTTCCCTCTGGCTTTTGGCTTTTCCTTGGGAAATTCTTACCACGCTGTTGCCTCTCTAACTCTCCATCTTGTATTGGCTATCCAAATATATCCAATAATGCTCTGTCTGAAAATATGCCAGTTGAGGTAATTACAGCTAAGCGGGGATATTAAACTGTGATGTCTATTTGCTAGAGAATGCTATACTCTTCCCTGAAGCCGTCACTAAATTTAGTCACTAAATTATGTTTGACTCTTTGCAACCCCATGGAGCCTGCAGTTTCTGTTTTAAATTATTCCCCAAAGGGTCATCTCCTGTGTTGGGAATACTCCCACTGCACCTGCCTGTCCCCTGAAGGGTTGTGTTTATTCAAACATGCAATACAGTTTCCCACTCTGCCTCGCCCTGTCTCCCAGACATGCTTTCTTCATCATTAGTACACTGTCCTGCAGGCCTGGGCTTCTGGGTGGGAATATCCTTTGTCTGTGAAGCCAGCTTGCCGGCCCAGCCAGCGGCACCCAACCCCAGCCCGTCCCTTTCCCATGAACCTTCTTTGATGCTCCTCATCCCTACGTGTCTTCCACGGCAGTGCTCATGGGCTGCTCTGCAGCTGCTGGGGGCCTCACTAGCTCTTTCCCTGTCTGGGTTTATTGTCTCCTGACTCAATTTTAGGTTACATCTATGTTAGAAGATACAGGGGTTTCAATTTCAAAGAAGAGGAGCATTTCCTCCCTGTCTTGGCTTCCCAGTGTTGAATGTCTGGGAATGGGAGTGAGTTTCCCATTTCTGGAGCTTCTGGTGAAACCTACTAGATAACAGGCATCCCGTAAAACCCTATCTCACTGGTAAATCCTACTTTGTGAAGCAACTTCTGGAGTTGGGTGGGTTCTATTTTGTTTTCGTATTCTGAAAATAAGAGTTCCTAGTAGGAGACTCACTGTGCACATCGGGTGGGAATTGTGTGAGTTCCTGTCCATCCTTCTTCCAAGTTTCCCGACCCCACTGAGTTAAATTGGGCAGTTGGCTAAATATTCTCTGGCTCTGGAAAGTGAACAGACCGGAATGTGTCGCTGTGAGCAGGATGCCCAGTCTGGTGACCTTAATACAGAAGTGTGGTGAACAGGCTTGTCGGAGGGTAAGGTGGAACAAACGTACAGGCGAAATTTGGCCTGACACGTGAAGAGTCTTAAAAGCATGCATGCCTTTTGACCGGGCCATAAAATTCCCCAGGGTTTATATTATGGTGATTCTTAAGAACATGGGCACAAGCTGGCTATTAGGAGGTTTACCACTGTGTTGTTTCATTTAAAAAAAATTTAAAAAAAGATTGAATACAACCTAGGTTCAAAAGCAGAAAAAGGATTTAAATAAGTCCTACTGTGCCCATGCAATGAAGTGTTATACAAACATCACAGATAAAAGTCATGGAAGCAAGGCTATGCTGCTAAGTCGCTTCAGTCATGTCCAACTCTGTGCAACCCCATAGACGGCAGCCCACCAGGCTCCCCCGTCCCTGGGATTTTCCAGGCAAGAACACTGGAGCAGGTTGCCATTTCCTTCTCCAAGCAAGGCCATGCGAATGTCTAAAAACTAGTTTATTTTGATCAAGAAGATACGTCACCTCATATTATCCATAGTATATAAGTGTCTCTGTGTGTATACACATACACACACACCACAATTTTAATAGTGGTGATCTCTAGGTGATTGAGAGCTTCCCTGGTAGCTCAGAGGTTAAAGCGTCTGCCTCCAATGCAGGAAACCCGGGTTCGATCCCTGGGTTGGGAAGATCCCCTGGAGAAGGAAATGGTAACCCATTCCATATGCATTTTTCACATCTCCGTCGTCTCGTGTTTTGGTGTGGCAATGATATTCTTTTATAAACAGGAAAGCAGGTTCCAATCCCCAGAGAGAAGCATGAACGCAGTCCATAACTCGAACCCAAGCCATGCTGCTGGCAGGTTGCAGTGACCGCCACTCTCAGGGGTGACCACGTCCACAGAAACTCCAGCTCTTGCTTATGTCCTCAGGGAAGGAGAGCCCACCGGTGAGTGACACCCCAGATGACAGCGATGAACCCATGCCCGTCCCTGAAGACCTCTCTACCACGTCTGGAGGCCAGCAGAGCTCCAAGAGTGAGCGCGGACTGGGTAAGTGGGCCTCCCGCCTCTCGCTCACAGGCCGTCACGGGCTGCAGGCCAGCACCCTCGTCTCTCTGCGTCCTTCCAAAGGCCACGACGAGCATGTGTGAGTCCTGTCGTCTGTGCTTTCCCCTCAGCCTCCATGTGAAGGGAACACGCAGCGCAGGGCGGGGCCCCGTGGTGTGAGCTCTCAGCCCCACGTGGGGTGCAGTGTGGCCGAGCTGAAGAGCATCCCCGAAGGTGGGCGCGTCTCTGGTCCCCTATCCTCAGAGCGCTGCAGCGCTGCGCAGTTTACGGGTTGTACTCACAGATGGGAAATTCATCCACTTCATGTGTTATGGCAGTCGGGCTGTTTATTTTTGCAGCTTTGATGTGGAAGGAGCCGAACCTGGCCCTTCTGTGTTATCCCTCTCAGACATTCACATACCTTTTCCAGAGAGGAACGGCTGTGGAGGTATTTGCAGTCTCTCCCCTGGTGAGCCTGCCCAGGCTGTGGAGTCCATGGTGAGAAGTCTGAATCCACCCTGTCTAGGAAAATGGAGACCCAGAGAAGTTCAAGGAATTAGCCAGGGTCACAGAGCAGAGTCAGAAGCAGATACCATTTCTGACTAAAGACTGGTGTTTATTCCAGTATACCCTATTCTCATCAGCTAATGAGTCAGCAGGTCCTTGGAATACCTATTTTCTTTTGCATTGTATAAAGAAAAAACTGTGGAGTCGAGAGCCCCTTATTTGCAGCAAAGAGTATCATGAGCGGTGCATAAGTGGCAATGAGATGGGGCAGGCAGGAGAGATCTCACGGGATCAGCGTGTAAGACCCACAGCCGAGGAGGGCACTTGGCTAAAGTTCTGAAACTCACAAGTTATTTTCCTGTAGGACATCCTGATGTGATAATAGAGAAATGTATTTTGTATGTTTTCATGTGCCTTGGAAACCAGATAGACTCTGGGCATTTTTTTTTTTAAACTTAGCTATATAGTTAGCTGACCAAACGGGGATAGTGGCTAAAGTCTTCTGATGTCGATGAACCAAGAAAACAAGGACATTTCTGAATTCCTTTTCCCTGTTAGATAGTGGCTACTGTATGTGGGGAGGTAGATGAAGAGTGTGCCCTCTTTCTACACACATCCTCTCAGGGTTTCCCAAAGCTAGGACACAGACGAGCATGCCTTGTTGTAACTGATGTATTTGTGTGTTAAGACTGTCTTCTGTTTATTGCAAGAGATACTGGTTTGTCATTCACTTGTACTGCTGCAGTCTCCTTTCAAGACACATTTACATAAATTAAAAGATCAAATTTAAATAAAAACTGTAGGACAATGAGGGTGTGTATACATGATAAAGACTTAGAAATCCTCAGGGACTGAAAGGCAGAAGAAATTATGTGGATAGGTAGAGGTTTAACCATTTAAATGAGTGGAGAGTGCAGACAACAGGGTTAGGACTCTGGGGTCACTATGGAGAAACTGGGGAGACGCCCCCACTCCCTGAAATCCCCGCAGCTGACAGCCAAGGTCACCTGGGGCATGGAGTAGAGAACTGAAAGTCGGGCTGGTTCCTGGAGAGTGAAGAACAGTCCTCCCGGTGCAGGCAAGCAAGCTTTGTTATAAATGCCCTCACAGCCTAAATATACCTCCTCTGGTAAACTTCAGGCTGTGGGAGCTCTGCGCTGGTAGGAGGTCACTGAGCCCCTGGCTCCCAGGCTGCGTTCTCTGGGTGAGATGTGGTCTGGGTCCTAAAGGTGCCCCTGCAGGTGTGGCTGGTGGAGCCGGGGTGAGGTGAGGGGCGGGGGCGGGGCGGCCTGAGATCTGTGGGCTCTTCGTGCTTCCCCACCGCCATGCGACAGGACGCTCACTCCTTCCCGCATCCGATTTCTAAACACTGAATTTTAGAGTTGTAAAACTTCAGACATCTGAGAGCCATCTTTCCTTGGCTTGTGAATGGCAGCTGCCATGGGGACAGGCAGGGAACGTGGTTGGCAGTAGGGGAGGGGACAGAGGAGTGATGGGTCACTCCCGGGAAAGCAGGAAGGACAGAAGCACAGATGGGCTGGGGGGAGCGGGGAGGTCTGTGGAGGGAAGCCCAGGCATCGCAGAAAAGCACCAAGGAAATGGGCTCCCCTTCACACTGGGCGCTGAGCTCCAGGCACTCTGCTTCTGGTCCTGAAAGGAGTCAGCCAGCTCAGGTGCACAGTGAAGGCCACGTGGGCAGCACTGAGAGCGTGAAGCGCATTGTTGATAGCATCGCGCTGATGGTGGCTTAGTAGTTCAGGCGTGTCCAAGTCTTGCAACCCCATGGACTGGAGCCCGCCAGGCTCCTCTGTCCAGGGGATTCTCCAGGCAGGAATACTGGAGTGGGTTGCCATTTCCTTCTTCAGGGGATCTTCCTGACCCAGGGTTTGAACCCAGGTCTCCTGCATTGCAGGCAGATTGTTTACCACCAATCTTTAGCCACCAGGGAAGCCCTTGATAGCTTTAGGACTTTAAAAGATGAAGGGATTCGTAGCTGAAAGGAAACGCACTTGAAGAGGTATTTCATCAGCACACTGGGAAGAAGGCAAAGAACCCAGGGCCTGGGACCCACAACAGGAAGCAGGGGCCCTCCCTAAGCGGGCCCTTCCCTGCCAGGGCTCCTCCCTGCAGGGCAGCGGGAGCAGCCTAGCGCTGAGAGAAGGGCCTGGGGAAGGCGCCTGGGCTGTAGAGGGCAGGGCTGGGCAGGGCTGGGCGGAGGCCGGCCCTGGAGACCCAGCACCTGGGTGAGGAAGGGTGGAGTCGGGCCCCTCCCAGCCAGGTTCTTACCTCCCTCATTTCAAACTGGCCAGAGCATTGGAACTCAGCTCGGCTCACAGGATAGTCTCCAGGGTTAAGTGAAAACAAGCACACAGGCTTTGCTGAAGACAGCAACATAGACACAAGTAAAAATACAGTAAGAGGCAGAAAACGGTCTCTTAAAGGTTTTTAAAAGAGTCTGTTGGAGCTTCCCTGGAGAGAAGGAAAGAGAATGAATAGAAGGAATTAATTAATTTAAAAAAAAGTGATCCAGCGAATAGGCAAGCTGAAAACAGAGCCAAGAAGATGGGGAGGAATCCGTTAGGAGAGCGCAAGACCAAGAGAAAGACTGAGGAGCCGGCCACTCCTAGACCCAAGATCAAGTTGGGGTGCTGACTCCTCCAGTGGGAACATCAGGGAAAAATGGCGAGAGGGTAAAAGATGGTAAAATATGTGAAAGTCTTTGATGATAATAGACAACCGGGTGTCTGTTTTAGGAAAAAAAAAAAAAAAGATGCTTTTGAAAAACTCAGAGCCCTCACTTCCAGTCCTAGACAAGTCTGACCTCAACCAGAACAGACAAGAGTACTGAACAAGTTGTTGCGAAAGAATAGAAACCATCCCCTTAAGATGCGGAGAAGTGTCTCACTGGTGGAGGGTCGTTCTCAGAAACAAGAGTAATGGTTTTGTACCGCAAGACTTCCATCAGTGTTGAGGGAGCTGCTGTAGGACTGTGTGCCAAGGTGAGCCTCCTGAATTAAAAAAAAAAAAAAGATATGGGAAACAGATGTCAAGGGAATAACCTTGTCAGGACAAGGGGGTCACCCTCATTTGGCTCCTTTTTCTTCTGGGTCTAAATAAGAGGAAGCGAAGATCTAAAGTACAACGTGAAGGATTTAAGTTAGACACAGGAGAGAACTTCCTGGCCCTGAGGGATTTAGTATTTAGTCATCAGGACAGTCTATTCAATCAGATGCTAGCTTGTTCTTCTGAAGTGGTCTCTTTAATAATGAGAGAAATCTCACCTCTCTGAAGTGGTTGTGTATGAAACTGCTAAAAAGGAGGATGTACCCAGTGACCTCCTACGGCAACCCCCAAATTTACCCACTCATCCATGGCAGGTGCCCTCCAGAAGTGGAAAATGGGTCAAGAGCCTTCTGATAGCTGTTGACCAGGGGCGATTACAAGTATCTCACGTAGAAACGATGCCAAGACTGGCATCTAGCAGAGCAGATACGTGCTGTGAGTAGAGGACTGAAAGGCTTCTTTCCTTCCTTTATTCAATAATCTGTAGTCTCTTTCTTCCTTCGAGCGTGGATTTTTGCCCGTCACTGTTTTGTTCTCCTTTTGGTTGTGTGGGGGCTTCCCTGGTGGCTCAGTTGGCAGAGAATCTGCCTGCCATGCAGGAGACCTGGATTCGATCCCTGGGTTGGGACGATCCCGTGGAGAAGGGAAAGACTACCCACTCCAGTATTCTGGCCTGGAGAAGTCCATGGACTGTATAGTCCATCGGGTTGCAAAGAGTCAAACACAACTGAGCCACTTTGACTTTGCTTGTGTGAGTGGCCTTGTCCTAAAATTGGGCGGGGGTCCTCTAGCTCTCTGATGCTGTCAGTGAGCTCACAGTCCTGGAGTGGAAGCAGGCTGCAGGCTGGCTGGTGCCAGCAGAAAATCAGGCTGTGAATCAGGCTGTGAATAAGGTGAATCAGGTTGTGAATAAGGTGGGGGGTAGGAGCCCCCACCCCCTTTGACTGCAGATAGTGGGCAGGGGGAGGGGAGGCTTACCTGGCTGGAGCAGGGAGACAGGGAGAGGCCAGGGGTAGAGAAGAGAGGTTCGGGGCCGGAAAACCAAATGACACCCTGAAAGAGATGCTTGGCAAGTTTAGGATTTAGAATGGAATCGCAGGGAGAAGCCAGGGGCAGAAGCACAGCAGTGCCCTGGGACTAAGAAGGAGAGATGACTGACAGGAGCCAGAGGTGGTGGTTGGATTAGCAGAGGACCAAAGACTTGCGCTTGAGGAAGGCTTTCCAAAAGGCTCGGCTCTGTGGACAGACGGTCAGGATGACCCTGCGCAGCAGCCATTCTAATGCTGAGAGATGTGAGGGGTGGATGCCGCTAAATATGGGGCACTCACGTGTGTTTGTACAAGCCCCTCCATGTTCTAGAATGTTCCTGCTTCGCCTCTGCTCACTTTCATGACCTCATCTCCAAAGAGGGAGGGAGGTGACAGCCAGCATTTCCTGGTGGTTTATCGTAGGGCCTGATTCCTGCAAGTCGCATCCTCCAGCGTGGGGTTTAGAGCGTTCTTGAAGCTGAATTCTCACACCTCGAGTCCTTCTCTTGGAAGGCTTTGACCGTGATTTGATTTACCCTGGTAGAAATAGAAAAGGGAAAAAAAGTAGAAAAAAATCTGAATTTCTTCCCTGTGGCATCCAGGAAAATGATTAAGTGTGTCTACAATAAATTTTTTTTTGATCCGTTCACTCAAAATAAGCATTCCTTCACTCCATCGTGAGTTGCAGGACTGGTGTGTAAATTGTCACAGGATTTATATGGTTTTCCCTGGTGATTCTGTTGCCAGATCTCTCCTTAGTCCTAGGCAGGGCACCAAGCCAGTCCGGAGGGGAAGAGTGGATGAGGATGGGTGGAGGGCATTAATGCCTCGCTGCAGCCTGGGAGTGAGAGATGCTGGGGAGACCTTTTCACGACGGAAAACCATGGGCCTTGAGTCTAATTGGAGCTGGGGCACTGGCATCTGAGTACGGATGCTGCACCCGCTTATCTAATCAGCAGTTAGAGGAAGTCGTTTTTATCTGTGCAATGCATCTCCTCTGAACCGAGAAACCCTGCTTGAGCTCAGGAGAATTATTATCTGGCAGCATCTGAGCACTGGCTGCAGCTGAGCTCAAGCTCACTCTGATGGGATGTGCGCTGTGAGAATCTCACAGAGAAAACCACCCAGGCCCACGCTCTGTCCAGGGTCCGGGCGTCTCAGGTTCCAGTCTTCTTCTGAGGAACAGCTCGCAGTGTGTCATTTCCATTCGCGGTCGCCTCTCTGTGGCAGTTACTTAGTCCTTTTCATAGCTGACACACTGCACAGTGCTTTGGGAGCCAAACCCAGAGGAGACCAAAATCCTCATTTTCCTCAGTTTCCCAAAACATGAGACATGGCACCAGAGAAAAAGCATTTTGCCTACTCTCAAAGTTTTCTAAGCTTTGAAAAGAGGGGCTCTTATGATGTAACAATTTCGTCGCTGCCCATTTAAAACTAAATGTTAAGTTTTTTCTGACCTCAGTTTTGTAGGTCGGTGCCAAACATTTGGAAATCGTGGTCTTTGCAGACCATTAGGAGACGTTGGTCCATTAAACTAAACTGGAGACTGTGCTGTGTGGGATACCATCCTGTCCTGGGTTTTGGTATAGAAGGTGGGGCCAGATGGCAGAGGCTTAGGAATCTTCTTGGGGGAAAACTGAAACTGGAGTGTGTTGTGTGTAATGCCTGTAGTGTGTGTGTGTGTGTGTGTGTGTCCTGAGTGGCAGTTGACGAGACCCCACAGTTGGTCTCTCTGGGGGGCGTCTCTCTGCTAGGACCCGGCTGCAAGGACTCCATCCCTGGCTCTGCTGCCCCCTTGCCTTCTGGCCCTGGCAGGTGGCTTCCCTGTCGGGGAAGGGCATCACCTTGCCCGTCGCTGTCACATAGGGCGGGCGCCGCAGGGTGAGGCAGGCTGCGAGGTGGAGGGCATCCGTGCGGCTACTGTGGGTGGCACCATCATTTCCATCAGGCGAGTTCCCTGGGAGACCCCCTGGGAGTCTGGAGATGGGCTGGCCAGGTGCTGGTGTCACCTCCTGGCTGGTGACTTCCGGGAGAAGCACCAAGGTAGTGACCTCACCGATGCCTGAAGTTCCCAGGAAAGAAGGCAAACGCAGGGAGCCGCACGCGATCAGCGTAGCAAGACAGAAGAGTGTTGGGCTCCTTCCAAGCGGTGGGAGAGACGGATGCAAGGGAAGGCCTGGCTGGAGGACGGAGGGGTCGTGAAGCCCCCACTGAAGTGAGGGCGGGCCTGCCAGAAGGTCGGGGATGAGGGGTCACATGCTGCCCTGCTCTGTCCTGTGAGGGCTGCCGTGTCCTTGCCTGCTTGTCCTTGGCGGTCAGTGACCATAGGGCTGGAAGTTGTCAAGACATGTGCTGCCCCAAGCAGACCCCGCTGGAGGTCAGGCTGCCCTGGGCCCTGCCCTGCAGGCACCTCCCCCATAGAGGTCACTGTAGGGTTTGGGACCATACCCTTTAGGTTGACTTTGTGCTTTGTTTGGACTTGAGTTTCTCTGACTCTTAGGAAATGAAGAAATTCCATTCAAAAGGAGTAATATTGACCGAGTCCTTCTCCCTGGCAGGCTGATGCAGCTGCTGCCTTGAAAAGCTGAGCAGTTAAAGCTTGCAACCCAGTGACCATAAGGCACTGCATAGTACGTGCATGGGACTCCAGGGCTCCTCCATAGAAAGAACAAAGGCTGCTTCCCAGCTGGGCTGTGGGGGCCTGATGGGGAGACTCAGGGAGCTGAAGGTCTCACAGGGGCGAGGAGGTGAGTCATGTTTGACCTTAGGAAATGGTGGTAGGTGGGCGAAGGGGAAGGGGTTGGCACAGTTCCAGCAAGGCCCCTGGGTTCTGGGAGGGGGCTGTGGGCTTCAGAGGGACCCTGCAAAGTGTTTCCTCCGAACCTGAGGGCTGGAGTGACCATCGGAGACAGCACACAGCGTGTGTCCACGCGGCACGGGCATGTGCAGAAAGTGGCTAGGGCTGCCCGTGGCAGTCAGGGTGGCAGCGATTCTCTTGGAACCGCGTGGGAAATGGGCACAGAGTTGGGAGTTGGGGTGGACTTGATCATTGACAGTTTCTGGCCAGTCCAGCGGTGCTGAGGGGTGCTGCGCTCTGCGGCCTTGGGAGTAAATACGTAAGACTGTCTGAGAGAGAGAGCAAGGGAGGAGGGAACGACTGAGCTGTTTGATTCAGATGAATTTCTGGGAAGAAGTGTGGCATGGAAGTCCCCGGGAGGGAGGAAGACTTTAAGGAAGATGGGGAGAGGTAGCACCAGTGATAAAGAACCAAGCAACGGCACCCCACTCCAGTACTCTTGCCTGGAGAATCCCATGGACGGAGGAGCCTGGTGGGCTACAGTCCATGGAGTCGCAAAGAGCTGGACACGACTGAGCGACTTAACTTTCACTTTTCTCAAGAGGGGCCATTGGTATTTGGGGCCCAGAGGCTTTCCCAGGCTGAGACTACCCCCAGGGGTACTGAGCCAGTTTTAGGACACCTCAGCTCATCGTGCCGCCCTACATCTTCAAGCTTCTCAGCTGAGAACAATTTGTCCCTGAGAACACAGTCAGCCTCACGTGGCTCCATGTGTCCATTTGCACAAACTTCACAGTCAGATGGGTGTTTTGTGGCTGATGGTTTAAGACATTTTTAATAGAGTCAGTGGGGGCTTTCCAGGTGGGTCGGTGGTAAAGAATCCACCAGCCAGTGCAGGAGGCACAAGAGACTCGGGTTCAATCCCTGGGTTGGGAAGATCCCTTGGAATAGTAAATAGCAACCCCACTCCAGTATTCTTGCCTGGAAAATTCCACAGACAGAGGAACCTGGTGGGCTACAGTCCGTGGGATCGCAGAGAGTCAGACATGGCCAAGCACACACACACAGTGGAGTCAACAGTGTTCCAGAACTCACAGTAGTCTTTTTCAAAAAGGGAATAGCGTGTAGAAAAACGGGGCCCCGGAGAGGCTGGAACAGCCAAGCCCGGCATTTCCAACCGCACTTCTGGCTTTCATTTTGTGTCTCCAGAGAAGCAGGTAAACTCAGCAAAGCTGGTAATTTTTACAAAGAGAAAGCGGCGATCATCTTATCTCCATCTCTTCTGACAACCTAAATTCAGGATCACATTGTACCTAATTGGTTTACCAAGGGAAGCAACAACAGATTCTTATCTGCGGGAGTAGAGAGATCAACAGTTCTAGGGTTTCTGGTCCCAGTTTTATTCTCCGCTTTGTTCCATCTGTGCTGAAAGCATAGTTAGCTCTGGGTGTAAAGCAACCAACCGACATTTCGTTAACTTTCCTTCTACATGGGGTTTCAGAAAGAAATGGAAAAAAAAAAAACAACTTTTGAGCTGTGGTTGCCAGTTGCCACCTGTCCTGTCTGGTTAGGACATTTCTGATTTGGGAAGTGTAAATATAACCCAGAAAAAAAAAAAAAAAAAAGCTTCCCCTCCTTTTATGCAAAAGTAGGAAGGCTTAAGCACAGTGAGCCCTAACCATTGCCCTGTGAAGTTTCCACAGCACCAGGCTGATGAAATGAGAACACTTGCTCGGTGGAGCCAGGCCCCAGGAAGCTGCCTTCCTGGCTCTCACAGCCTGGGGCGGGGTTGAAGCCGAGCCACTGTAGCCTCCAGATAAGCCCAGCGCCCTGCAAGGTCTTAGCAGGAACTACAGTTCACAAGTTACTGCAGAGCCAGCTGCTCAGAATTTTAAGCCCTTTGCCTCCTAGGACTGGGGGGGAACAGGAGCCTACAGGCAGCTCAGCGACTGTGTTCAGGTTCTCAAGCTACAGCCAGAACTGCCAGGACTGGGGGAACAGGAGCTCACAGGCAGCTTGGTGACTGTGTTCAGGTTCTCAGGCTGGAGCCTGAGAGCTGTGCTCTTGTTATCTGTTGGTAGCTGAAGGCCTACTGTGGTTGGAAGATTTATACTCGAGAAATGGGCAAACAGTACAAATTAGGAGTTTGGGTTTTGTTTCTTCCTGAGAGCTGGTTTACCTGTATACAGGGGCTAATCTATGGATGTAATGTCTTGACAGCACCAGTGGAAAGCAGGAATTTTCTTGCTGATGGGGGTATGGATGTGTCTGTTTTTGTAGGGGGTGTTAGGGAAGACCCAGCCTGTCAGGGAGACCGGGGTCAGTGAGGGGTACATGCAGCTTGTCCAACGTGACTTGATTCCAAGTGACGCTTTGCTGTTGGTATCACACACTAGAAATGTCACAGCAACTCGATTCTCTGTATTAACAAGCAGAATGATGCCTTAGCGATTTAGTTTTGTTGCTGCAGGGAGTGTGATTAGAAAGGATTCTGCATGTTATTTATGACAGAGCATTATTATTATTATTGCCGTTATTTTGGTTTGAAGAACTGTAAACGCAATGGGAGACCTTTCTGCATCCCATCGATTGGTCACTAAATTACAGTGACTTTTCCAGGAAAGCACTGGCCTCATGCTCTCCTACAAAACACATGGGATTCCATCTTCTCTAAAAGAGTTTTGTATTGAGCTCCTTGGATGAAAGACAACTCTGAGATGTGGGCACAGATGTGGCAGGAGACCTCGTCAGCGGTCCCTAAGTTGTGGCTTCTTTGGGACATTTCTTCAGCAAGGGCCCGGCAGTGTGAGTGGCCCAGGGAGCAATCGGAAAGCTGATCACAGCTGGAAGACCAAAGAGGCAGTCTCCAGCAGCCGTGCCCCGAAGCACCTGACTGAGACAGCAGCTGGATTAATGCAAGAGTCTTGGTGGCTTAGTGATGAAGAATCTGCCTGCCAGTGCAGGAGACAGGGGTTCAGTTCCTGGGTTGTGAAGATTCCCTGAAGGAATTCCCTGAAGTATTCTTGCCTGGGAAATCACGTGGAGAGAGGAGCCTGGTGGGCTAGAGTCCGTGGGGTCGCAAAGAGTCAGACTCCACTGAGCGACCCAACAGCAGCAACTTGGTGTGCTCCGTTCAGGAGTGAGTTTAGCAGCAGGGATCTCTGGGCAGGTCCAGGGCGTGTCTCTGCGAGGCCGCCTGCCAGGAGAGAACTTCCCCTGCAGGGGATGTGGCTGCAGGCTGCTGATTTCCACTGAAATCACCCGGGCCTGATTCCGGCCCTGAACGTCCGGGGTCCTCCCCGCGGGGTGGGGTGTGATGGACGGAGGCCTGCAGCCCACGGCCGCGCTGCGCCGACAGAGCTCCTGGGGCAGGCGGCCACGCTCCTTTTCAGAGTGAAGGACTGCCACACTAGAGGAGAAACCCTGCTGAAATGAGAAAAGGACTTTTATGACAGCCTTGCAGGCAGCTCTCTGATTATTTTTATTATTATTCTTGGAATCCAGCAGCAATTTCCTGCCTTCTTAATATCTCTGAGTCTCTCCAGTTAAACACAGTAACGGTAAAAATATGACTTCGCCAATATCCCCCCAGCACTTCTGATGTCCTTTTTCTCCCCATCATGTGAAATGATGACGATTACCCATTGTCCGGTATAGAGAGCACTTTGGTAACTTTAGCATTACGGTTCAAGCGGTCTTTGGCAAAATTCATGTTCAGTTGACAACGCTGTGGTTTTAAGTGAAGTGGTTTTCATTCTGAGATGAGAACAGAGTGAGTTTGTTACGCTCAGCACTGCACTTAACAGTTTTAAAAAGGACTATTACTACAAATATGTGGACTCAGGGCTGATTTTTATACCTGAAGGTGGAGCTGCTGGTGTTAACAGTTCTGTTAAGCGTCTGTATTTGTTCATTAGTGTGGCTTTCCCATTTCAGTGGCTTTCCCATTTCAGTAACTTTTTTTTTTTTTTTGTAATTACTGATGGAATGTCTCCTAACAACACATTCTTAAAAGCAGCCTGCCCTGTGCATGGACACACATGCACACTCTCTGCAGTATGTGAGAGAGTGTCCTCCCAGGCAGCTGGGCTCCAAAGCCTCCTGAGACAGTGACCTTGAACAGTCCTTGGGTGGGGAAAGGTTTTGTGGATGAATGACAGCCAGCATTTCTGGAACATACTTGTGAAATCTGGGAATCCCCTACTCTAGAGTCCGTGGAATATAATGAGACACATGTAGGTAATTCTCAATTTTCTACGAGTCACATTAAAAAAGAAAAATGGTACAGGTGGAACACATTTTCATATATTTTATTTAACCAAGTATGCCCCAAATTTTGTTGTTTAAACATGCACTTAATATAGAAAATCAGTGACTATTTCACCCTTTTTTTTTTGTACTGAGTGTTTGAACCCCTGTATGTATTTGAGGCTAATAGCATATCTCAATTTGAATCGCCCACATTTCAAGGCTCAGAAGCCTCCTGTGTCTAGGGGCTACCTGGTGGTTCAGATGGTAAAGAATCTGCCTGCAATGCAGGAGACCCGGGTTCAGTCCCTGGGTCAGGAAGCCCCCACTCCAGTTTTCTTGCCTAGAGAATCCCATGGACAGAGGAGCAGCCTGGTGGGTTACAATCCATGGGGTCACAAACAGTTGGTCACCACTGATTGACTTTCACTTTCATGTACTTTTCAGAAGTATGTCATTATATCATAGCAAATGTTTTTAAATTAATTCTTGCAGAAATGAAGCCCTAGACTAGTTATTCATCCACTTTCTAAAATAGTCTTTAACTCAGTTTTATCTTCAAAACATTTTCTCAATTGTCATCACAAAGGAATTAGAAATTTTGTATTTAGTTCTTCCGGTTTTGGCCACATTTGATTTAGAGAAAATCTAGGTTCATTTCATTTTTTTACATCATTTGGATTTATTTAATGTAGTTTGATTTCAACCATAGATTTTGTAAGTGTTTGATTAAACGTGTAAAACAAAAGTTTTCCAAAGCATAGAGGCTAAATTAAACACAGGAATTTATTATTTTTTCAGTTTTAGTTTTCATGCATTCATTTTATTCTCATGCACTTTTTATGGTCACTCGAGCGGTGGGAAATCCCTTTTAATTTTTTGAAGCAAGGCTGTTGCTTTCTAGATGGAAAGGACCTCCCACGAGAGTGCCAATGAGACTGGCACCATGCGAACTGATCTCCAAAAATGGGCAGCATCACTTGTTTGCCAAAATCGTGGAGAAGGAAGCTTCTTGATAGCTTCCTAGGACTGACATATACACACCACCATGTGTAAAGAAGGCAGCTAGTGGGAAGCTGCTGTATAACACAGGGATCTCTGCAAACTGTCCTGAGATGACCTAGAGGCTGGGGATGGTGGAAGGGAGGTCCAAGAAGGAAGGGATATATGTATACATATAGCTGATTTACTTCTTTGTACAGTAGAAAATAATGCCACATTGTACAGCAGTTGTACTCCACGGTGGGGGGGATGCTGCTGTACTGTGCTGAAGCAATGGGGCAGAGGTGGTAAAGGAGAGGCTTTTTTTTTTTTTTTT
>SJYF01000050.1:226473-239219 GCA_006410515.1 Procapra przewalskii
ACCCTGAGAAAACAAGCCTGGGGTGTCACCTCGGCACCACGTTCTGATGCCCCTGCTTGAGGCACCCTGGCACCCGGCCAGGCCCCAGCCTTCCTGTGCAGGGACGCCTCATGCTCACTTACTGGCACGCGGCTTGTGCTTCGGGAGACAGCGGTGCCTGTGTGGCTGCGAGGCTTCCTGAGCTCAGCGCCATCCAGGGAGCCGCAGGCAGTGTGTGGCTTCGACCGTGCTGTCGCTCTTTGTGGCCGCTTTCTCTCTCTCCTCCTGTCTTTCTTTCCTTCTCTCTTTTTTCCTTTCCTTTTTCCTTTCTCTCTCTTTCTTTCTTTTCCTCCCTCCTCCCTCCCTTCCTTTTCTCCCTCCCTCCTTCCTTCTTTCCTACCTGCATTTTTTTCTTTCTTTACTTTCTATATTGAAACAGTTTCAGAGTGCGAGGAATGGTAGCAGCCTTCAGTTCAGGAACAAGCTGTCATAGGAGGCGTCAATGAGAGGCTGCCCCAGCACCCTTAAGTGCCACCCACCTGTGTGATGGGTGACCTCACTTAGCAGTGTGGTTGGCAGCAAGGGAAAGACCCAGAGCCGCCCAAGGCCACGGTCACTAGCTCTTTCTGTTTGCTGCTTGTTAAATGGAACAGACAGGGGCTATCTGGTTCATGATTTTTTGACAAGAGCTACATCTTTGTGCAAAAGGGCTGTACCAGGAAAAAAATCACTGTGAGGAAAGGTTGCCATCTGGAAACGAAGAGGACACCTTTCCCAGGCGTGCTGGGAGAGATGCTCGTGTGCAGGATGGAGCACCTGAGCGAAGGCTCCCAGGACTTGTCCTTGAGGCATCCCAACATTTACATCACTCACACACTCGTTGCAGCTTCTCTNNNGGCATCCCCTGCCGAGCCCCAAGACTTACTTCCGAATATTTGAGGGGGACTTTCTTTTGTCCTTTAGGAATAGTTAAAAGTCCACCTGGAGCCTTAGACCTTGGTGTGAAAATGTTGAATTCATCTGGGAAGTGCTATTGTTTGGTTCAAAAACAAGGTTTAACTGTAACGTAGTGAGCAGTGCTTTCTGGGTTGACTTGTGAGTTCACCCTGAGAAGTCACCCCTGGGAGACGACGAGCCAACGTGCTGTAGGATCTGAGGCGGAGCACCCTGCCCGCACTGCCTTCGCTGGCAGATACACTGAGTCAGATGCTTCTCCTGGTTCATTCTGTGTACGGTGGTATTTCAAACAGTCTTTAACTTCTTACCCGGCTTGGGAAAGATGACCAGTCTGTTTGCTTCACGCAGCTCCTCATGCCTGTGGTATGGACAGGCCACCTCCGTTGTTATTCTAAGTTAATCTCTTTGTCCCTCCCGGTGAGTCCCTGATGAAGCCCTGTGGAGCCTGTCTCCCTCCTTCTCCTTCCAAGTAGGTGCCATAAGGAGCCATCACCCACATCTCAGCTCTGTATCCACTGTGCTCAAGGACACGTGTTTCCCAGCTTCCACACTGCGTACCTCAGTTCACCTGAGCGCACATGCCTTCCTCTGCTCCACCAGTAGTACACGTGCAAAACCAGCGTGCAGACGTCGTGAGGCACAGGCCCGGGTGGTGGGCCCCCCAAGTGCACCGGCGTCCGGTGCCTGTGTGCCGCATCCAGCTGGAAGGAAGGGGCCTTGCAGGCTGCGCCTATCCCACTTCTTCAGCTTCTTCTCCAGCCTGAAACACAGTTTGAGGCCAAGCAAACCATAGTGAACAGCCCGCCACTGGGAAGCGCCCAAGCACAGTGTATGTGAGAATCCTCTTCACTGTGTCTGTTCCTGAGACCGGCTGTAGAAATAGAAAATTATCCCAGTGGAATGTTTGGAATAAATATTTTAAGTATTGAAGGAAAATAATGAACACAAAAGGGAAGGAAGCCATGCTTAACGCGATCGAGGGGAAATATCTATAAAATGTGTCCTCTAAAACTTTAAATAAAACATATATGGGAAGAAAATGAGAAATGAGTATTTTCACTTTTGCGGTGTAGTTAGGATTTATTTTGCTGCCCAGAGTCTGAAGGTCACTCCCTCTGAACTTCTCCCAACCTTTAGGGAGACAAGGAATCCAAATTAACAGTATCCTGGGATCTCAGAAATTATCAATGTGCCTTACGTGGGAGTGCCACCTTTTAAAATGTTTACTGGCATAGACTATGGGTTCGTTTGATCCTCTTCAGTCTTGAAAATGGAAAAGAAGTCAGATGGCTTAGTGACATGTTACTGAAAACCATATCTTCAGAGTGTGTCACTGCATCTAGACAAGCTACTAGACAGGGTCCCTGGTAGGTTTGCGGCTAAATGACCAGCCTCAGTTCTAACTGATGTCAGCCTTCCAGAGTGCAAGGGAGCAGGCTGGAGGTGGGATTAACAGAGGACCAGTTGAGGAGACAAATGCTTATAACATACTTGCTCTGTCCTAGAACCCTGCTAGGCAAAGGGTGGCCAAGACAGGTGAGATTCTGGGGCCCAAAGCAAGAGGAAGGATGCTGCCGAGCAGAGAGAGAAAAATAGTAAAAAAGGGAAAAGATAGAAATAAAATAGACAACAAACTATCTTCTTGTCCAGCAGACAATTCTGCCTGGTTATAAGCCTCAGCTCCCTAGACATGAAAACATTTAGCCTGATGCATTGAAGCTCATGGCAGCCTATTGATGGCACTGACTGCAATATGACTGTTCCCCAGGGGAGAAGGTGAATGAGCATGTCCATCTGCACGTTGTTGAAGCCAGGACAGTTTAGGAAAGCTTCTGAGGCTGACACCTTGCCCCACCCCAGCACCCACTGAACCAGCCATGCACACAACTTGTTTCCCCTGTGCTCGGTGGCTGCATTTGGATGGGTTCCCGACCCTCTAAAGCACTCCAGACCAGGACCCCTGAGCAGCCCCGAGCCCAAGACTCTGCAGCCTTAATAGGGAGTAGCCAGCCTGTTTGGACACCTTATGAGACAGCCTGCATGAGGTTTAGAGAGGCCCTGACCATTAGAAAAGACTCAAAAGAATCTTCTGTCCAGAGACAACTCTGCAGCTCTCTGCTATAGCCATACTTTTTTCTAAGCATGGGAACCCCTCTGATCATGGAGACAGTGAGTAGACCAGGCCCTCTCAGCACCCCCTTTTCCTAGCCAACATGTCCTGGTTCCTTCCGAGTGTGATGAAATAAACAGAATCCTGTATTTGCGCTCCATCTCCCCACTACTCTCCCGGTCCCCGGGCATGTGCCGTGTGCCCAAGCCTCCTGAAACCCAGCACCGAAGGACCTTGCTGGCCTTAGTCCAGGATGCAGGTGAGAGAGAAAGCCCAGTCCCTGCTGGAGTGTCCAGATCTGTCTCTGCCCTTGAAGTGTGTGGGAAGACCGCGTGACAAAGCCAGTTCCGTAACCACATAGGACTCTCCACTGTTAGTTTATAAACGCATGGGCATCAAACATATCTCCCGTGCTTTTGGACTTTAATGTTCTAGTTCTTAAGGGCAGGGAGCCAATGTGATTAAGGTCTTCCTTGCTTTGGCATGGACTCCTCCTGGATGCACTGTAGGGTCAGCAGAGGCCCAGGTTCAGGGCCAACTAAGAACTCAGCATCAGTTTCTCAGAACAGTTCTGAAGAATGTCTTCCTCCTGTTGCATCTGTGCCTTGGGTGTTTGGAGTCTCAAGTGCTGCTGGGTGCAGTGTGTTTCCCTGAAACCTGTCAGTGTCCTTCTGGAAGCTCCTGGGGTGCCTCCTGCAAGTTCAGGGGTAAAGAAGAGGGTGTTTCCCTTGACACATTGGTTCCACAGCGACTTTGTGGGATGTCTGCTGAAAACGTAGCCTTTTTTAAAAAAAAAAATTCAGATAATCTGGTGCTGTTTTTTAAAAGAGGAAACTAGCATACGTGTGCTGCTAAGGACTCGGCTGTGTCTGATCCCTGACTCGCTTAGCACCCCTGATCTTGCTATCAGGACAAGCTGGTACAAAAGCGTGCAGTTCACGATCGTTTGTCAGCAAACCAGGCCTAAGGTCAAAGTCTTGCTTTTAAGCCAGAATTTCCAAATTTCTTAAGAGAAGCAAAGGGCGCACTGTGCATCAAAGCAGAAGCAGAAACATATGCCATTGTTCCCACGGGCACACTCCCTCCATCCTATTTGATTCTAGGTAAAGCTAGACTTGCAAACAGCTGTGTCTATCAGAGCATTCGTTGGGTCTAAGTTTTACTTTTGCAAATGGAAACGTTATCTTACAACAAATCGGTCCGTTCCTTCGATCCAGAACCCGCCACAGCTCAGTTGAAGGGTCTGGTGTCCTGCCCCATGATTCTGTGGGTCACTCACGTGCAGGTGGCACCGCATGGAGACAGAAAGATTTCTCAGAAAGTTTTAAGTGAAAGGGAAATCGGGTAGAGAGAGTTGCTTTACAACACTTGTCCTCTTAGGGATGGCTCGTGCAGTCCTGGCGGTGTTGCTGCTGGGATCGGACCCCTGGTTCTTTGGGTCAGGAAGTCTCATGTTCTAAGACGTCAGAGAGACAGGGGAAGTCTGGACGGAAGGTGGGATGCTTTACTGTCATCAAAGGATAAGTTCGACCCATTCCTTCATTTAAGAATGAAGAAAATGCCAAGATTTCCCTGTGAGGTGCCAGAGGCACTTCCGGGAGAATTCCCTTCAGAGGGACACACCTGTTGATGCCCGTCAGTTGACTATACCTTGCAAACTGTCAAATAGGAAAAGACACTCATTTGTTGAGTCCGCCAGGAAAATTCAATTCTTCTTTTAGTATTGTATTGTATTTGTGTGTCTGGCTGCCCTGAGTCCTGGTTGCAGCACACAGGAGGGTCATTGCATCGTGCGGGGCCTTTCACTGTAGTGCGCGGGCTTCTCTCTAGTCGTGGCGTGCGGCTTAGTCGCCCCACAGCGTGGAGGCTCTTCGTGGCCCAGCCAGGGACCAAACCTGTGTCCCCCGCGTTGCACGGTGGATCCCTAGTCCTGAACCACCAAGGAAGTCCCAAAATTTCATTCTTTGAAGTCTTCCGGTGCTGCCCCTGGGAATGACAAGCCTGATTTTCAGAGCCCACAGAAAGAGCATGTGATTCCTACAGGAAACAGAAAAAGAAGAGGCAGGGTGGCTGATGAGTGATTTCAGGACATGTCTTACAACTGACTGTTAGCAAATGTTCTCGCCTCAAAAAAAAAAAAAAAAAAGAGTGGGGTATGTACACCAGCAACAGATATTTTTGGCACATTCTTTGAGGTCAAACACCTCCGTGAGGGGCTGCTTCCTCACTACTGTGGCACCAAGGTTGGAACTAGAATGAGGTGGCTCCAAAACCGTGGGCGGCAGTGAGACCAGCTAGAGAGGACCCTGCCTCCTGCGCAAGGAGCCGGCCGCCGTGTTGGTTCAGAGAGACCCGCGCCCGGTGTGACCAAAGCAGGCAATTCCTCCGAAGGCACACCAAGGGAAACATAAAGAAAGCACTTCTTGAGATGGTGCAAAAGAATTTCAGTTAAGTGGACTGTTATCTTGCACATCATACCCACTCACTCCATAAAATACCCCGGATCATGCCCTGCAAGACCCTGCTCTTGGATGATGCACCGTCATTGGAGGGAGATGGAGTGTGCATCGTGGAGACAGGTGGGCAGGTGGGCATCACGCAGTTTTACAGATGAGAGTGTTCCCAGTACCTGCCCAGACCCTAACACCACTTAGTAGGGTGGTTGGTACTTGCAGTTTCCACCTTGGGTAGGTAGTTGGTTATACAGTTAATGAGGTTAATTAACTGATCGTCAAATCAGACAACCCATGTGAACCCAAGTTTGATGATTTTAAATCTTTTCATTCTTTTGACTTTCACCATATTTTTTATTTTACATTTTTAAGCCTGCATGTTTATGATATTCAGAACACAAGCATTAGCTGCATGACAGTAAACAGTGCTGTCTTAGATTATCAGTGGGATTGAGCTGGTGGGAGAAGGTGGTCCTGATTGCTGTGCTCCAACTGGCATCATTGTGCAGCGTTCACAGAGCCCAGAGGGAAGGAGATGAGGACGGCGACTCAGGCTGTGGGAGGGTGCGGAACACAAGCAGTGCTGCCGGAGCCAGAAAACCCCGCAACAGGCCAGGAGGGGGCCAGCTGTGAAGAGAAGAGTGCGGGACATGACATATACTCTGTCCCTTCAAGAAGGGGTAGAGTTTTAAGAGTTTGATGGGAGAGGGGCTCAGGTTGGGGGCAGACCCGTGGGCTGAGGAAGCAGCGCTGTGGCTGTGGTGTCCGCGTGGGCCGAGGGGGATCTTGATCTGAACCTCAGAGGAGGCGCACGGAAATGTATTCCCTGGGTAGACACAGTTGTGGTGATACCTGCTGGGGTGGGTGTGGGGTCACTGGCTTAGCTTGGTCCCCAAATGATTGCAAATTTGGATCTTTTTTTCCATTGCCTTTCACCAAGAGATCCTGTAGCTCGGATCACCCTAATTAAAACCCTATCAATTCAAGGCATTCATTCTTCTGTGTTATATCATGTTCTTGAAGCTGTGAGAAAGGAGTTGTGGGCAGTTTGGGACCCCCTCTCCCCGCCACCATGCAGTTTGAGTCAAGGCTTTGGAAACCAGACAACTTTTCTTATCTCTCTTACAGATTCATCCAGAAAACTGTCGGTTTGAGAATACCAAAGTTAGGGATGAGAACCCATGTGAGAAACCCCCAAGGTCATTTCCTAAGAAATGACCCCCAACTTGGACTGAGGTGTCAGAGCAGAGCTTACTGGGTGCAGTGGCAGTGAGGAGGGGGTGGCCCTGGGTGGCCCTTGTGGATGAGCGGGCCTGGGTGTGACTCGCCATCGCCGTGGCAACTGCATGGCTTTAAGGCAGCTCCTCCCTCCTCCTCCGTTCCCCCGCACCATGTGCCTGGCGTTGCTGCCCTTGGCTCCAGAGGGCACGATGGGAAATTCTGGGACCGGGAAGCCCTTTGGGGGGTCCCAGTGGTCGTGGCCACGCTGTGTTTCTCAGGAAGGTAGCACAGACCTCTTCCTTTCCCTGTTGCCACCTCCATGGGTTTTCCCGATGTGGATGCCAGTCGACTCTCGGGGCCCATTTGGAAATTGAGTGAGCTGAGCAGGTCAGCCAGGTAAAGTCTCTGAACCCATCGTAACCCAGGCTGTGGTCCATCCTGCGACCTCGAGACAGCGTGGTGATTCTGCAGGTGGGGAGAGACCAGCCCAGGATGTGGAGGGAGGATGATTCTGAGTGCTTGCGTCCCTAGCAGACTCTGACATGAGTGCACACCACGCACAGATAACCGCCCTGACCTGGGCCATTGGAAGTGTGTCACTGAAGTGTAAAAACACTTATGCTGTTCGATTTCCCGTCATTTTCTCTTCTTTCATTTCCTCTCATTTGCATTGGTTACTCACAGATGGAAACTGGCAGTGTGATTTGTACAACTGCTCTGTGTGTCGGGCTGTGAAAAGAAATGTTGGGGCCGGCCGAGCTGTTGGGGCCACTCTGTCCCTTAAGCCAGGTGCCAGTGGGGTCACGGTGGGTGGCCCCATCAGCAGACGGAGGGCAGTGGCTGCTGGTTCACCCATTCACTGTGGAGAAGCTGCTTCGGAGCACTGAGCTGGGCCTCTCAGCAAGAGGGTCTGGAGTTTTCACAGTGACTCAAGTCGTTTAATTCAATTTGTGGATTACACCTCTGAGCAAACCCAGTGATTATAAACGTTATACATTCTAACTTGAGACCCTTGAAACAGTCTTCGTGTCACAGTTGTCCATTAGGTACTTTCCCTTTCTTTATTATCTGGTAATAAGAAAATACCCAAGCATCCAGTACCTTGTGATTTTATGATCTGGGAAGGGGAGGGCTTAACCATTGTATTCGTTGTTTTAAGTTTAAGAAGTCATTAATCATGATGAGATATCGTATGCCTTAACCTTGATAAACTATGTTTTGCATGATTACACCTTAAGGTTGAAATACATTTCATTTCATCATTTCCCAGAAGAGGCACCAAATTCACCCATTTCCTGTTTTTAATCTCAGAATGTTCTGTATTTCCTCCATACCTCCTTACCTGGCAGCAAGACCCTGGAAGCAGCTGACACCAAATGCATTTGCCCTAGGTGTTTGCACTTTGCATGTACTTGCAGTCAGACACACAAGACTTTTGCACAGAAATGGAGGTGTGAGGCCAATTCACCGTCCCCACCGGGCATTAATCATTCAGTGAACTGGTCCCTGAGTGCCTGTGATGTTGGACTGGGCACTGGGTCTGACCCTCACAGCCACAGTTCACAGCCACAGGCCACCTCAGCCAGCACCGCATTCACACAACATTTGGGGAGGAAACATTTCTTCAGCATGTTCCAAACTACTCAAGCCTACTCCATTTTACTTTCAGTGTGTTTTAACCCTTCTGGATAAGGAATCTTTCTGGAACTGTTAAACCACTCCCCCACCCAAGATCCTTTGAAGAATATCTTGTAAATGCTCTAGCCTTTTTATTTCCAGTCAAGCTCACTGTTGTAAATGCTTAGACCCAGTATGAAGGACAGAGGCCTGCATGTGCACACCTGGCAAAGCCTGCCAGCAGGCCAGTTTGTATTGTCGGGGCGTTCATCATTCATTTATTCAGGCCCTCAGGAGACATTTCCCACGCCTGCGAGGTACTGTGCAGACCACAGATGTATATTTTTCTTGTGTCTGGTGGCCAGAAAACTCACTTTTTCATGTCTGAACCCTGGGTCTTGAGCATGGCTTCAGAAACAGTCACTGTGTGTATGGAGCTTATCATTCACTGCTCCTTAAATGACCCTGGCTGTTAATTCTCTTATCTGTTTGCATTATATTTTCAGTCTCTTCCTCAACTTTCTAATTTGCAGTTTTGAATCTGCTGAGTGTTAAGAAAGAACCATTTAATCATTTTCGCATCATTTTCACGACAGTCCACAAAGTGGAGGGCAGATGCCCCTGGCAGGTGTGGACGGGCTCACCCACGAGCAAACAGGTGGGTTTTAGTTCAAAGGTTTCTCACTTCCCTTTCATTGGTTGTCTCAGAGTCCAGTCTTACTCTGCTTTCTCTTTCCTGACCTGCTGATGGGTCATTGCGGACAACAGCTTTGCCTCTGAGTAAGAGTAATATCACTGGCATGAGGTCAGCTAGTGACAGTGATGCTCTTGAGTTCCCCAAGCTTATATTTCTATGTTTTCCATTCTCTCTCTCCTTTTTTATGGCTGTGCTGTGAGGCATCTTAGTTCCCCGACCAGGGACAGAATCTGCTCCCTGCTGCACCAGGAGCGCAGATTTCTAGCCACTGGATCACTAGAGAAGCCCAGTCGATCTCTTTAATCCGTATTTCCATCCTTCCAGTTTTTGTTACACTTCTTTCAGTCACTTAAACCAGAAGCTTCCAGTCGAAATGAATGACTCATAACAATTCTTTATCTCAAGGGCAAGTGTGTCTTATTTTTTTTCATTACAAATGTTATTTTACTTGGCTCTCAACCATGACATATGTGGGAATAATTGGCAACCTGAATATGAGTGTTTTGTCATTACAGGGAGTAAAACTTCCTGTGAATTCCAAGTAGTGTATATTTTTCCATCTTATGTATTTAGACTTTTTGAATACTTCGTTGTCTGAAAATAAACTTTTGCTCCTCAGTAAGGTTTGTTGTGCTGTTGTGCTTAGTCACTCAGTTGTGTCAAATCCTTTGCAACCCTTTGGACTGTAGCCCTCCAGGCTCCTCTGTCCATGGAATTTTCCTGGCAAGCATGCTGGAGCAGGTTGCCATTTCCTTCTCCAGGGGCTCTTCCCAACCCAGGGCTTGAACCCACATCCCCTGTGTCCCCAGCGTTACAGGTGGATTGCTTATCTGCTGAGCCATTGGGGAAGCCCCTGAATCCCATTTTCTTGCCTCAATGGCAGAATCTCCTCACAGGAGTCGAGCTGGAGAGCCAGGGTCCAAAGGGGGAGATAGGAGAGGCCGGCAGGAATACCACCCCATGGGATGAGCCTGGGCTCTCCTCTTTCCCGCATCCCATGGAAGTTGCAGTTTCACTTTTCCCAGACTTCCAGGGCACTTGGCAGAAGAACTTGCCTTTCTGCCCCCTCACCTCTGCTGCTCACACCTCTGTCCATAATGTGCTGTCCTTTGCAGACCCTTGACCACCACTGCCCCTCCCCGGGGTGGGGGCTGATGTCAGTCACCCACCCGCTGCACAGACGTCTGTTGCTCTTTGCTTTGTCCTTGGCCTGTGAACTTAAGGCTGGATTCCCGCAAGGCTTGCATGTGAGGGAGAGAAGCACCCTGCCCCCTCCCTGCTCGGGCCACAGTGCTTGGGCTCTCCGATGTCGCCAGATGCCGACTGACCCTCGAAGCCGTTCCTCTGGTGCAGACACCGCCTCTCCTCGCCCACAGGGGCTGCGGAAACCTGACTGTACAGGGTTCAGGGGCTGCAGCTCCGGCTCCACGATCCGTCGCACGTGCATGCTCGGTTATTCAGTTGTGTCCAACCCTTTGTGACCCCATGGACTGCAGCCTTTAGTGAGTCTCTAAGTTTCTTCATTTGCTGAAAAGTGTCGAAAAGCCTTTTACCTGTTTCTCCCTGGGCCTCTGTTACAAGGAGGGAGACCCATTCATCCCAAGGACCTAGCCTATCCCAGAGCCAGGATGCAGAAGTGATGTATGAAAACTCTGAATGACAAGAAGATCCAGGGAAGGGAAATTCCCTCCCCGCTGGGAGCTGGTGGGTTCTGCCCGCGCTTATCTGTAACGCAGAACTTACACCCTCATAGCAACTGTGTGCAGATGCACTGCTTCTGAGCTAGAGCCTCTCATCTGGAAGAGCTCAGTGGTTCTCCCAGACCAGGATCCCTCTGGGGCCGCCCAGCGTGAGTGCTGTAAGCAGGCATTTCATTTCACTTAAAAGATGAGCCTGGGGAAGGGGACACAGAGGAAGGTGCTGGGCAAATGGAGAAGAGAGAACCTGCACACAGGCAACCACCGTGCCTCCAGGGTGCTCTGGGTGCCGGGCTGGGTGCGGGAGGGGTGTGCGAGGTGCCTGCCGAGGCGCCCACCAAGGGCTGCCCAGCGGGGGGCGGGGAGCCTCCGTTACCGAGATCAGAAACCAAAGCACCAAAACGCAGGGTTGAAAAAGGACTCAGACTCCAGGAGTCCTGAGCCTTTAGTGGCCCTCTAGCCTTTCTGTTCATTGTCCTTGACTTGGAAGGGACTTAAAAGTCAACAGTGCCCTTGATGATAGGCTGTGGCCCCTGGTGGCTGTGGCATCCTGGGTGGTGCAGAATTGGCTCAGCGGGTGTTCAGTGAGAGCTGGTTGAGCAAGTTTGCACAATACTCAGACTTGGTTTGAAGTAGATGCTTGGCCGGTGTCAGGGTGAAAGCATCATGTGGGAGTAGGAATGATGCGTGATGCACAGAGTCATCTAGAATGTTCACCCAGGAGGCCTGGAGGTGGAGTCCTGGGGTCCTGCAGCCCAGGGGGCATGTGCAGGAGTGAGGTGATGCCCGCAGGTCAATTGGCCACAATGTCCTTGGGATGTGGCCTCTCTTGTTTTAGATTCGTGGTTATCAGCTTGCAGGGTTGTGAAGAATAACTGGGAAGATGCTTCTCAAATGTAGTCTCAGGAGATAACCAGTAGTTTTCTGGAAGAGCAATCATAGTTCTTGGAAAATAAGGAAGATGAAAGAGAGTACATTCATTTTAAAACCTGTGCCTGGGAGAGAACTTTGCATCTGAATTCAGAGACCTCAGAGACTGGTGGACAGGGCTCCCCACCTCCACCCTGGAGCCACACACGTTGGAAACCCCAGATAAGCAGCCTGTAGGCTCCTCCGGTGGGAATGCCTGGTGCAGGGCTCCTCCGCTGCTTATCTCCACACACAGAAGATGCCGCAAACGGGTTCATTCCGTTTCTTTCTCAGTTTTCCCTAGATTTCATGCTTTTCTCTCTCAGCCTGTTCTCATCTCTTAAATGCTATTTGGAGGTCCCAGAGGGGAGCTGCCTACATAAACTTATGCTTTCTGTTTCTTTGGTCCACTGTTTTGGTCTCAACTCCAAAACTATGTGTGTGATGATGCAAGGCAGTGTGACCGTGTTTTACTCCCGCTTTTTAAATACAAGAGAAAAAAAGATTGTCCCCTTCAAATTAGTGGGAGTTTCTGAATCTAGAACAATCTAGAACAGACATGCAGGTACCCTGGACCGCATCCCCCAAAACACTGTGTGCAGGACAGACGGGTTCCTTCCCATCAGGGCTTAGAACTAGGAGATGGTCCTGTCCTAGAAGTTTGGCTGAAATGCAGTGAAGTGTGTATGTGTCTGGGGGTGTGTGTATATGTCTGGGTGTGTTAGTGTGTGTATGTGTGTGCACCTATGTATATGTGAGTGTATATCTGTGTGTGAGTGTGTGTGTGTTTGTATGTCTGTGAGTTGGGTGTCTCTGTAGCTCTGTGTATATACGTACGGTGTATATGAGTGTGTTTTTGTATGTGTGTGTGAGTGTATGTGTATGTGAGTGTATATATGTGTGTGTGTGTATATGGAGATGTCTGTGTGTGAATGTGAGTCTGTGTGTGTGTGTGTAGGGTGGCATGCGTGTGTATGTGAGTGTGGGTCTTTGTGTGTATGTGTCTGTGTATGTGTGTGTATAAGGGATGTGTATGTGTGTCTGTGTATGGGGGGGCATCTGTGTGTGTGTCTATATATGTGTGTGTGAGTGTGTATATGTGTGTC